>CM031611.1:41525837-41550837 GCA_018398815.1 Conus ventricosus | reverse complement strand
AGATATAATTCGATAGAAGATAGATAGATAGATAGATAGATAGATAGATAGATAGATAGATAGATAGAGATAGAAGAAGATAGATAGATAGATGGATGATAGATGGATAGATGGATAGATGATAGATAGATAGATAGATAGATAGATAGAAGATAGAAGACAGATAGATGAGATAAGATAAGATAGATAGATAGATAGATAGACAGATAGATAGATAGATAGATAGATAAGATAGATAGATAGATGGATGAAATAGATAGATAGACAGACAGACAGATATAAATATCAATACAGAGAGAAGAGAGAGAGAGAGAGAGAGAGAGAGAGAGAGAGAGAGAGAGAGAGAGAGAGAGAGAGAGAGAGAGAGAGAGAGAGAGAGAGAGAGAGAGAATAGTGAATGAATGAATTATAATTCATTGGGGAAAAAAAGAAGAAAAAAGGCCATGTCCTCATTTGAAGTGAGTCAAATCTATGAAATGTAAATAACAATACGAAAATAAAAATCTAAATTATCAGTCCACTGTAGATATGTTAAATTACATACATGTTCATTATGCTCACACATATTGCTGAGCTACATAAGCGATATATAGCAGCTCGATTTCCAGTGTACATGTATCTCTAAGAGAGAGAGAAGAGAGAGAGAGAGAGAGAGATGAGGAGAGAGATGAGAGAGAGAGGAGAGGAGGGAGGGAGGGGAGAGAGAGAGAGAGAGAGAGAGAGAGAGAGAGGGAGGAGGGAGGGGGAGAGAGAGAGAGAGAGAGAGAGAAGAGAGAGAGAGAGAGAGAGAGAGAGAGAGAGAGAGAGAGAGAGAGAGAAGAATGACACACTGTGGAATAATGAAGGACATCATATACAGCTTTGTCAGCTTTTTGGAGTGATGAAGAACATCCCATAGAGTTGTGTCAGAGAGTGACGCAACGTGGCGTGCTTAGGGAAATCCGCGCATAATGCAAGGAGTTACACAAAGTGGACTGATGTGGGAAGGTAAGGTGATATTGCAAGTCGCATAAGGCTGTGCTAGAAAATGACACAGTGTGGTGGAATGTGGGAAATGACACAGAACTGTGACACAGGTGTCATATTGTGCTCTGATGAAGGAAGCAGCACAGAACTCCGTCAGAGGGTGACACTACGACTGACGTGGCAGGTGAAACGGAACCGTGTCATCAGGTCACGTCACGTACAGACGGGGAGGTGACACAGAGCTGTCTCAGGGGCAGTACATCGTGGTCTGATGGGGGAGGGCTATAGAGAGGCTGGGACATCGGAAAAACTCATCCCGAGCAACATCGCAGTTGATACCCATCCAGACCCAACTCAACAGCAGCAGAGAGTTGTTTCATTTATTGAACTCTCTCACAGCTACGCATGCATATCCCGATGCTGATGCTTTAATCAGGGGGCTAAAACCACGCGAACAAACAGACATAACAACTCGATCTGCTCAAACAGAAACGTGTAGGCAGTGCTTTGATTCCGTCATAACTCGGCGAGGATTCCTCTCTCTGAAAACTGTTTCCTAAGACTGGGTAAACGTGTGCTGATCTCTTGCAATAACATATCCTCCCACGTCAACGCCATCCATTCCAATTCCACACTCTACACGTCAACGCCATCCATTCCAATTCCACACTCTACACGTCAACGGCATCCATTCCAATTCCACTCTCTACACGTCAACGCCATCCATTCCAAGTCCACACTCTATACGTCAACGCCATCCATTCCAATTCCACACTGTACACGTCAACGCCATCCATTCCAATTCCACACTCTACACGTCAACACCATCCATTCCAATTTCACACTCTACACGTTAACGTCATTCATTCCAGTACCATACTCTGTAATGTCAGTGCCATCCATTCCAATTCCAGAGTCTATCACGGGGACCCTATCAGAAAAAAACCCCAAACTATCACAGCATACACAGACAGATTTGTTAAGCACTTGTCGGCATTCTGTTTAACAAGAATCAATGGTCAATGCAGTGTGCAATGCATTAAAGAAGATCAGAGAATCAACCAAAATGAATCCGGGCTCAAGCCAAACAGTGTGGTATACATTCAGAAGAATGCTGCGTAAAGGATCCTAGACGGCAGTCGCAGGAGGAGGATGGGGCCAACTAAGTGGCTCAATCAGGACGGAGGAGACATCGGTGATTCCGCGCCGCAAGACGATCTGCACTTGTGGGACAGAGCATGACGGGAACTGGTGGCCATGACAGTTCGGCCTGAAAGGAAATTGTTATGACTGGCAACGACCCGCTGAGAGTCGGAACACAGCGAAGATAACAGGCTTGGTCCTTACATCGGGTTCCTGGTACAGGACTGCTCTTGGTACAGGACTGCTCTAAAGGCAGGTGAAGACAGTGCTTCTCTGGGTCCTCCCCAGCACCTTCGGGTGTTTCTTTTTCTTCTTTGCCTTAACTAGGCTGACCCTGGAGAAAGGTCCAGTGGCGGTGAGGAAAGACCCACTGACCACAGGAAAGTCCTGTTGACAGTGGGAAAGACTACAACTTTGGATTATCTCTTGAGGGCACATAAGACCGTAGGCGAAAGCTTGGCTGTGTCTGGAGTGGCACTGTCTTCATCTGTCCGTGGGCAGGGTGGTTGGTCTGTGGGTGTGCTCGCAGCTGAGGGTGGTGTTTTTCGCCGGTGGGCTCTGCAGTCATGAAATACGGGCTGGTACACACCATGGGGATGCTACTTTAAGCTGTTATGAGCTGCATCCTGTAGTCTAATTTACCTCTGTACAGGAGCAGTTATGTCCCTTGATATCTTAATGGAGTGTCCTGCGCGTGCCTGTACCCATCGTCAACACAGCGCAGGCCTCCAAGGTGTGTGTACAGGACTGCTCTAAAGGCAGGTGAAGACAGTGCTTCTCTGGGTCTCTCCCAGCACCTACGGTGTGTTTCTTTTTCTTCGGGTTCCTGTGTTTTACTACTGAGGCTAGATATCGAAGGTGGTGTGTGTGTGTGTGTGTGTGTGTGTGTGGTGTGTGTGTGTGGTGCGTGCGTGCGTGCGTGTGGTGTGTGTGTGTGTGTGTGTGTGTGTGTGTGTGTGTGTGTGTGTGTGTGTGTGTGTGTGTGTGGCGGGGTAAAATAAGGTAAGGTAATGTTGTTTATAGCCCAGTGACCGCAAAGGACGATATCAGGACTGTGATTTATTAAAAAAAAAGATGTGTGTGGGGGAAGGGGGGAGGCTAGGGGGAGAAGAAGGTAAGGATGAAGGGTTGCAGGGGTGGGAAAGACACACTGTGTCCAAGAAAGGGATTTTTTTAAAACATCTGGCAAACAACAGAAAGAAAAAACAACTGGCGATGAACACTGAAGAACGGGTAAGATGTGCGTAACAAGAGAACCATTCCCTCTATTCCCTACTTAAGGAAAGAAAAACAGACTGTTCAAAATCGACTGATTCAAATCTTAGATAAATGTTCGCGAATCGCCAAGAGAAACGTGGACAAACGAGTCACAAGACAAAACACGACGCGTTTCGACCTCTTAGGTCTTCTTCAGGCAAGACACAAACAAAGAGACAATGAAAATGAACGAGTTTGTAACTTAGCTTGATCTCTTCAGCGCAAGGTAGACGTTGAATGAAAACGAGGCTGTTATGATGATTCAATTAAAACGAGAATTCTTACACCACACAAACATATGTCCAACATTCAAACCTGGTTCAATTCTTGTGATTCTTGGGCGTGTTTGTCTGGTGGTCCATTGTTCAACTAGAGGAGCTCTCAAAGGAGGGGAGACATCTATCAAGTCTGGAGTGATCTAGGATCGGTCCCTTGATCGCCGCTAGGGGAGGAAATAGGCATGGCCCAAAAGAGTTATCTCTTGTGTACCTAGTAAGAAAAACGATTGGATGATCGACAGTCGATGGATAACAGCTGATGGAGTGAACGATCCAAAGAGTTCGACATCAACCAGACCGATGTCAATTCTGAACGTTGAAAGAAAAATCGTCTTTATGGAAACAAGGCTCACTTTTCTCTAACAGAAAATGGATACTGGATGTGTAACTCCAAAGAAGAGCATCTTGTAGTGTCTGGTTGCGTAGAACATGCCACAATGACGTGGTTAAGTGAAAGCCTCAAGATCAGACAAATAGCAGGAGACACACGAACAAACAGGCAGTGGTCTTGGATCAACAGATTTGAGGCTGTGGACAACATCAGAAGGGGAAAAAATAGAGAGAGATGGCAATACAGGAGAACACAAAGAAGAGGACGCTCAAAACGATGAAGGCAGGCCAGCGACGCGCTACGGGGGAAAGCTGCTACAAAGAAGTCTTCACTGAAATTAAATATGGCATGTGACCCATCCTCAGATTAGTTTCGTCATCGGATCTGTAATGAAGTAAAAGATACATCCGAGGGTGCAGGTGGGACCCAGAGAAGTACTGTCCTCAGCTGCCGAACAAAGCAGCTGTACCACAGCAATCCTGTACCACCCTTGGATTATTCCCAGCTGCTTTGTTCGGATCTGCACATGGCAGCCTGTCCTCGAACCCGCACCCTGAAGTGGAGAAAATCAGGTCATCGCACGTGTCCATTCCGCGAGGAAAACAAACAGTGGAACACCTCCTGAGCTCATGCAAAGTAGCTGCTAACCCAAGGCAAATGACACGGAGGCATAACTACGTGAGTGAAGACCTGATGGACGGTGGCTGCAGCAACAGGCGTGCCACTGTGACAGCAGGCAGAATCCAATGTAGATTTCTGGTGCATCATTTTGGGGAGTAGTTATGGTTACACCCCCCGGTGTCATATTATTACTTGGTTCTGGGTTTGGGCAGCCAGGGTATGCCACCTGTCCGCTTGCACACGTTAAGACTGTTATATAGCCAAACGCCCAGATGATCGAAGGAGCGACGACTACAACGACTTTCCAGAAAGCAGGAACGACGACAAAATTAACAACACATGCCACACATCTCTCTCTCTCTCTCTCTCTCTCTCTCTCTCTCCTCTCTCTCTCTCTCTCACTCCAACACACACACACACACACACACACACACACACACACACACACACACACACCCCTCTATTTGCAAACTATACGTCAGTTAATTGTATGGCGCACACATTGTGCATGTGTGTGTTGTGTGGATGTGGTGGTGTGTGATGTGCGTGCGTGCGGCGTGCGTGCGTGCGTGCAAGCGTGCGTACGTGCGGTGCGTGCATGCGTGCGTGCGTGCGTACATTCGTCCGTGCGCACGCGCGTATGTGTGTTTGTGCGTGTGTTTATGTGTGTCTCAGAGAGAGAGAGAGAGAGAGAGAGAGAGAGAGAGAGAGAGAGAGAGAGAGAGAGAGAGAGAGAGAGAGAGAAAGCCAACAACTGACAGACGAATGAAAAGACAGGCAAACATTGACCGAGACACAAAGCGGTGTCCCTCATAGGCGAAGGGTAGAAAAAAAAGTAAGTCTGCCTGTCCGTCCGTCCGTTGGTTTAATCCAGTCCGCCCACGACTGTCACGCGATTCTCCAGATCTCATTAACATCCTACAACGTAACACCACCATCACCACCACCATCTTCCCTGTCTGTCCCCCTCCACCTCCCACCCCCTTCCCCTAGTCACCCTGCTCCTTAGGAACAGATGAGACCGATCGCTGCTCGTACCAATCACAAGATAGTTGACAAAATTCGGAGATTTGCGTGGCTCGACATATACAATAACGTTTTAAAGTATAAGGGACAGGAATGGGGGGAAAGTGTAAACAGTTTAGTTTCTGATGTTTTAAAGAAAATAAACGTTATAATTAGTCCGCCAGACAAAAGGAACAAACAATGTACAAGACAAAACACGACGCCTTAGGTCTTCCTCAGGGAGTTTCAAAACGGAGTGACTGAGGGCGGGAGAGATATGAGCTCTCCCTCTCTCTCTCTCTCTCTCTCTCTCTCTCTCTCTCCCCCTGCCCCCCCCCCCCCTTCTCCCCCCTCCCAACGATACCCTATCACCCATTGGTCATTTCCATTCCCTTCCAATCATTATTAGCATTACCCCCCCCCACACACACACATACACCTACCCGCACATAACGACTATCATCACCATCACCACCCATTAAAGTCGTTTATTTATTGACTGATTTATTGATTGATTTTTTTCTCGATTTTTTTCCTTTTTTATTGGTCATTTTTTCCTTATCATTATCATTATTTTTGTTTGCCCCACTAAGCACTATATTAATCCACCATAATCACTGCTGTCACTAATATATCATACTATTCTACAAAGCAAGCTACAAACCCCATTGTTTAACACCCCTCCTTCCCCCCTCCTCCCCCCCTCCCCCCACTAATTCCTCTCCCATGATCCCCTCCTGGGTGACCTTGTCTCGGTCCGGCGGCCATTTCGGTCGTTCGCCGAATATGCGAAGATAAGTGGTTTCTCGTTCTTTGTTTTCACCGTCCTACATGTTATTTGTTTTTGCCTGAAGAAGACCCAATAGATAGAAATGCATTGTCCCTGTACTTTGTTTGTCTATGTCCTTGGCGGTAACTAACCCTCTCTCTTTCTAAATTTTCCTTCAGGGAAGATAAACAACACCAAGGACAATGACAACGAAGAACGAGCAATCACTCATCTTCTCGAATTCGACGCAAAATGGGCATTGCATGAAAGATGTCTTTTGATTGGTAGGAATTATCAGCGTCATTTTGTTCAACGACTAATTCGAGGATATACGTGATTGCTCGTTCTTCGTTTTCACTGTGCTGAATGTTGTTTGCCTTGCCTGAAGAAGACCTCAGAGTTTGAAATGCGTCGTGTTTTTCTTGTAATTTGTTTTTTCTTTTTGCCCGGCGCATTTTTTTTATCACTTTTCTTTTTCAAGAGAATATATTTCAGTTTCCGCCTACAGTCACCTCGCTTTGCAACGAATCTAGTATCTGGTTCTATTCTAACCGTTTTACATTCACATCATCTTCAGTATCTGGTTCTATTCTAACCGTTTTACATTCACATCATCTTCAGTATCTGGTTCTATTCTAACCGTTTTCTTACACATTCATACGTCATTCAACGTTTACATTACATCATCTCAGTATCTGGTTCTATTCTAACCGTTTTACATTCACATCATCTTCAGTATCTGGTTCTATTCTAACCGTTTTACATTCACATCATCTTCAGTATCTGGTTCTATTCTAACCGTTTTACATTCACATCATCTTCAGTATCTGGTTCTATTCTAACCGTTTTACATTCACATCATCTTCAGTATCTGGTTCTATTCTAACCGTTTTACATTCACATCATCTTCAGTATCTGGTTCTATTCTAACCGTTTTACATTCACATCATCTTCAGTATCTGGTTCTATTCTAACCGTTTTACATTCACATCATCTTCAGTATCTGGTTCTATTCTAACCGTTTTACATTCACATCATCTTCAGTATGGTTCTATTCTAACCGTTTTACATTCACATCATCTTCAGTATCTGGTTCTATTCTAACCGTTTTACATTCACATCATCTTCATATCTGTTATTTAACTATTAATCACATATCTTCAGATCTGGTTCTATTCTAACCGTTTTACATTCACATCATCTTATTGGTTCATCTAACCGTTACATTATATTCAGTACGGTCTATTCTACTTTACATTCACTCATTTCAGTATTGGTTCTATTCAACCGTTTACATTCACATCTCAATGAAAATAAAATTGCTCTGGCGTGTAAGAAGGAATTTTCTCATTGTGTTCAGCCGATATTCCTACCTCCAAAATAGTAAGGTCTTCTCATTGGTGGCAACAAATCGTCGTATTTTCGCTGACCTTGCGCCACACGTCTGGTTTTCTTGTTTCTTTGACCGAAAGAGCAACCTCTCCGTGACGCACATGTGGGTCACACGCGCTTCAACTGCATGAATATTCATGATGCCGGCGCGCAGGGGTGCCTCCGTGTCTGCTGTGAAAGTCAAATGAAGAGAATTGCTTCGGGCAGTTTCTTGACTTGCTTTCCATGCACGTGAAAACAGTGCTCGCTTTTACGTGTGCAGTTTATGGCGCAAGCTTCCTGCATCCCCCTCTCCCCCCCCCCCCCCCCCCCCTTTCACCATCTTCACCCCGTCCACTTTTCTTCAAGGAAAAAAAATTGGCTCCACCCAGCATTATAATGACACAGGCACAGGGTATATGTATCCACAAGTTGAGTTCAAGAGCATGTTTATTAACAAATTTCAGACAGCGGCTGTGTTTGTTTACGAGTTCAGTTCGAGGGTGCGTGCATGTTGATTAAGAAGCTTAGATACCGTGTATCTTTAGGTGTTGATTTCAGAGAGACGATTTGTTTGCTTACAAGCCTCGACACAGGATATGATTACTGATTAATTTAGACAGCATATTCATTGACAAGTTCAGATGCAGCGTTATCTTTCCTGACAACTTCGCATACAGGGTTATCTTTCCTGACAACTTCAGACACAGGATATGTTTTTAAAAGAGAGGGTGTTAGTTCTGCCAGACAATACAGGACAAAACAGAATGAATTTCGACTTCTTGGGGGTCTTCTTCAGGCAAAAACAAAACATTAAAAAAAAACACTATCCATATTAGGCAAATTGAGAAAACGAGGGAAAGACAATTGAATATTATCAATAATGACAGCGCAAAAAGTATTGTGACGAAAAACAGGGCCTAGGGGAAGTGGTATCCATCGGGTTAAATATTATTATGATGTACAATAATGACAATGGTTACAAGCACAGGAATAGTGATTAAAGTAGACAATGATATAACATGTCAAACAGGAGATATGCAGTTCCACACCGGTTATTATGTTTTACATTCCAGACACAGGGTTTTTAACAGTTTCAGACACAGGTATGTTATGACTAGTTCAGGCACAGGTATGTTTATTGACATGTCAGACACAGAGTATGTTTATTGACATGTTCAGACACAGGGTATGTTTATTGACATGTTCAGACACAGGGTATGCTTATTGACATATTCAGACACAGAGTATGTTTATTGACATATTCAGACACAGGGTATGTTTATTGGCATATTCAGACACAGGGTATGTTTATTGACAAATTGAGTCACAGGGTTTGTTCCTTGACAAGTTGAGACATAGGGTTTGCTTATTGACAAGTTGAGACACAGAGTTTGCGTATTGACATGTTGAGACACAGGGTTTATCTGTTGACAAGTTGAGACACAAGGTTTGTTTATTGACAAGTTGAGACACATGGTTTATTTACTGACAAGTTGAGACACAGGGTTTGTTTATTGACAGGTTGAGACACATGGGTTGTTTCTTGACAAGTTAAGACACGGGGTTTGTTCATTGACAAGTTAAGACACGGGGTTTGTTTCTTGACAAGTTAAGACACAGGATTTGTTCATTGATATGTTGAGACACAGGGTATGTGTATTGACAAGTTGAGACACAGGGTTGTTTCTGGCAGGCAGGGGCCAAGGCTTTGTCTATTGACAAATTTGCACCCAGAAAGATTTTGTTTACGAGTGTTCATTTTAAATGTTAGTGATAGCGCACCGCAAAATTAAAAACAAACAAACACGTAGAGAAACGAATCACAAGACAAAACACAACGCGTTTCAACCTCTTAGGTCTTCTTCGGGCAAGATGCAAAACACTCGGGACAACGAAAATAAACCAGCAATCATTTATCTTCATCCACTTTATCGCAAGATAGGCGTTGAATGTTTTGGCGGTTGCGGAGTCACTAATTTTTAAACATTTGTTGAGATTTTCGCGTGCAGTTGCCTCACTTTGCAACTAGATCTCACGAATGTTAAAAGGCACCCACACCATCTCTTCTTGCATTGTCATGGCTCAGAGTGGAATGTTAAAAAGGCACCCAACACCATCTCTTCTTGCATTGTTCATGGCTCAGAGTGAAGGTTAAAAAGGCACCCACACCATCTCTTCTTGCATTACCATGGTTCAGAGTGAAAGGTTAAAAGGCACCCACACAACTTTTTGCATTTGGTTCAGATGAAAGGTTAAAAAGGCACCCACACCATCTCTTCTTGCATTGTCATGGCTCAGAGTGAGATGTTAAAAAGGCACCCACACCATCTCTTCTTGCATTACCATGGTTCAGAGTGAAAGGTTAAAAAGGCACCCACACCATCTCTTCTTGCATTACAATGGTTCAGAGTGAAAGGTTAAAAAGGCACCCACACCATCTCTTCTTGCATTACCATGGTTCAGAGTGAGATGTTAAAAAGGCACCCACACAATCTCTTCTTGCATTACCATGGTTCACACACAATCTTTAATTGCATTGTCATGGTTCAGAGTGGATTTCTGGTTCAGTTTTCCATCGCGCGCGCGCGCGCACGCACACACACACACCACACACACACACACACACAACACACACACACACACACACACACACACACACACACACACACACACACTCACTCACTCACCACTCACTCACTCACCACATCACTCACTCACACCACACATACACATGCACGCACGCACACACACAACACAAGATACACACACACACACACACACACACACACACAACACACACACACACACACACACACACAAACACACACACACACACACACACACACACACACACACACACACACACACAACACACACACACACAACACACCACACACAAACGCATACAACACAGAGAGAGAGAGAGAGAGAGAGAGAGAGAGAGAGAGAGAGAGAGAGAGAGAGAGAGAGAGAGAGAGAGAGAGAGAGAGAGAGATTCTCATTTCTACGGTTGTATGTTCGAAGAAGTCATGGCATGAAGTCGTAGTAGTTAGTATTGACAATGACTTCTCCTGGTCTTACCACATTGCCGATCTTTGAAAACACCTCTCTCAAAATATATACTAACTTTCAATAAATAACAATTTTCTAATCTTCATTCCAGGTTTATATTCTTACATGTATATGAGCATATCCTTTTTTCTAATCAAGTGTACATCCACTTTATGAAATAAATGTCAGTCAAAGTAGTGTGAAACAAATAGAGAGTTTACTTGAAAGGTCCACACAGTTCATTCAGCTGATGTCCAACACCTTAACAATCAGAAATGAGAACATTTTAAATAGTATTCCATTTAAAGGCAGACTCCTTTTCAACGAGTGCCTGCGGCATGTACAATGTAATGCATTGATCAGCTCCAAAGTAAAGTCATCCAAATGCTGTCTGTCTGTCTGTCTGTCTGTCGGTGTGTCTGCATGTCTGTCTGTCTGTCCGTCCGTCTGTCTGTCTGTCTGTCTGACTCTCTCTCTCTCTCTCTCTCTCTCTCTCTCTCTCTCTCCCCTCTCTCTCTCTCTCTCTCTCTCTGTTTCTGAGTCGGTGGTCTAAATGCATTTGAAACTGGTAAAAAGTTTCTTTCCTATTGATGCGATTATAGGAGTTATGTATACATTCACTGTATGGCAGAATGTGGATACTTTTGAAAGTTTCATCGCTTGAACTTTTCTCACCTTCACCTGTATTCTTTCTTTAACCTTTTGTGAGGGCAGGATGTAAAAAATAGCTAATCCTCAACAAAGATCATTTTCACACAACACACACACACACACACACACACACACACACACACACACACACACACACACACACACGTGCCCCGCGCGCGCGCGCACGCACACCTCACTCACTCACTCAATCAGCGACAGTGAAACACACACACACACACACACCACACACACACACACACACACACACACACACTGACTGACTGACTGATTGAAACCAATTGATTATCAGATTGACCTATGGTTGTACTGACAACACACACACACACACACACACACACACACACACACACACACACACGCGCACGCACGCACGCGCGCGCGCGCGCACGCACGCACACACGCACGCACGCACGCACGCGCTCACACGCACACACACACACACACACACACACACACACACACACACACACACATACAGAGAGAGAGAGAGAGAGAGAGAGAGAGAGAGAGAGAGAGAGAGAGAAGACAGCGACAGAGAACGTAATGACCACACAAACCGCCCACTTTACAAGGTTTCTCGCTCAGTGAGACGGTGTTCACTTCCTCGGGGTGTATCGCGTTCACGTCTCTATCCGTCCCTCCTCTCTTTTCGCCCCGATCGTCTTCCGCCCTGAGCAGCCGCGCAAAGGTTAGTTCCTCTGACCGTTCCTGCTGTAACATACTTTTATGCTCTTGGTTTCGTATTCTGGGCAGATGGGGGAGGAGGGGGTGGGGGGAGGGGAGGGGAGGGGAGGGGGGGGGGGGGGGCAGGGAGTCAGAACCCCATTTTGCCGCCCCGTCCTGCTCTCAGTGCCTGAGAATGTGACACAACACATGGGATTGGGGGACGGGCTAGGGTTGGGTCCAGTTCGGCAGTAACCTTGGCTGTTTGGGCATCTTTCAGAAGGATTTTGGCCAGGTTTCAAATTGTTTCCATCTTCTCTCCCTTTCTCTTTTCTCTCTCTCCCCCCCCCCCCCCCCCCCCCCCCCGCCCACCGCAACCCCTTTCTCGAATGTGGTCTTTCCGGTAAACATCAAGGTTTCTTTAATGACTGGGCCTATCCATAGGTATGCGTGGACTTATACGTTCAACGTTGAAGCTCGATTTTTTCTTCTTCTGATCTCTGTGTATAAATCAAATAAAACAAAATAAGATAAAAGTTTGAAAAGAAGAACGAAAGGAAAACAAGAGAAGACCCACTATTTTTTTTGTTCAGTTGATGATTATCGACGATGTATACGCCAAGGGAATTTTCAAACGGGGAACCTATTCACCGTCGACGTTAGTATTTCATGGACAAAATGACGTTGAATTCTCTGCAAAGCACATGTTTGTAAAGGTGAGCAGAGAATCTTAAGAAAAAAGCATACACATCTTGTTGCAAAAGCTCGAAGAACTTATGAAAAACAAACCACTGGATTTGAATTATGGTTGAGACTGTTCTGAGTAGCTAGCTAGTATTGAATTCGAGTCGAATTATCCAGGAGTAAGACAACTGACATTCCGTTCGAACTTTAGAAGATAATCCTTTGAAATTAGACAAAAATCATGTTCAAACTGATTCGGTGAGTGTCGCTCGACGTGTGCGGACGTATTTTGCCACGCTCTCAACGGTCCGAATCTGAGCTGTGAACTCGGTCGTACGCTTTGCCTACACGCGCTAACTGCGACAGCGTCTTATCTTTTTTTTTTCCTGACGTTCCAGTTTATTCGTTGAAAATGCAAGCTTTTTCTACAGTAACTCCCGTTTTTTCTCAAATCAAAGAACATTCCGGATCACGACAAGAATCGGCCGTCCGTATTGGAAATGTGCTTGGCGGCGGAACGAGTAGCTGGCCAGGGCTCGATCATCGGAGCTCAGAACATTGGCAGCTTGTGGCGTATTTACCCCGCCACCAAGGAGGCACGGATGACAATCCTTGTCCAGGGTATGCGGATGAGGGATACTACGCTACAGGTATGCAGTACTAACCCCTATGTTCTCCACAGCGATACAGGTGAGGAAAAGTCCTCTACAAAACTGTGGATTGACAACATCCCAATCTCGGTCGCAGACTCGGAAATCGAGCATTCACTTGTAAGCTCGGTTGCGAACTGAGATCAGAGATTAAGATGGAGAGAGCTCGCGACGCAGACAACAGATTGACTCGATTTGTAACGGGTCGCAGGTTTGTTTTTTATAACTGTCCCCTCTACTCCTCTTGATAAATTTGTGAAAGTCAGCATTTTTACAGCTAAGTTGTTCCACAGAGAACAAAAACAGCAGAAAAAAGTCATATGCTCACGTTGTCTGAAACCAGATCACCATGTCTCACAGTGCTCGGGAGACATTGTATGTAGACAGTGTGGGCAAACAGGACACAAAAGAGGTGACGTCGAATGTAAACTAACAGACAGACAGACAGCGGACAGACAAATAATTGATGGACCGACTGGCGAACGTACTTTGGACAGACAGGAAAACGGTAAAAAGAATGGTGTTAAAAAGACTGGTGTCAAAGAAAATCTTAGCACCAGTGAAACAATACAGTCCGCTAGCAAGTCTGTCGACGGGAATGACAGAGGACGTCCTATGTCCCGTCAAACCACCCTCCTGACCTCCCTGGACCGCTCTACCCGCAACAGGTCAGCTACTCCCAGCAAGCGGCGCCTGTCCAGACACCGACACAGCCCGGGAGAGGGAGCAGAAAAGTACCGGCGCTGTGACCGTGGGTCGGATGGCTCGTTGACAGCAGATTTAGTGGACTCCGAGTCAGAGCCCACACCGGCTGATCGGGGGAAATAGATCAGGTGTACTATTCATGACTACCACGGACAATGGCCTGGAAATGTATTATGGACTATGAGTTTGAACAGTGTTTATCTGATTGAAATTGCCAATAGATTAATTAAATAAACTGAACTTTTCTCTTATGGATAAAATCAATATTGTTTCACTAAACGTTAGAGGTTTAAAAAACAGGTTTAAAAGGAAATCGTTGTTTGCATATTTCAAAGAAAAACGTTTTGATGTTATTTGCTTACAAGAATGTCACATAACAGACAGAGATGTAAATGAATGGGAAAAGCAATGGGTGGAACTATTTTTTTCAAGGAGGGAACGAACAAAAGCAGAGGAGAAGTTATTTTGATTTCAAAACACTTTAAGGGAAATGTTAAGTTAGAGCTTGCACAAGACAGAATCTTAGTCATTTCAGTGGTAAATGAATACTATAATATAATGGTTGCCAATATTTATGCACCCAACAACACAAAGGAAAAAATCATATATTATCGAAAATTGATTGAAATTTTCAATTCTATGGAGTACGAAGATTTAATTATTCTTGGTGATTTTAACTGCACTCTGAACAGTGACCTCGACATAGTGGCAGGTCAACCCCACGACAGATCGGAAACTGCCAGTTTTCAGCATGTTATTAATACATTAGATTTAACAGATACCTGGAGACTTCATCATCCAAAAGAAAAAGATGCCTCATGGATTCGTCTTAACCCATTTATAGCGCGCAGATTAGATTATTGTTTTGTTTCTAATAACATTTTGCGTTTTTGTACTTTGTGTGAGCATTTTTTTTTCCGAATTCTGACCATAAGGCCGTTGTCCTTGAATTGAATGAGAATGACTACATCCGGGGACCAGGGTACTGGAGATTCAACAATAGTTATCTTAAGAATGTTCTGTTTGTACAAAAAAATGAATGATATGTTAGATACATTTCTTTTAAACAGTGAAGGTCTGAATTATGTAGAAAAATGGGAAATGTGTAAGTTGAAATAAGAAAATTTTGTATAGATTTCGGGAAAAATCTGGCTTGTGAGAAAAGAAATGAATCTTTAATATTACAGTCAAAGTTACAAAGTCTAGAAAAAGAGCTCGCCAACGATCCCCAAAATGAAAATATTAATAAACGCTTTATGACAGTAAAACAGAACCTAGAGTTTTTGCAGGCTTATAAAGCTAGAGGCGCTCAAGTAAGATGCAGACTTAAATGGATAGAAGAAGGAGAAAAGAATACAAAATATTTTGTAGTTTAGAAAAGGCACGAACTAGAAATAGGATTATTACAAGACTGTGTACAGAGACAGGTAACATTATTATTGACCAAAGAGAAATATTGCAAGAACAAATTGCATTTTATAAACAGCTATATGCCCAGAATACAGAAGCATCGAATGTAGAAGAAGCTGCCGACATTTTTATTGAAAATACAGAAATAAGACGGTTAGAAGAAAACGACGCAGTAATATGTGAAGGTATAGTGTCATTAGAAGAGACGACATCTGCTCTCAAGAAGATGAAAAATGGCTCTGCTCCAGGAAGCGATGGCTTAACAACCGAGTTTTACAAGTTTTTTTGGTCAAAATTGGGCAGTGTTGTCACTAACTCCTTTATTGAATCCTTTAACAGTGCAAGCCTCTCATTTACACAACGGCAAGGCATAATAACTCTTTTTCACAAAGGTAAAGACTTAGATAGAGATAAACTTAACAACTGGAGACCCATCACTCTTACAAATTCTGATTATAAAATTTTGGCAAAAGTACTCTCAGAAAGACTAGGCAAAGTCATCCATAACTTAGTTAACGAAGATCAAGTTGGATACATAAAGGGAAGGAATATACAACAGTGCTAAGAACCATCGATGATGTCATCAACTATTTAAATAAAACCGGAAAGGCAGGGTACTTATTAGCTATAGATTATGAAAAGGCCTTTGACTCCATATCAAAAAAATATCTTTTACATGTATTCAAAGTTATGGGATTTGGGACCGATTTCCAAAGATGGGTGCACATTTTAACAAATGGTAACCAAAGTAGTATCAACCATGGAGGTTGGTTGTCTGAGCCATTAAAGTAAGTTGTGGAATAAGGCAAGGCTGTCCCTTTTCCCCTTTAGCGTTTGTTTTAGCTGTGGAGCTCTTAGCTGCAAAGATTAGAAAAAGTGAAGTAACGGGTATCCAAGTGCCAACAGGCACCGTGCAAATGAGCAGTATATAAATAAACAACTCGCTGATGACACCACCCTATTCTAGATAACAAAAATGACATGATTGTATGTTTGAATATTCTGAAAAGCATTCGAAAAGTTCTCTGGTCTTAAGCTAAATATAAATAAAACCAAAGCTATAAGAATGGGCAGAGAATAAATGAAAACAATCTGCCTATCTCTATAGTTGAAAGAATAAAAATACTAGGAATTTATTTTGAAAAGAAAAATGGCCAAAAACATTTAAGAAACTGGAAAGGCAGAGTTGATACCATAGAAAAACTAATAAAGACCTGGAGCAAACGAGATATTAGCATTCATGGCAAAATAACAGTTATTAAATCTTTTTTGTTAGTCAACTAGTCTTTGTGATGCAGTCAATTGGTATTCCATATGAAGTCTTGCAGAGATAAATACGATGTTATATAAATTTGTTTGGCAAAAGAAACACAGTAATCGGAAAGCATTCGAAAAAGTGAAAAGGAAAGTAATGGAAGCAACTATAACTCGGAGTGTTTAAAAATGGTTAACGTAATGGAACTGCAAAACGTATGTATTTGCAATGGGCAGGGAAATTGTTTTCTGCGACAGACGAAAATTTGGAGTAAGATTCCGAAGTGGCATTTAAACAAAATAATTAGTAATGATAGCATATTTAAGCTAACTGTAATTGCAATGCAGTTGCAGCAAATTGAAACGAATAGACAAAGAATTTTGGAGAAATGTAGTTACAATTTATTTGAATAATAAGAGGAAAACCAAGCTAGAAGAAATAAACCCAAGTAACTTTTTAGATCAATGTTATTTTATATGACTTGATAAAATATAAAGGCAATATATTATTTTCAAGAATGGAAAGAAAGGATACAGTTTGTCAGAGACATTGTATACATTACTGAAAATAGATTGCTTAATCTCAATGAAGTGAGACAGTTTTAGGAGATCGTAATGCAAATACAGTTTTTGAATACAATGCACTGCGAAAACGCTTGCCATCATCATGGCTGGAGTGGATTTATGAAAACAATATTATTCTTGACAATGTTACTCTGCTGACTGCGAAGCCCGTCTGTTTAACACAAAACCAAAAGAAATAAAAAAGTTGCTGGAGCAAGGAATTTGAGTAACGTTATTAGCAAACGGCAAGGACATTTGGCGTAGAAAACTCGACTTTGAAGTAGACGAAACATATGGCTAAACCAAGAACATCTACAAAGAGGTTAGGCGTATGAACTGCAATGGAAAATAAACCACAACATTTACCGACTAATATTCTTTTGCAAAAAATGAAAGTATCAGAAACTAACAAGTGTGATAACTGTACAGATGAAATTGATTTTATTGAACATATTCTTTTTTACTGTCTCCAGTCAACAAATTGTGGAAATATATAGAAATATAAATTTCATCGAGAATCGATAAATCTCTAAAACTGTCGTTAACTGACGTTCTCTTGGGGTCCATAGAGACGATATAGGTAAACAGGTAACAAAATCGATTAACCACATTATATTAGTAGGGAAAATGTCCATTAGCATTGCACGTAAAACTAAACAATTGATGGCATTACAAATGATTTTCGATCAACACGTAGAACTGAGAAAGCGTTATATCATTTTATAAACTGTATAAGTAAAAAGTGACAGAGTTCAGAACCTGCGTTTGTACAACATCGGAACCTGGAGATGTAATTCTCTCGAGAGAAAAAAAAGAAAATAAGAAAAAAGAATAAAGAACCACTAGGTAACCATCAGTATGCGCTCAGGCACTGTTTAGTGTTTATCCGTTTGTTTTGCCTGTTAGTCCTGTATGTACATGTATAAACTTGCTCTAATAACACAGGTCCTTGCTAAACCTGTTCATTCCTAGAGCTGTATGGCTGACAACCATTGTATACATGTATACACAACGCACACTCACGCATGCACGTAAGCACACACATGCTCTAGCACGCCCAAGCTCACACACACACAGACACAGACACAGACACACACACACACACACACACACACACACACACACACACACACACACACACACGTATGCGCGTTCTCGCACACTCACACGCACGCACGCACACACCCAAAACACCCCACACACACACAACACACACACACACACACACAACCACACACACACACTTATTATCTCGCTTCTTGGCTTTCCTCATGTCTCCCTTGTAGACCCCCTTTTCGCTATAAGGGTAGCATCTTTGGGAATTAGCCAATTTCCGAGATCTTAGGTGACCCTTTGTCTTAGTCCCTGTGCATGTTTGTCACCTCTCCTAGGGTCGTCCTTGCAGTCCTTTTCGCCTGTATTCTTCAGGATGACTACCGGTAGTATCTACAGGTTCGGGAGTCACAGCTTCGGGTGCTGTAACTTGAATTCTTTTCTCATAATCCCCAACTACATTCCTCATCCGCCAGACTTCTGAACGTTTGATGTACATTTCTGAGCGTCTATTAGCATTTCTTCGTCTTTTTTCCCATTCGTCTGTCTGTCTGTCTTCTCTTCTCTCCTCTCCTCTCTCTCTCTCTCCCTCTCCTCTCTCTCTCTCCTCTCTTCTCTCTCTCTCTCTCTCTTCTCCTTCCACCCCACCCTCCTCATTCCTTGCTCGCCCCCAACTCCTTGATCCCATTCCCCAGCCCCACCACTCCCATTTCCATTTGGTACCCCATGTAGAGTGGCCAAAGCCGACGTACATAAAATTCCGAGTTCACTCTCTCTCTCTCTCTCTTTTCACCCTCTCTCTACTCTCTCTCTCTCTCTCCTCTGGCCAAACTGAAAGAAAAGAAAATAATTCGTTTTGTTTTGTTTTATGTATATTGTTCTATTTACATAAGCAGCACATTAACAGAGTGAAAGTGCCAATACACCACACATTAGAACATAACAAACCCAGACACTTTGTATCAAACGCCAATGCACTTAAATCAGCGAAAAATATGTCCATTTGAGAGAACATACAGACATTGCATGGTGTGTAAGAGACTGGTTGGAGAAAAAAAAAAAAAGAAAGAAAGAAAGAAAGTAGTGGAAATTGTTTTTATTTTTGTTTCGCTTTTGTTTTTTTTGGCAGATGAAGAGGACAATGTGAAGCACCAAAAAAAATGAAGAGGTGGATTTCGGCCTTAGGAAAAAAAAAAAAAAAAAAAAAAAAAAGTCACCACCTTAGGTGCTCCTTTGATCCGATAACTGATGCCACAAAAAAAAAAAAAAAAAAAAATCATGTTCAAACTGATCTCTTGCCCTTTTTTCTCATCAGCCAAAGTATCGTGCTTTAACACTGCGTGCAGTGCACTTAAGTAATTACAGAGACGGTCAATGTTTTCAATACGAACTAGATGAACGTAACGATGAATATTGCTTTTAGACAATGCCAAAACGTGTCTTTCCTTTACACCCTCCGAAATAGCTCCACCATACCCCAAAAAAAATTAAAAATAATAATAATAATAATAATAATAATAATAATAATAAACAACTAAAATAAGAAAAAAAAAAGACATCCCACATAAATCAACACGCTATTCAACCTACACGTCATCATTACGCATACAATTTCATATCTAAAGCGCGTTCTGAGTCGTAGTCTTCCTCTTTCACGAATCTAAATCTTTTCCCCCATCTTTTCCAAATTTCATAGGGTGACTCATTAGCAAAATGGGCAGTTCAAAAGCGAATTACTTCTGTGTTACAGAGTCGCATTAGTCACATTATAAATGGACAATATGGCAAAGCGGAGCGATGTCAGGATTCGCGGCGAGTCTACGGAAATGGGAATGGGGGAGATGGGGGAAGAATGGGAATGGGAGAGGGGGAGGGGACAGTGGAGGTGAAGGGGAGGATAGGGAAACGTGGAAAGGAGCGGGGGGGGGGGGGGGGGGGGGGAGGAGGAGGTTAGCACACAAGAAAGAAAACGTTTCTCTATGAACGGGGAGGCAGAAAAGGGAAACTTTCGTCAAGATTTCCGTTCGACACCTCTTCACTCTCTACACACTACTGGTTGTTTGTTCCGTCATACACAATGTTTGAACAGTAGTAACAATTCACAGTCCTCCTGAATAGGAAAGGGGGGGGTGGGTGTACAAACAGGATTTCTTCAGTGGTTGTTTGGCCATACTCCTCACAATGCATATTGTCGAGCCTCGAGCTTCATGTTGCCAGTTATCAATCGTGTTTCCAAACCACAATCCTCTCTTTGTCTATCCTCAACCTTCAAGTTGTCAGTCTTCAATCTTTACGTCGTAACTTTGTAAATCCTTCATCTTCATGTTGTCAGCTCGTCAATCCTTACCTTGTCACCTTGTCAATCCTAATGTCGTCAGCTTGTCATGTTGTCAGTCCTCACATCCAGCGTTTTCAATCCTCAATTTGCGTGCTGTCAGTCTGCAAAGCCCACGTTACCAGGATGTCAATTCTTGATTCTTACATTGTCAATCATCAATCTTCACGTTGTCAAATTCTTTCGTTGTCAATCCTTTGTCTTCACGATGTCAGTCTTAAATCAAAATGTTGTCGGCCTCAGGGAGTTTAAACAAAACGAACGACTCAATGTGGGACATTAATTACAAAGTAGAGGAACTGAAAATAAATCAATTTTTGATATTAATATTAGCGCGGTTGTACCATTGACACATTCAAAATTAAAGAAAGAATTCAAACATTTTCAAACAAAAGCACAGACACATGCATGCACCCATTCACGCTGATGCGTGCGCGCGCACACACACACACACACACACACACACACACACACACACACACACACACACACACACACCTCTCTCTCTCTCTCTCTCTCCTCTCTCTCTCTCTCTCTCTCTCTCTCTCTCTCTCTCTCTCTCTCTCTCTCGTGTGTATGGAATTGTTGCTTGCAGCCGAGTTGGGCATGTCTGGTGTCTTTCAGCTTTTTTTTTTTTTTTTTTTTTCCCCTTCATTCCATGACTTGATGTTTTACCACTCTTCTTCATTGTAGTTTGTCATGTGCCAATTTTTTTATATGCTTCTCCTCCTCCTCCTCCTCCTCCTCCTCCTCTTCTCCTTAGTCTTCTTTTTCATCATCATCATCATCTTCTTCTTCTTCTTCTTCTTCTTCTTCTTCTTCTTCTTCCTTTTCTTCTGTCTCTCCTTGTGTCAGAGACTCCGTCTCTTTATTCTGTGTCTCCAAGTCCCCACCTCTCTCTCTCTTTGAGTCGCTTTCCATCCCTCCCTCTCTCCCACACTCTCTTCCTCTAGTTATATTGTGCATTCTCTTATTCTAAATTGCCATGTATTCATTGTTGTTTATGAGTTTATATGCAGTTCGATGCAATGATTTCTACCATGTTTTTATTGTTTGAGGGCTGGATGAAAAAAAGCCACTGACTGGTGCTTATTCTTTTCCCTCATTAAACAACATTTTTCGTTCGTTCGTTTCTCTTCTCTCTCTCTCTCTCTCTCTCTCTTCTCTCTCTCCTCTCTCTCTCTTCTCTCTCTCTCTCTCTCTCTTACGTACACTCACACACACACATACACACACACGCGTGGGCGCGTGTGCATGCTCACACGCATACATGCGCACACGCATACATATACAGAGAGAGAGAGAGAGAGAGAGAGAGAGGAGAGGGAGAGAGAGAGAGAGAGAGAGAGAGAGAGAGAGAGAGAGAGAGAGAGAGAGAGAGAGAGAAAAGATATGCGCTTTGTCTTACAGAAGAAGGGAACATAAGAAAGCTGTCCCCAGAACTGCTCTAATCTGAAAGGATGACATAAAGAGAGGAAAGAGGCGTTAGGGACCCCAGGTGGATGACATAAAGAGAGGAAAGAGGCGTTAGGGACCCCAGGTGGGATGGGAGGGAGAGGGGGAGAAAGGAGGGGAAAACAGCCATTTACTGACCCCTTAAGATCCCGACCAAAATAGGAATGAATGGAGCAGAAATTCTGAGATTAAAAATCCTTCCAAGATAGAAATTAAACGAGGAGGATAGGCGGATTAAAAAAAAAAAACAGAAAGAAAAAGCCAGGATAATTGCGAGTGGGAAGGGAAATCCAGCAGAGAAATAAAAGAGAGAGAGACGGATACAGCACTGAAGAGATTTGAAGATTACAGCGTGGCAAGGTTTGTGACTAAACGAAAAAAAATCGGAAGAACAGAGAGTCACGGAAAGCTAATCGGAGTTCATTCAGGTTGAAGTCCCCAACAGCCGTAGTGAAGTGAACTGTTCAGAGATCAACTGTGTATGGGGACACGGCATTGTGGAACGTAGAGTGCATGCTCTCATTGCGCCGCCTTAGCTTTCCCTGCACCGAGTCAGGTACCCATCAAGTGCTGGATGGACAGACAGGATGGGGGGCGGGGTGTTGTTTCGTTAAAAAAAAAACAAAACAAAAAAACAACGACCCACGAATAGGCACAGGTAACAAGACGATCAATCTCTTTATTCATATTGTCTTTCGGAATCACAGACAGATTTATTTTTAATTGTTTCAATTTCCGCCTTCAGTTGCCTCACTTTGAAACTAACGATCCACGAGGGGTTGAAACTCACGACCGTCAGATCCGTCGCCGAACACTCTGAATACCTGACTGCAGGTTCCACCGTGCCAAGGTTGCTTCCAGTCAAGATTGCCGAAGAAAAGTTAACTCCTTCCTCCCCCTACTCCTGCATTCTGCCCCCTCCCCTCCTGCCCTTCTTGCCCTCCCACTCCCCCCTGCAAACCAGTGCCTCGTTTCCTCCGTTCTTTCCGCAACATCTTTTAGTCCCACCTACCCCAACCCCCACCCCTTCCCCTGTTTCTATAAGAGAGGACTTGATGACAGCGAAAGGCTTGACACAAACATGAAGCACAAAGGTAGACTGGTGGTCAATTTTGTCAAGTGGTCATCAAAACACTCGAAGCACTGACCATTTTGTCAAGAGGTCACCAAAACACCCGAAGCACTCACCATTTGGCAAGAGGTCATCAAAACACCCGAAGCACTGACCATATGTCAAGAGGTCATCAAAACACCGAAGCACTGACCATATGTCAAGAGGTCATCAAAACACTCAAAGCACTGACCATATGTCAAGAGGTCATCAAAACACCCGAAGCACTGACCATTTGTCAAGAGGTCATCAACACACCCGAAGCACTGACCATATGTCAAGAGGTCATCAAAACACCCGAAGCACTGACCATATGTCAAGAGGTCATCAAAACACCTGAAGCACTGACCATTTGTCAAGGGGGTAATCAAACTACACAGAAGAACTGAACATTTGTGAAAAGGAAATCTCAACACACGAAGTACTGAACACTTATCAAACGACGAAAGGCACAAACAATGCACTTTTTGACTATCGAGCATACGTTCCTTGATTGGGATACTGGTTCCGACAGAGGAAGATCCAAATAACGGAGATGGCATACCTCAGGAAAGCAAGTGCTTGACATCTCTTGTTCTGAGCAGGCCACAAACAAATGTCCACATAACTAATATGCAGCTCGTGAGTCACCGTGTAGACCTGTTAACCACCTCGAGGAAAAGAATGCTGAAGTGGTATGAACACGTGTGACAACAAATGGGACACTCTCCAAGATCGCCTTCTAGGGAGCAGTGCCGAGGAGGAAGCGGAAGAGACAGTGCACACAGGAAAAGAGGTGGACAGGCAGCATGGCTGAGTGGACCAGGAAGAGTTTGGCCACTCCCCTTGCATTTGACCACCATCGCCAGAGGAGGAGACAACTGGTGCAGTGGTCATCATTGTAATAACCCCACACAGCCCTGATGGGCGGCTCAGGAACCGATGATAGTGACAAGCACTGACTAACAACAGGCACTGACCACAGTTACTGGAGTTCACACAGTATATATAAAAAAGTAGTTGAGAATTACGAAAGAAAAACATACATCCGAAGGTGCAGATGGGACCCAGAGAAGTACTGTAGTATATATAAAAAAAAGTTGAGAATTACGAAAAAAAACATACATCCGAAGGTGCAGATGGTACCCAGAGAAGTACTGTCCTCAACTGCCAAAAAACCCAGCTTGAAGCAATCCTACACCACCCTTGGAAGCCTGTGCTGTGTGCACATCAGGTGCATGCATGCACAGGGCTTTCCATTAAGACGTGTAGGGACATAATTGCTCCATGGAAAATGCCATTTTGTAATGGCATAGCATATGTATACATATTAAGTAGTTAAGAATTAACATTCTGATGATGCTCCTTCTAGTCACATGAAGTATTAAGTTACAGTATTTGTTGCATGAAATATCGCCTCAACTTACTAAGCAACATTTCCTTTTTTTAACCTCCAGTCTTCAACAACAGCATGCATCCCGTTTGTCCTGAAACAAGAGTCTTAATAGACAGATGCTGAATCGCAACCCAGATGCATCGACTACATGGTCTTTGTGTCTATACGTTGGATCACTGACTGGCCTGATTGTGTCTTTACGTTGGATCACCTGACTGGCTGATTGTGTCTATACGTTGGATCACCTGACTGGCCTAATTGTGTCTATACGTTG
>CM031611.1:41508890-41524837 GCA_018398815.1 Conus ventricosus | reverse complement strand
TGTCATTGCTAAATCAACACTGTTTGCAAACAAACTTCACAACAAATAACACCTCAAAACCTCTAAAAATCGACATAATCAGTACATTAAAATGGGGCTTACGTGCTAGATAAGATAGGGTGATCGTGAACAAAACATATTTACATTCTCTCCAAGAACATAAAAATTAAGGGTTTATAGTACGTTCTTCTACTTCCAGCACTATTAACAAATTAGAACAAACAACTAGTCTTCCGTCTTGATTAGTTATTTTCATATTTAATGAATTTATGTCTAAATTAACTAATTCCTTAAATTGACTATCTCCGCCAAACCTGTATAGCTGATAATCGAAAAAACCCCGCCTTAATTTCTGGCAGTGCTCGCAGAACTGTAGAGGGCTGCCCCCAAAACAACAACAAATATGTCTTGATCCACAATCCTCCCAAGACCAACCAAGCGTGTCTACAAGCTAAAGAGACGCCAGCGCTCCAACCATGGTTGGTCAAAGGTCATGATAGCAATCCTCACAAGACCAACCAAGCGTGTCTACCAGCGCTGCAGCCATGGTCGGTCAAAGGTCAATGAGAGGGAGGGAAAAAACCCTTGTCAGCGCTCCAGCCATGGTCGGTCAAAGGTTACCTGCTGACACTTCGATTCCATGACTTTGTATATAATGAAAATGACTTTTTTTGCTGTTGTGGCTTCGCTGTTGTGCTGCTGTGGTTACCTGCTTCATCTTCATCCGCTTCGCCGTTTTGCTGCTTTAAGGCTGCCTTTTCAGGCGGCCGCCGATAGAACTTTGAAAGAGATCCTGTGATCAATATTCAGGACTCTAATAAGTGCTTTTGGTGGCTGTCTCGAATTTACGTCGTTCAAGTGTGAACCACAAAAAGCCCCTTTCACATTCCCCTGCAAGCACCTCCCTATCTATTGTGTGTGTGTTTGTTTGTCTGTTGTTTGTGTGTGTGTGTGTGTGTGTGTGGTGTGTGTGTGTGTGTGTGTGTGTGTGTGTGTGTCTAAAAGAGAGAGAGCGAGAGAGAGAGACAGACAAAGACGGAAACAGACAGACAGAGATGTGGGAGTGAATGAGGGAGAGAGAAACTGATTAATTATTTTTTTAATTGTTTTTAATTCGGGTTTAAAAAATAAGGGCCGAGTGCTACAAGCTATTAATATACTTTACGATTTGGATTGGGGAGGGAGGCGATAAAACATTAAAACGGGTTTTTGAAGTTTAATTACTGATCTTTTTGACGTAAGATATCTGAGAAAGTGTATTGAAGCCACATAAAATACCAAGGGGGCCCCAAAACCAGTTAAAAAGTTTTTGCTATATTACTTGAAAATAGGCTTTGAAGATGTTAATCTCTGTTTCTACCACCCGAAGGGTAGCTAGCTTTAAAATTAAGACGGGTTTTACATTAAAAAAGACATGAAAATAACTGAATTTAAACAATTTTTTTTTTTTTTTTAGATTAAAAAGGGTTTCGAACTCATAATCTATTTAAAGAATTGTAAGAACTTTTTGACAAAAAAGAAAGTATTAAAACTTTGTTTATGAATTGGTTTTGAAATAAAACAATATAAAAAAGATCATATGAACTTTTTAACGAAGCAATAAAAGTGATAAACTTTATTGTAGTGATCAGAAAAAGCTAAACTAGGGCGGTGTTTTGAAAAGTTAACGTGTTTTGAAGTTCGATCTTGGTGAAGAATAAAAACCCTTTTTTTACTTATTTATATATTTTTTTTTTTTTTAATTTACAAAATTGGTTTAAAAAAATGACACCAAAAAGTAAATCGAGGAGGGAAAACTTTATACGATGGAAGAAATATTTGATAGTGAAAACAATTAAGCAATATTTTTAGTGAAGGAACATAAAACACATTAACCCCAAAAACCCATGAAAGCGTACACTGCTTCTCAAAATCCCAGAGTCTCTTCAGAGGAGCCCCAGTAAAATGCTGTTGGCCGTTCTGATTGATTATTAAACGCCTAAAGAATAAAGGAAGTCTGGGTTTCACAAACAGAAAGAATAATCACTATCACACAAATTTCTGACGGGGCAACTACGGCTTACACATTTTTAATCATGCAATTTTGAGGGGGGCAATTTTAAGGGGTTTTTGGCTGGTCTGAAGGGACAGTCCTTGAAATCAAATAAAAAAAACAAAGTCTATCCATAGTCCCCCAATTCTTCCCTTCCTCCCCAAAAATTAGTTTTAAAACGAGCATTTTTTAAACATAAAAAATTCGACAACATGTCTTTAGTGGTTGTTTTAGCGCATCTAAAACCTGTTAAAAATCATGAAACAAGTTTAAATTATGAAGCAATAACAAGAACGAATTTTGATAACATAACCTTTCCAGTAAGAAAACATAATCCAGTTTGAAGACAAAACAACCAATCACTGAAAACGTATCACATGTCTGTAAAACCCAACAGGGGCTCAAAGGGATTTCTCCCAACCCCCTACTTTGGGCAACCGCTTAAAAACATGTAACTTGATACTTTTTAAAGATAGTACAAAGAGCTTTGTATTAATCAGAACAATAAGCAAATTTTATGGGTTTACTAAAAGAATCAGCAAAAAAATATTTGTAGAAGGTTCGCTCAAAATACCAACTATAGAACAGCGCCGGCAAAAAGAAAGAATGAAAAAGTTTTGTAGACTGTAAAACCCCAAACCCTCACACCAAAACCGGGGGTCAAATTTATTTTTTAAAAAAGTACACAAAAGCAGATGATCCGTACGGGGTTTATCGATTTTGAACGCTCTTACCGAGTACTACGGGCCCCCAAAAAGAACAAAAAACAATTTAAATTAACTCACCATCAATCTGTTCTTATGCTTTATTGTTTTTAGGTCAGACGGCCAACACACAACACCTGGATTTACAGAGGACCCAACGCAGCAAAATTTTTTTTAGAGCAGAGAAAAAAATTCGCAATCAGTTACCCAAACCAACAAATTTTTTCGACATTTTAAACTCCTGAATCAAGAACCTATGACTCACTACACACGTTGGTTTTGCGGCTTAAAGCTAACGCGTAACATAAAGACCGACAGAAAGAGACCACGATCACTTACGGGAAAGTCAGAGGGGCTGCCCACAACAATTAAAATCTTCAACTTAAGGTTTGACCCCCAAAAAATGGAAACTGCCTATCTTTTTTCAAACCTACTAGGCTACGTTTCCATTTTGTCATGAAAGATGACATCTAAAAAGGGGTTACCTCATTGCAAAAAAATCTTCAGAAAAGTACAGACTTTACTCTTGCTGTTTATCCTTTTTATGCTCGCCCAACACCCTGAGGGCAATTTTTGATAATTTAGGGGGATCTCTGCAAAACTTTCCAACAAAAACAATACTTTGACCCATCTTTTTAGTGCGCAAAGGGAGTTTACCCTTTTGAATACATGGACTCGTGGAAATTTTTTGACACCGGCGCAAAAACCGCATAAAGACGATTTTTACTCTGGGCACAGGGAAAGGCAAACGGCGACTATAAATACCTAAAAACCGGGACAGAATTACACGCAAAAAAGGGGTGTTTATCACGATAAATACTTTGGCCGACGGTGTTTTTATTGGGCAACGTTTTTCAGAATTACAGAACTAATCATGAAAATTCGCTTAGCCACACTTTTCTCCTGCCCCAGGCCTTTCTTGGGACATTCTTAAAGTCTACAAACATTCAGATTGACAAATCTGACTCCCCCACACTTCAAGTTTGAAGGCCAAAGGGGGAGGTAAGCAGGCCTCACACCCTTACGCAAAGCCAAAAACAAAAAATTTAGACGACAACCCCACTAAACCATCCAACACTAATGTACAGACCTAACAATCTGTAGGAGGGGCTAAGTCAACCGCCCCATTTGAAACTTTAAAATGAAAAAGGACCTCATATGTCAAACTGTGTTAGGCATGTTGTCACAGTTTACCCCCTGATAATCCACAGGACAATTTTGGGAAGTAACTTAGAATATCCTAAAGAATTACACGATCTCCACAACGTTTACCCCCACCGCAAAAGATTAAAGAGATCCTATCAAACCCCACCTAAACTTGTCCCCAACAAAGACACAAACTAAGTAGTGTTCTTTACACTTTCTACAGTTTACCAAAACCCGGGACTAAACTAAGAGCGTTCCGAATAATTATCGCGACAAGAGCCTTTAGAGGCCAACATCAAGAAAATACTGACTTAGAACCCAACCACTGACCCTAAAAAAAGACTTCTTTAAAGATGAACAACACTGTTTTTGGCAAAAACATGGGAGAATCCAACAAACGTAAAGATGGGGAAATTATTCAAAAAAAAAACCAAGCTTTAAAGTTGCCTCCAAACCAAACCAACAAGATTTTAAAATTAACGACAGCCTGGTTGGCTTTATGAGAAAAAAAGGATGTTAAGTTGGAAAAAGCCTTGTTTAACGTTTTTACTGTTTTAGAGTTGCAAAGTTATAATGTAAATTTCTTGTACGACTACAAAAAAAAAAACCACTAAAACCCAAAGCAAGAGCCCTTTACACAGACACGATTTTTTTATTCTAACTCCCCACAGAAGCTTTTTACAAAGACTAGAAACAGAAGAGCAAAGGGCCGATGGGGGGAGAACATTTGACTATCCACAAGACAGTCCTTTACATTCAACTGTGAACAAGAAATTTTGGAAAAGATAAAGGGGAAAATTTAAATGGGACAGACAAAAAAATTTTTGGCTTCGGTAAAAGATGTACAGCATTGCCACCAGATTTCGTAAGAAAAAAGCTAAAGCCTAATAAAAAATTTTGTCAAAAAATAAAAACTCACGAAACACAAGCAAGCTCTCTTTTAAAACAAAGTATTTTTTCACCAAATGTTAATCGCCCTACTCTTCACCAAAGAAAACAAAAACGCTTTTAAAAAAAACACTAGTCTCAACAATAACAAAAAACACGGTCACCTGATTTTTTTCATACTGTAGACATTGGAGAATTTTAAAAATTTTAATTTAAACGACTTGGTTTTATTTTAATTTAAGAACCTAACTTTATTTATTTAAAACCTAACTTGACTTATTTAAGAACCTAACTTTACTTTTTTAAAGAACCAATTTGTATTTATTTAAAAACTAAAATTTTACTTACACTTTACTTTAATTTACTTGCACTTAACTTAAAAAGTATTTTTATAACACTTAACTTTACTTATCTAGTTCTTAACTTTATTTTATTTAGTTCTTAAAAAAATCCTAAAAAAGGGGGTCTACAGCAGGGGGTTGCCTTTTTTTGAGAAGTTGGTTCTTCTCTTTTACGGCTTTGGGGGGTTTGGTTTTTCTGCTAAGTATGGCTTTAACATTTTTATGCAAAAACTCCCCCCCCAACAACAACAGCAGCAAATACAAATAATACATCTTATCTTTGTTTGTGATTGTTTTTTGTTAATTGGGATGTTGGTGCGAGGGATGTTGTTTAAAACTAACTTTTTTTTTTTGGGGGGGGGGTTTTTGCTTTTTGCAGTCTGTTCCATTCGCATTTACGCCCAGCCTCAACACGTCCAGGATTTTTAGATTTTAGTAACACTACCATTTTGCGGACATTCATTTGGGCCCCACATTTGCTCCTGCGGGGGTCCTGCCACTTCTCTTTCATTTTTTTTTTTTGCTTTAAATTTAAATTTTGATAAAAATTTAAATATGATTAAACGAATTAACCCCAGATGAAGGGACATAACATCGTTCCAATCAAATACTTCCAAGAAAAGAGTTTCAGGACTTGTTTAAACCGATCTGGAAAGCATTTTTAAATCTCTCTAAATAAACTGGCGCCCTTCCCTTACTAACTTAGCATATAAACTAATCATTGTCTTTCCCCCACTATCAACCCATTTTTGACCCTAGCTGGCTTCAACCACGTGTACTTTTTAAACTCAAAAGTAGCAGTTTTTTGGAATCTGTTCAATACTCAGTTAAAACACCTAAATTTTTTTATTTTTCCACAAGCAGCCAAGAGTAAATCTTTCTTTAGGGCATTTTGTCTGCTGATATCGGGCCTTCCCTCACATTTTAATAGTTCGTCACAATCCATTTTTAAAAACAATAAAAAAATAAAAAATACTTTAAAAACCATAAATTTTAACGCTGGTTAATTATGCGTGCCTTTTTTGGTGTTATAGTTTATTAAAAACCCTTGCAAAATGTTTTTTAGAATAAAACCGCCCAAAAAGGGGAAAATAGAAGATTTCCCAAAAACTATTTGCAACCTTATTTTGCTTTAACAACAAAAGATTATTTTTTAAAAAGCCATAGCACCTTTCGTATTAATTTTTTTAATTTTTTTTTTATTAAAAAAAAGAGAGTGAAAAAAAAAAATTATCAATACGATTTATCCCTCTGTGATTAGCCTAGATAGGCTAATGTGTTACAAAAAACATTTAAAATGAAGCCGCGGATCTAGAAGGTTAGACATTGAGGACGTTTTTTAAGGTTATATTGTAATTACTGCGGGGATTCATCAAAAGATTTTCTTATTACACGGGGGGGTTATCCCAGAAAATTTTAAATACATAAAAAGATTAATTCAAAAGAAAAAAATTTTATAAAAAGATGGCGGGAGATATAAAGGAGAGGAGCTTTTTTTAATGCCTGGCCCTTCTCGGGAAGCAATTAAAATGTTTTAGTACTTTTCGGTCTGAGAAGAGAGAGAACGTCAAAACAAGGCAAGGAAATTTTGCTAAGGCAAGGACGCTTATGAGAAAAGACAATTGCTCATTTAACTTTTTTTAATAAAAATTAAAAGGAACAGGTCGGCAAGCACACATTTACAGACGTATGAGGCAAAAATGGTATTACTTAGTGACGGGAAAAATTTCTAAAAAAACACCGCCTCCTTCTGATTTTAGAACCACAAAAACGAAAATACAAAAGGGGTTTTATTGGGGTTTCTATGGAAGCAATCTATTTTCTTGCACAAACAATCAAAAAAAACAAATCAATTAAAATCATCCTTCTTATGGAAATAGAAGCACAAAATATATTATTCACCTAAAGGTTTTTGGGAAAGGGAAAAACTGCTATTGAAAACCTAAGAAAGCGCTAGAGTTCTGAATAGATTTAAAGACGGGGCTTTCAAAACAGGCAATTTGGCAAATTACTCCCCCCCAAAAAAAATAATAAGGCCTAGATTTGTAACCATTCCCTAATACACCCCCAAGGACTTGTATTTTCCACAGACAAAGTTAAAGAAAAAAATTTTAAGTATCTCTCAGTTTTTTGACGGCTTAAAGATACAAAACGCTGAACCTTAACGAAAAACTAACGCTGTGGCTGGGGCTTACAACAAAAAACTCGGGGGTCCAAAAAATACCTGGGATTTTCAATTTTGAGATGGAAAAGATTTTAAAAATTTTCGTAAACCAACTTTTAAAACTCATTTTTACGTTAAAAAGGGGGCCCCGGGCAACCTCGATCAAACCCTAGTGAAAACTTTAAAAAAAAATCTAGCTGAACGCCTGTTTCCTAAAATATCACAGAGAATTATGGACAAACGCGTAACACAGAAGGGTTAAGGTTTTGCCAGCAGTTTACGGCTTAAACAAAGAAAAATTTTAAAGCCACAGGCCTTAAGCCAGTGAGTGCAATCAAATAAAAAAAATTGTTTTCTGAAATGTGCAGGGGCCAAAAACTCTTGCCGTTTGGGACAAAAGTAAGATACTTGTACTCCGGGAGAGGCAAAAGGGCGATGTTAAAATAGAGCCACAGACCCATATGGACGAGTGTATTGAAGTTGAAAGAATTTTTGAAAACAACCCCTCCCGTGTATTTTTTAAGAGAAACTCCCTTCTAAACCGGGGGCTACAAAGTCAAAAAGCCCCCCTAAAAGACGTTTGTTCGCGAAGAGCTGCAAATTTTTCCCCCAAACCGGTGAGTTTAAAAAAAAAAAAATAGTATTGCTAAACTTATAATTTTTTTTTTGTGCTCTATATTTGGGTTTAACTGCGTGGTATGTTTTTCAATGTTTTGTTTAATCGCATCATGTCTACCTGTCGTGAAGTAAAAGTCTTTCTCCACTCCTTTTTAATCAATTTTTTGTCGTCTGAATCCTCACCGTCACCATAAGCTTTTGAAATTCTTCGTCCTAATGTTTTCATCCTGAAAAGATTTGCTTTTTCTTAATCTTAGGAACAAAGTTTTTGCTGATGTAAAGAAATGCAGTGTTTTTGTAATTTTGGCTTATTTTTTTTTTTAAACAGCCTTACACTCTAGACAGGGGGCCTAAACCTAACCAAGGGCCCCCAAGCTAAAAGGCTGCACCCCCCACCCCCTACTAAAACAGCAACACTAGACCCCGCACTTTCGAAGCTACAGCGAGGGGCCCGTAATTACATACGAAGTATTTTAAAAATTTAGCATTTTCTTTTTTAGTAAAATCTATACTTTTCCCAAGTCGCTTTTTTATTTTCCTTTGAAGTTCGTATTTGCTCTAACCCAAACGTTGACCTCCATTTTTTTCAAAAATTTTTTTAAAGGGTTAAAATTATACAATCTTTTATTAAACCTTTTTGGGAGCCTCATTAACAAGTAAAACTAATAAAATTAAAAACTTTAAAGAAAAAAGCCGTACTGTTGTTTTGTCTTTGTCAACCATTATAGTAACCTTGTCAGATGATACAAAGTGTTTTTTTCATCCCGTTTTTAAAATTTGCAAAATGAGTTTTTGAGGGCACCAAGTTTTCACCTTTATTTGTATACCCTGTTAGCGTATGTTTTGAAAAAAGTATCGCCCTCCCTCATAATAAAAAACGAAAAAGCTCGTCATTTTTTCCTAGGACCCTGTAGGTTGGGGGAAATTCTAAGGACGGGTTCCCCCCCCCACTTCAGGAAGACTTCTTTCTCTGTAGCAATTTCAAACCCTGATTTTTTTCAACTTTTTTTTTTTTTTGCTCCCGGAACCAGACTAACAAAAACGGGTCCTTCATTTAAGGGTTTTCTAAAATTGTTTTTCTTATCAAAGTAACAAGGGCTTTGAGTTTAAACTTTAAATTCAGCAATTTCAGGAAGCAACCCCAAGCATTCTCTCTTTTAGAAGTTTTTATCGGTTTTCCAAACGTTTTTTCCCTTAAATTTCCCCATCTCTTTTATTTTAGGTATTTGGGGGGGGGTTTTGGGGGTTCAATTTTCTTTCGTTTGTTATACCCCCCCTCACCGTGAACCAAATCTAAACTTTCCTTTGGGACTCCTATTAATCAAATCATTGTGTTTTCTAGGGCTTTTAACTCTACCAGTGCATTTAGGGGGCTGCCCGCTTTGATTCGGCCCCCGAGACTTCTTTTTTAAAATAAAAATTAAATAAACAAATTGTATAGCAATCAATAATAAACAATTTTAAATAAACAAACGTATTGAACGGGGGTCAGTCCAAGCATAGCGCGGCTTAGATTTTCAAAGCCTTTTATTTTTTTTAGCTCACTTTTTGGGCCCTTTATTTATAAATTTTCACTTTTAAAAATTTCTTCAAAAAATACTTTGTCCTAGTGTAAAAAAATACGACCGATTTTTAAAATTCGACGAAAGCTTTTTAAGACGCATTGTATTTTTGAGTTAAAACCACACAAAACAAAGGGATGGCGGGCCCTAAAAGGGTAGGGGGGCGATTTTTTTTTTTTTTTAAAAAAATGCTCGTTTAGCTGACACCACAATAATTAACAGTTTTTCAGTTTCCCAAATGCCCATAAAAGGGTTCTAAACATCGCTCATTTGTCCTAGGTCACAAAAAATATTTTCCCTCTTTCCAAATAACTTTTCCTTCTTTTTGACTTTTTTTGCAATGGGGTTTTGCAGAAAAACATGTCTCGAATGAAACCTTAATTGTTTTTAACAAACAAGTACGAAGACAGTTTTCCCCCAACCATAAACCCGCAATAAAAACAGTGGGGATCTTTTGGCAGAAACTTCAAGCATCCCATCTGTTTTTAAAGGTTATTTCTTCTTATTTTAATAAGCCACGTCTTTTAGCCTTTTTTTTTCAATTTTTTAAATGAGCATCACAAACCATAAAAAAATGCATTTTTATGGGGCGTTTCCGCTGCTTTTTTGTGAAATTTTTTTTTTATACCATCTTGCCCTACCCTTTCCCCCCTTCCAAACAAACGTTGTCAAATTAAGCTAAAATCCAGCCACAGCCCTATTTAGTTATTAAATAGTCTTCTAGCCTTACATCATAAAGAAATTTTTTACATACACGATCAACTGCAGGGTCTCTTGCCTACCTCCGCGAACAACTTCTTATTTTTCGAAGTGTTTGGGGAGGTAAAAGTCGCGCCCCCGAAACAACTGATCAACTTGCCATTTATTGCGCATCAACCTTCTCAATTTTTGGATTTTAAAACCCCCGATTCTCTCGAAAAGGATTGTTCCTTCATAAACAAAGAAAATTCCTTTTTAAAAACTTTTAGAGACTGATTTTTGATGTTTTCCAAAAATACTCGCTTGTTTCTATTTTCTGTAGTGGATGTACAACTCTTTTTATAAAAAAACTTTTTTTTTTTTTTACTGGGTTAGATTGTTTTAAACCAGTTCGGGTTTTGTAACAAAATAAAAATCAAGAGAAATGCGCTAACTTTTAACAAAGGTCCAGACAGAAAAAACAGAACGCTAGGACTAAATGTCATTTATAATAAGTTTTTCTTTTTGTCGCCTTGGGGAAAATGGCATAGTGCTTTAACATTTTAAAATCAAGGGGGTGCAGAATTCTTTTGCCCAAAACTTCTGCTCCCGCCTCTCTTTAACATCTTCTTTGCATCCCCGCTTTAAAGGGCCCGGGTTGAGGCCCTTTGGGCTTTTTTTTTCCCTGATAAACTTTCCTACCTTTTTTTGGCACCATGGCAGAATAGAGGTAAAAATGTCTGCCCCTTTGTACAAAGACTCTCTCCCTCCAGTTTTTTATTACCAATGTTTAAAAAGATTGCCCTACCCCAAATTAGCAAAAACAAGCATTAGGGTCTGTCGATTAAATCATTTTTAATGTAGTTTAGCTGCCGCATTATAAATCCCAGCGCCAAATCAGGGGAAAAAACTGTTAAAAAAAGTCCGGCGAAAATTTTTTTGATGGAGTATTTACACTAAATTTCAGTCTGCCTAACCTTTTAAAGCCATGGGGTTTCCCTTTTCCTTTCGTATGGATCGAGGGCACAACCCTATGAGTTCATTTTTTTTTAAAAAAAAAAAAGAATAAAATAAAAAAAATAGGGTGAAGATTTTGACCCGAGATCTTTGGGGAGAAGAAAGAGACTGGGAGGCCCTTCATTTGAAAAGATGAAACAGAATTTGGGGCCCCTTCTTGCGCAAAACTTGAAAGGCCAGAAGTTCTTTAATCCCTTTGTAAAAACAAAACACCCCCTTTAGTTACGCAACTCGTGCAAGCAATTTAAAAAATAGAATTAACTCATTTACAAAAGCTTAGGACTAAAGCCCCAGAAGGTCAAGTCCCTTTTGATTTTAAAAAATAATAAAACAACCCGTATTAAAACAACAAAGGGAAAATTTTGTAAGATTACTACAAAGCCAGACCCAAAAAATTTTAAAAAATAAACCAATTTGACAGAGGTTTCCCGTTGCCACCAAAGGCGATTAAACATTTTAAAATTTTAAAGGCCGACTGTTAGTCTTTTTCAAACTTGGGGCAAGAAATGCCAAACACGATCTGAAATAGAAATGACCCCTTTCAGATTTAGGACCAAGAATAAATGATGCGCAACAGAAATTAGGGGATTTTTTAAGAGGAAAAAGCCCCAAAAAAATTAGAAACAAGGCGATTCCCCATTTCCATGCGTAAATCCTGGGGCTTAAAGATCGTCAAAGTCAATAAGGGGCGAACAGAAAACAATTTTGCAAAAAATTTGTGAGCTAAAGAAGATAGAAAAAAAAAAAATAAACTCGCTGATCAGACATAACAAATTTTGGGCGAAAAGAAAAGGTAAATACAAGAAAATACAAATTTTAAAGGGTTCTAAGGGCGGCTAGGGTTGAATGCTTTTTACTAACAGAGCGCAGCTACCACAAACAAGCAAATAAAGAAAACTAAAAACAGAAAACTTTAAGAAAACCAAAATACTAAAGAAAAGGACTCGTTTTAGGGGAAAAGGGATTACAATATTTTTTAATTTAACCCGTTGGGTTTGCTACTCTACACTCGTTTATTGCTTTAACCGGCAGTGCGCCCCCAAAGGGGCCCTAACTCCTCCAACGCCCACCGGTAAAAGTTGGATTAGAAACATTACACTCTAGCAAAAATTACTAAAGAATTAGCGGGAAAAACGCTTGATGCCTGCCCGCATAATGGGAGTGTTTTAGTTGGGTTTTGTCTACTATAGGGAAGGTAGCTGGTTATATGGCTGACAATCTTGGGGGGGTTTGGAGTGCAGCTGCGGGTTAATTTTTGGAAAAAAATAGGCTAATCCAGTAAAATTTAAAAAAACGAGGGTCTTTTTCGCATGTGACGCAGTGGGAGGAGATCAACAGGGGGCGGCTTTCTGGGGTGCTTTCGGGGGATCGCTTAAAAAAGTGGTGGATCGTTTTTGGCTCTTCAGGGCAGGTACTTTTTTTTAAAATGGATGGGGCAGGGGTTGTGTTTAAACCTGAATTTTGGCCCTAATTTTTGGCTCTCCAGCAGAGGATTTCATGTTATAATTCTGTATCTGCCAACGTAGCAAGGTCAGAGGGTACTGAAAATCCTGGGCCCGCAAAAAAGCAAAACCTTTTCCTAGCATGTGCAAGAACGCTTTATCCTTTTATGCTGGGAGGCAAAACAAACCGATTTAAAAGCATCTTCATATTAGCTAGAAATTGTTTTCTAGCATCAACCTGTAGTTGATCTACTTGCAGACTTTGTCCCCGGGTTGTGCCCCTAAAAGCACCAACAAAGTCCTTATGGGGTCTTAATCTTTGCCCCCCGGGTTGTTAGACCTTTACTTTTACTAAGATAAATTTCCCAAGCATTTTGGGTTTTTTTTTCATGGATCCCAAACGAACTTGTTTTTTTGGGTTTTAAAAAGGTGGACCGGCCAGAGTCTAAAAATTTTCTTTTTGTGCCCCAAAATCAATGTCCTAACCCATGTTCGGTCTAACTTTTTTCTAAAATCATTGAGGGGTCAAAGTTTAAATTCGTTCAAACTTCTATGCATTATTGTCCATTGGGGTGTTAAAAAGGATTTAAAAGCGTTGCCCCAGGGGGGGGGCACTTGTATTCAGTCATATCGCGACTGGGAATAAACATGAAAGTTATATACGCCCTTACTAAAAAATTGGGATGGTTTAAATGGTTTGCATAGAAACACCGAGCCCCGTAGTTGCGCGTAAATGGCAAATTTAACTGATCGGGGAAAAAAGCATAGGGGGGGTTACCATGCTGATGGCACTCTGTCACCTTATTGGTGATTTAAATACTTTTTAGTGGGTTTTTCAAGTCTAACCCGAAAGCCTATGATTCACTACTGCAAGGTTTTAAAATTTCTGAAGTCCAAAGATTTGGGGTTTTAAAACGTCCACATTTAATTGCACTTTTGTTATAATTTAAAAAGGTTCCATTTTTTAAATGGTTTTTAAAAAAGTTATAAAAAAAATGTACACTATAAACCCAACAAAAAAAAACGTGTTTCTTAAACGCACCCCCAAAAGACAAAAGGGGCGGGAGTTGAGGATTGCCCTTAAAAAAAATTGGTTTAAAGTAAAATGGGTTAACATACGAAAAAAACTAAAAAAAACGGGGGGATGTTAAGGCGAACAAGGCAAACTAAAAACATTTAAAAATACCCATGGGTACTCACTTTTTTTCTTTAAGAGAAGTATTTAGCGGGTTTGGCGATTTTTGCATCCCTTAAAAAATTTAAAGAGGCAAATCTTATAATTTCATAAATTTTTCCCGAACTTAAAGAAAAAAGGGGGTATTTTTCCAAAAGCCTTTTTTTTCGAATTTAGGCTTTTATAAAGTGGGGAAACATATAGCTTCAGAAAACACGGGATTGTAGACTGGGGCATTTATGATATTTAGTAATAACCGCCCATTTTTCCCCGAAAACCCCCCAATTTTGTATTTCATTTACAACAGTTTAAAAACGATAGTAATTTGTTTAAGGCTATCCCTCTACAATTTTACGGCACTGCCATCAATTTAAGGGGGGGTTTTGGGGGGATTATCATTAATATTTTTATGGGAAAAACCAAATTTTAAAAAATTTGTTGAGGGCTAAAGTTCATTTGATGTAAAAAAGCAATCAAAAAGGGGAGCCAGTTTTTGTTCGTTTGTTGAAAAGTTGGAAGTAGAAATAATTTTAGAAAAGAAAGGACCATCCCGCGACTTAAAGCAAAAAAAAACCCTTAATTTTTTTTGTACCGGAGAAATGTAAAATTTTGGGCACGATCACCAAATCCATTCGCACGGGAAAACCCCCGTTTTAAGTGCAAAAAAACGCGATTTTAGAGGTTTTGAGGGTTAAAATTTGGTGAAACAGGGGTGAAATTTTGGGAAAAACCGACATGAGATGGACGTGATTTTTTTTGAAAAAGGGGGGGTTTTTGTGCAAAAAAAGATGGGTTCTTGAAGGAACTTTACATTCTCGGGTGGAAAGGGCATCAAAAAAAGGGCCCGGGGAGACAGGGCACGAAAGGGCCAAGGGGTTTTGAGATCAAGGGCTGTTTACAATTCCCCTTTTCCTCAACATTTCACAGATTCGAACAGACAGGGATTTCCACGCCTATTTCCTCAGAATTTTCCAAAAGTTTTTAAGACGTGCAGCCAAATTCAGTCTTTACATTGTCTGGCAGGGTTACTGCGTTCTGCCTCGGGTATGCCCGGTTTCTGCAGGGCCTTACATAGTTGTCTTGAAAGAATGGCGACAGCCATGTCCAGGACAACGCACCTATCTCTGTCACCCTCCTCTTTTATTCTTACCCCATCTCCACACACCTTCCAAAGGTGTAGAAGAAAATAAAATGACAACGGCCATAGTGACAAAACTTCGATGGAGAGGATAATCTATTGACACAGAGAAGCTTTCCTTGAGCTTCTTTTCTCCAGTAGATCATCATCTGTTATGGAGGTAAATGTTGATTATCTTCTCTCATAGGAGGTAGATGTGGATTATTTTCTCTTACAGGGGCAATTGTGGATTATCTTCTCTTATGGGGGTAAATGCTGATTATCTTCTCTTAGGGGTAATTGTTTGATTATCTTCTCGTACGAAAGTAAATGTGGATTATCACGTGTCAAGGGGAAGATGCGGGTGATCTTCTCTTATAAAGACAAATGTTGATGGTCTTTTCTTATGGGGACAAACATGGATTATCTTTCACGGGTGTAACCGATCGGCGGTACTAAATCAGCCGTCCATAGGTTTGGAGTAAATGGTAATTCCGAAATAGAGAGCGTGTGCGCGTGTGCATATGTGTATATGTGTGTGTGCGAGCGTGCGTTGTGTAAGATTTGGGGTTTTGGTTAAGGTGGAAGGTTAGGCTAGGTAGGGTGCTGGGGAAATAAGACATACAATATTCTTGAATTCCAGTCTTCATTATGGAAGGAGTGGAAGCGAGAGGTTGGTTTCGTTCCCGTTTGTTACCCTTTTGTTACTTTGGTTCTACACCAGAGAAGGCGGGGCAGGATATCGGCTGTTGTTGGTGTTGTCAAGTCTGTGAGTTGTGTGTGGTAAATTGTCGTGTTGTTGCACGAGCAACAACTAGTCCGTTGGTCCGGCGTGTCAGCTCTGCGGAGGGATACGCTGCTCTGACCAATCGCTGTTTTGTGTTGTGAGTAGAGTTCGCTTGTTCCGACCAGGTCGGAATGAGTTGGGGTAGCTTCACTCGGTCCCTGGTTCGTCGGAGTGACGCGCTTGAGTGCGCGGCACGCCGTTAGTCGACTGATGACTCGCAGTCATGCCAGGGCCCGCGGCGGGTGGCCCTGGCCTGTGCCGGGGGGCCCCGTGTCGG
>CM031611.1:41484536-41489536 GCA_018398815.1 Conus ventricosus | reverse complement strand
AAGCTCGTTGCACGGAATTACCTCCTGGTTCAGGAGAAGAAGACGGGTCATTTGTAAAAGAGGCGGAGGATGCGAGTGTTGGTGGTAGAGGTAAACAACTTACAGAAGAAAAAAATCATGGTATTGGAGTGAAAGAAACGCAAATCCAGACTCGGTTTTGTGAAATGCCTGAAAAAGAAAATGATTAAATAGAAATTAAAGCATAATATTGATATATAAATAAGCCTAAAACAGCCTCCAAAGCGTGGACGACCAGTGCTCTCTCTCTTCTCTCTCTCTCTCTCTTCTCTCTCTCTCTCTCTCTCTCTTCTCTCTCTCTCTCTCTCTCTCTCACACACACACACACACACACACACACCACACACACACACACGCCACCACACGCCGTTTTGTTTTGCTCTCATGGTCTTCCTTTTAGAACCACGTGTCATTAAATCTAAACCTGGCGAGTCAATTTCCTCCCCCCCCCTCCCCCCCCCCCCCCCCCCCCCCCACCTCCCTCATCCTAGCCCCCTTCCACCCACTTTTCATTATCCCTATATCATCATCATCATCATCATCCCCACCATCATCTCATCATCATCGCGTCGTCTCTTTCTTCAGAGTCACGGCGAGAACGGCTCTGTCTATCATGGAACGCCATCTCAAACGGAAGCCACAGCTGCGTTCAGTCGCAAGTGGCGCCCGATGGCCGACGCGTTCAGTGAGAGCGTGCGGCACGTTCAGCGCTGTCAGCTGATCCAGTTCGGCACGTGCGCCCGCGCGGACTGCGAGGTCTCTGTGGGTCATATGAGCATTTTTCTGCCTGTCGAGCGCGCAGCTATGGCCGGGCGTCGTGGGAAGGGTAAGATGTTTGTTTGTTTTGTTTTTCTTCTTCTTCATCCCTTCTCACTTTTAATCCACATGACCGTTGAATTGTCGATCTTTTGTTTGCTGTTATATCATTATTGTTATCATCTCGTTTTATCATTATTACTTTTATTGTTATTATTATTATTATTATTATTATTATTTTATCATTCATCATCATTATCTCATCATTGTCATTATCATTGTTACTTTTGTTATTACAATTATTTACAATCATTATTATTTTTATTGCTATTATTATTTTCATTACCATTGTTATTATTTAATCAGTATTGCTATCATTAGTAGTAGTTGTAGTAGTAGCAGTAGTAGTAGTATCATTTATATTATTATTATCATTATCATATCATTATCATCATAATTTTCATTATTTAATCATCATCACGATTATTATTATTATCATCGTTATGATTTCACTCCATTTTCATTCATAAAGACATTTACTCAGGAAGACTAAAAGACTTTTATTCTGTTCTCATCCTCCGCACCACAACAGTGACCATACACCAGCTCGCTTAATCCGCCATCCACCAACCACCCACATCCGTTCCGTCACAGCTCCCCCCCCCCCCCACCTCACCCCCCCCCCCCCACCCGGCACCGGCTATCCACAGCGAATATACAATGTCAGGTCGTCATAAGGCAACTCACGGGAGCAGACACAGCACTGCTGCCGAGTCAGTTTCAGTGGTGTTCAGTGGCGCCTATTCTGATCCAACATACGCAGGACACCACCTACCAAGCCACTACTGACGACACAGTGTTTTGCAAAGTCGTGCAGCTATTTGTACTGAAGGACTCCTCCAGAGGGCGCCACCATGCCCGTTCAACGACAGTCCCCATGAATCTGCCGATTCTGGTGACCGGACGAACCGAAGTATGGGCATAGGGGTGGAAGGGTCATCGAAAAAGAGGTCACCGTAAGAGTAGGGCACGAAGGGCACAGGATTTTGAGATCGAGGGATGATTACAATTCTCGGTCTCAATCATGACGACAGATTCTGAACAGACAGGGATTTTCCACAGCCCTATTTCCTCAGTAATTCTCAACAGTGTAATGACTGTGCAGCCAATTTCAGTCTTTACATTCTCTGGCAGGGTTACTGCGTTCTACCTCTGTAATGCCCGCTTTCTGCAGGGCCTTACCTAGTTGTCTTGAAAGAATGGCGACAACCATGTCCAGGACAAACGCTCCTGTCTCTGTCACCTCCTCTTTTGTTCTTTCCCATCTCCACACGCCTTCCAAAGGTGTAGAAGAAAATAAAATGACAACGGCCATAGTGACAAAACTTCGATGGAGAAGATAATCTATTGACAGAGAAAAGCTTTCTTTGAGTTCTTTTCTCCAGTAGATCATCATCTGTTATGGAGGTAAATGTTGATTATCTTCTCTCATAGGAGGTAGATGTGGATTATTTTCTCTTACAGGGGCAATTGTGGATTATCTTCTCTTATGGGGGTAAATGCTGATTTCTTCTCTTAAGGGGTAATTGTTGATTATCTTCTCGTACGAAAGTAAATGTGGATTATCTTGTGTCAAAGGGAAGATGCGGGCGATCTTCTCTTATAAAGCCCAATGTTGATGGTCTTCTCTTATAAAGACCAATGTTGATGGTCTTCTCTTATAAAGATCAATGTTGATGGTCTTCTCTTATAAAGACCAATGTTGATGGTCTTCTCTTATAAAGACCAATGTTGATGGTCTTTTCTTATAAAGCCCAAATGTTGATGGTCTTTTCTTATAAAGACAAATGTTGATGGTCTTTTCTTATGGGGACAAACATGGATTATCTTTCAGGGGGGGTAAACGTGGATTTTCTTGTCTTAAGGAGGGTAAATACATATTCTCACAAGGGGGTAAATGTGGATTATCTTCGCTCAAGAATGGTTTAAAAAGTGGATTATCTTGTCTCAAAGGGGTAATGTAGATTATTTTCTCCGGTTTTCGAGAGTAAATGTGGATATCGCCATGCTAATTTCCATGCTCTTTTCTTCATGGTCATCGCCGCTGTTGTCATCGCTCACCGTACTCAGCACCAAGCGGAGAGTGCGGCTCTTGGGGAGCTGCTGCTGAACGTGTGATCCAGCACTCCCTGGACTGCGCCTCCTCCCGGGGCCCCGCCTGCTTCGTCCCCAACTGCTCGGAGCTGCAGGCCACTGTCCACAGCCTGGGCGCCCCGGGGCCCCCTGGCCAAGCTGCTGCTCCACAGGCTGACCTGGCCCGAGGTTCGACCGTGGTTGTGGTGTCTGGGCGGAGGGGACCCTTTCCAGCTGGACTTGTCCACGGGGCAGGACCGCGTTCTGTGGTGGGACCACGGGGACCCTCAGCCGGCTGTGATGGCTTCCTTGGAGGCTGGGGGCTGGAGGGGGGGGGGGGGGGTTCTTGATGCTGCGCCTGGAGGTTGGTGACTGTGGGCCATCTGGGCTTTCTCTTTAGCGCCTGGTGTTTTCTGTGATGTTTCAGAGGTCACTTTCATATCGTGCATTGTGCTCATCTCTTGCTGCACCGTTCTCCTTCGGGCTGAGTCCATTCACTAGGTTACATCAATATGTAAAGAACATCAGTCTCAAAAGACTCTTTTTTCTCTGAGAAGGAAACGTCTTAATCTGAAATAATGGTAAGCTGCCAATATCCAAGACCGATGGAGGTGATATTATCACACTGGACCTGTTAACAATTTTGTATCTGAAAACTGTCGGAAAATAAGAATTCACGGCTGAATTTCTGACTGCTTCTGATGATTTTTTTTTCTGGCGTGAAATAATGTGCTGACGAAGGATGTCAAGACAAGCAAAACCTCGAGTTACGCGCTGAACAGGGTTTAGATTTTGGAAGATTTCCCTTCGTTCCCTAACCTTTTCCAACACACTCACCAGACAAGTACCAGAGCTTTAAGATTCAGGCATAACTCGACTTAACGCCGCCAAAACAGGGTTTTAGATTTTGGAAGATTTCCCTTTGTACCTAACCCTTTTTCCAAAACACTCGCCAGACTAGTTACATAGCTACAAGACTCGAGGCATCCCTCAAGTTAAACGCCACTGAATTAGGAATTAGAACTTGAAGATTTCCCGTCGTACTCTAACCTCTTGTGAAACATTAACCAGATTAATTCATTATCTGCAAGACGCAAGGCATTACTGCTTCCAAGAATCAAGACATTTATAAACGCAAACAACGTTGAAGTTTAAAGCTACGAGACGCAAGGCAAAAATACTTCGAAGAACTGACATAATTTGAAATGAAACACTGACATGGTTGAAGCTGTAACTGCAAGACTCAGGATGTAACTGTATTGGAAAACAGACATGTGTTTAAATCGAAGCAACAACAAGATTGGAAAACTAAGCTACACGACTCGGGGGATGACTCCTTCAAAGAACTGGCATTTTCTTTGGTACGATGAAACACTGACAAGATTGAAAACAAGCATGATATTCAACGCATAACCGATCCAAACAACCAGTAACTTGATAAGACTTCTCAGAAGTGCCTACATCTTTTCTTTTCGTGTTCCATTTTCTCACAGAATTTTAGTTACTTTTTTGAATGACAAAATCAACCCAAGTTTTGTCAAAGGGTTCTTGTAATAAGGAAATTAAATCTGAGATGTACATGAAAAGGGATTACATATAGTTTAGCTCATGTTGTCTGAAACGTTAATTTCTGTTACAACATCAAGGAACAGTAGTTATAAACTTAATGTTTGTGTAAATCATATTCTAAAATCTCTTGATTTGTGTGCTTTCCCTCCTGTTGTGTTTTTTTTTCATCTTGTTTATTTCTCTGTGTGCTAGTCTTGTTTATTTGCTCGGTGTGTTTGTCCTAATTATCGCTTGTTTATTTTGAGTGTGTTTTAATTTTCCATGTTTTTATTACCACGATTGAATACACATTTGATAATTTGCACTTGTATACAGTTGACAGAGAAAACAAAAACAAAAAACGTGTTCAAGAAATGTTCATACTAATATCAAACGCTGTTAACAAGACGACCACGCCAAATAAAGACGCAGTGTTGTCAAATCCAGTCTCCTTCTGTTTTGTGAGTTGATCTGCATGCTCTGCTGCGGATATCATCGTAACAATTGATCCATATCCTGGACTTTCATCCCTCCTGCTTGGTAAT
>CM031611.1:41469536-41477036 GCA_018398815.1 Conus ventricosus | reverse complement strand
AAACAAAAAATTTTTTACACGCAACTCTTCCTAGATCAATTCATTTCAAGATAAGTACATAAGGGAAGAAGGAAAGAAAGAAAATTAGAAAGAAAAACGGAAGGGCAGAAAGAAAGAAAGACAGAAAAACAGACAAACAAAAGGAAAGACAGCACGAAAGAAAGAACAAAACAAAACAAAAAAGAAGGAAAAAAAAGAAATAAAGGAATGAAAAGAAAAGAAACGAAATCTAACAGAGGCAGTCACGAGAAGGAAAAACTCTTGGAATAAAGGACAGTGAGGACGAACAAGTACAGCATAGTGAGAGGAACACGAACAACAGATACAGACTTCCAGAACACAGAGTGAAGTACAGCATAGTGAGAGGAACACGAACAACAGATACAGACTTCCAGAACACAGAGTGAAGTACAGCATAGTGAGAGGAACACGAACAACAGATACAGACTTCACACAACACAAAGTGAAGTACAGCATAGTGACAGGAACACGAACAAAGGACACAGACTTCACACAACACGAAGTGAAGTACAGCATAGTGACAGGAACACGAACAAAGGACACAGACTTCACAGAACATGAAGTGAAGTACAGCATAGTGACAGGAATACGAAGAAAGGACACAGACTTCACAGAACATGAAGTGAGGCACAGCATAGCGAGAGGAATACGAAGAAAGGATACAGACTTCACACAACATGAAGTGAAGTACAGCATAGCGAGAGGAATACGAAGAAAGGATACAGACTTCACAGAACATGAAGTGAGGCACAGCATAGCGAGAGGAATACGAAGAAAGGATACAGACTTCACAGAACATGAAGTGAAGTACAGCATAGCGAGAGGAATACGAAGAAAGGATAGAGTTCACAGAACATGAAGTGAGGCACAGCATAGCGAGATGAATACGAAGAAAGGATACAGACTTCACACAACATGAAGTGAGGCACAGCATAGCGAGAGGAATACGAAGAAAGGATAGAGTTCACAGAACATGAAGTGAAGTACAGCATAGCGAGATGAATACGAAGAAAGGATAGAGTTCACAGAACATGAAGTGAGGCACAGCATAGCGAGATGAATACGAAGAAAGGATACAGACTTCACAGAACAATCGCACGCCTCTCAACCACTCTCGTACTGACTCCGCAACCGACTTTCCTGCCCAACTGAGTAGAAGGGGGGTTTAGAGGAGGGAGAAGGGGAGGGGGAGGATTGGGGGTGGGGTGGGGAAGGGGATGGGGGCGCTGCACTGTCTCATTGAGCCCGGGGGCTCTCGGTACTCTGTCTCTCTGGAAGCTGTGGCCACACTCCACAATTAGGATTTTGCACTAAAACAGTTATAACCCATGTAAGCGTTTGAGGCCTACCATAAGTTTGAGCCAGCAATTTAAATGTTAAACTGATAGCTGATCACAAGAACAACTCCACACCGAATATTTTCCTCGTTTAGGGGAGATGTTCACCGACGAGATCGCAAACAATCTTCAAATACATGATCTTCCCCTTAATTGACATCACATTTCAGGCCTTTGCACTCACCCGTGACCCTATCTTTGCACCAGCTGGAAACCATCAAGCAGTCCCATTCCTATTAAGTTAATCTGTCGGCTTGCAGCCACCTGGTTTGTACCTTGAGGGCCATGTGAAAGAAAATGAGGAGAACCAACTTTCCGACACAATGAACAAAAGAAATGATCAAAACAATCTAATCGCGCCAATCTATAAATACTTGACTCCTTAAGTGCGAGGCCTTGGAGTATTCATTTCAGGTGTGCAAGCCTTTACACAAGGACGGTCGTGTCCCGGTCTCAACGGCTCCGAATCCTTGGGTCCTCGCTGGAGGATCTGAGCGAACGGTGTTAAGGAGAGACGGTTGGTTATCCTCACACCTCGGGTGTTTTGATGGGGAGCCACTGGGAAGGAGAAGAGGGAGACTGGAGAGGCCAGTCACGGTCACAAAGTCGCACTCGTATTATGCTCACTGACTCCCAGCAGAAGAAGAGACACACAACCCTCTTTTCCTTCAGCTCTTCATACCCTGATCCACCACGGTTGACAACTTTTGTACGCAAGTTATGTGACAAGAGTTACAACGCTGGAAGGAAGGACAGACGTATGAAGAAAAAAGTAACGCGCGCGCGCGCGCGAGTGTGTGTGTGTGTGTGTGTGTGTGTGGTGTGTAGCAACATTCTCTCTCTCTCTCTCTCTCTCTCTCTCTCTCTCTCTCTCTCTCTCTCTCTCTCTATTTCTCTCTCATATGCTCACTGAATCACAGCAGAAGAAGGGAAACGGAACCCCTTTTCCTTCCTTCAGATGTTCATATTCTGATCCACAAATGTTGACAACTTTAGAAACTTATGTAACAACAGTTTCAACGCTTCTTCTTCTTCTTCTTCTTCGTCTTCTTCTTACATTCAGACAGGAACCCCAGAGGCACTGACAAAGGCTGCTGTACGGCGTATGCCCTTCAGTGATCCATAGAGCTTCTGCCTCGTTGATGTGTTGGCAGGGCAGGTCTCTGCTCTCAGCTTTTGATGTGCAGGACAGTCTTGCAAGAAGGTTCCACGGTCATTGGGGCTGTACCGCATAGGCACCCTGAAGACTTGCCAATGTGGAATATTGTGAACATGTGGTGTTTGAGTCTGGAGGGCCCTGTCCTCAGTCTCACAATGTTCACATGGTCTGGTCTGGGCAGCAGGTAGTATGCATCCTTCTTGTTGAAGTCTGGTGGCTGCTCAAGCCATTTTCTTTTCTGCTTCACATTGATAATGCTTCTGGCTTCTTGAAAGCAGACTGCCTGCTCCAGTTGGGGCTACTGTCTTCCTTCCTTTGCCAGTTGGTCAGCTTCCTCGTTGAGGACCGTACTAGAATGGCAACACGCAGTATCCTACGGACGTTACCTTCCCCTGCCCACAGAAGAGATGAAAGGTGGAGAAAGTAGAGGACCCTTTGGAATGGCGCAACAGACCGCTCGACCCCCGTCCTTCTCCCTTCTTCCCTGCAATCTCATTACTAAATGACTACAATTATATTCACCCAAATGCACATGTAAACTTTGGAACAAATGTCTGTCATATTCTTCAATTCAACCATAGTTGGGGTCTGTACTCTCCTTCCTACTACGTACTCACGTATTCGAAAAGAAAAACTTAGAATTACTGATTCGCCAAACGAAGGAAAAATACAAAAGTACAAAACAGACACAACGCGTTTCGATCTGTTAGGTCTTCTTTAGGCAGGACGCACGACATTCAAAACTATGGAAACAAAGTGTGTGTGTGTGTGTGTGTGTGTGTGTGTGTGTGTGTGTGTGTGTGTGTGTGTGTGTGTCGTGTGCGTGTGTGAGCGAGTGTGTGTGTATGTGTGTGTGTGTGTGTGCGCGCGCGTGTGTGTGCTGTGTTGTGTTGTGTATGTATGTTGGTGTGCGCGTGCGCGCGTGTGTGTCTGTGTGTGTCTGTGTCTGTGTCTGTGTGTGTACGTGTACGCCTGAGTGAATTCTTCTGCTCCAACCTTGTGCGTGCGAGCTGAAGAAACGGGTCCTGTCTGCACAGCCATAATTCTGAGGAGAACGAACAGACTTGACCCACCAATCTCAGCCACCAGACAGAATAATGCGACAGCGTTGAAGAGCCGGCAGACTTTCATTCATTTCAACCTGACATGCGCGTCGGTAAAGCGGAAACGGAAGTCTGAAAACGTCAGACGAATCATCCATTACCCTGAGCTGTCCAACTCAGCAGGATTCAGATCTGTTTTAGTGGCTCTGTTTGGGAGATTTTGTAGGGAAGTGACGGTCCTGTTGATGGTCTTGGCTATAAACAACATCACGCGAAGACCGCGTGCCTCAAATCCTTCACAGTGACGGCGTCTGTGATGTTGGGGGGCTGGAACTGTGGTAAACTGCCTCTGGGTCGGGAAAGTCTTAGTTTAGAGGCCCCCCCAACCCCCTTATGTTTGTGTCCATATTACTACTTTGGAGTTCTAACGAACAGAATGGCTTCTCACCGTGAGAGCGCTGATCAATAAAATCGATACGGGAGGGGGGTTGGGCTCTATGTTCTTGGAAGACGATGTTTGGAAGACGATGTTTTGAAATATGTACGTGTCACTACTGAACAACTGTTTTTTCCCCCAGTGTTTTGTCCCCAGGTGCGCTGAAGACAAACGTCATACTCATCCAATGAAAACATCGTAGTGAGCGATCCGATCATTGAGGCCTTTGGATTGTCAGTTTGAAAACTGTACGTGATTTCTTTTCCAATGAGGATGTAATCAATCTTCGATTCATGTTGTTTACAGCCTAGCCGATCGCAGGAGCCACAGCAGGGCTGCTACAGTCAGCGAGGGTCTCTAGACAGAAAGCCGATTCTGTTTAATGGTGAGAGAATAAAAGGGTGCGTGACTTGTGGGGCCAGTTCAATATGCACACACACACACACACACACACACACACCACACACACACACACACACACACACACACACACATATATATATATATATATATATATATATATATATATAATATATATATATATATATATATATATTATATATATATATATTTTATCGGTATATGACCAGGAGTTATATGTTAGTGAGTTTCCCTCCCTATTGGAGGATATATATATATATATATATATATATATATATATATATATATATATATATATATATATATATATATATATATATATATATATATATATATATATCTGCCTTCGAGAGGGGTTGCGATGGGTTCCCTCAGGCAGCTAGTGAAGGGTTTTCATATTTATAATTATATTTTCCCTTTTTCTTCATCTTCATTTTTTTCCCCTTCAAATCTTCGCCAATTCATTATAAAAATGATGGAAGAATTGTTAACCTGCACTTGTTTTCCCCCACTGCTTAATTGTTCAGCACTATTATATATATATAAAAGTTGCTGTAGAGAGAGAGAGGAGGGAGAGGAGAGAGAGAGAGAGAGAGAGAGAGAGAGAGAGAGAGAGAGAGAGAGAGAGAGAGAGAGAGAGAGAGATGGGGAGTAGGCTAACAGCTGGGGACTGTTGGTGAGTTGGGTTAAAACATGTGAGAGAATAATATGGAGATTGAATTCGAGAAAATTTTGTGAACATTGTTCTAAACACTTTAAATCTTGACCGTCATGTGAGCTTTGTTCTTGGGGAGTGGTGGGGGAAAAGGCATTGTTTGTGAGTCAGTGCAGTAATAAAGCGTGCCCTGAAGAAGGCCAAGTGCCGAAACGTTGGGAGATGAAAACTTGCTTGTTTCGTCTTGTCATTTGAAAGAGTGTCTATATCTATCTATCTATCTATCTATATATAATAGATTTCTTCAATCTAAGACATAAGAGCAAGCTTTGTTTATAATTCAATATTTATTGCAGTCATTGCAACACCAAGCTGCTCTGTAAGTTGCTGGAACGGTGCTCGGTACTTATCCTTGGAATTTATTAGTTTCTTATATAATATATATATATATATATATATATATATATATATATATATACGGAGAACATTGAGACTGGGTCTCAAAGGTATGTAACTTGGTTAATCCAACATTCTTTCTCTTGTGTAACATGAACTTCACGTGGGAATATTTCCGAGGCCTGCCATAGTAAAGCCGGGGAACATCGTTCTTTTAGGAGTCATGAGATCCGTTTAACCTTCCTCAGCTCACCTGATCATAATGGTTTGGTCGAAAGCAGGGGAGTTTCTTCACTTCACTTGGTAAAGGCCAAAGGCTCACAGGTCCCGACAGTCAAGACTTAACCCTTTGTACAACTGCTAAAATTCTAAGAATCGTAGAGAGAGAGAGAGAGAGAGGAGAGAGAGAGAGAGAGAGGAGAGAGAGAGAGAGAGAGAGAGAGAGAGAGAGTGTGTGTGTGTGTGTGTGTGGGGTGTGTGTGTGTGTGTGTGTGTGTATGTGTGTGTATGTGAGGGGGGGGGGGGTGGAGAGAAAGAAAGAAAGAGTGAGTGTGTGCATGTATGTGTGTATGAGTGAGTGAGTGAGTGTGTGTGTGTTGTGTGTGTGTGTGTGTGTGTGTGTGTGTGTGTGTGTGTGTGTGTGGTGTGTGTGTGTGTGTGAGAGAGAGAGAGAGAGAGAGAGAGAGAGAGAGAGAGAGAGAGAGAGAGAGAGAGAGAGAGAGAGAGAGAAGAGAGAGAGAGAGAGGGAGGGCATATTCCAAGTTGTTATGAGCAAAACATAGTTTAATTTTTTTTTTAAAACGTGTGTTAAAAAATAGAAAAGAACAACTCACACACACAATCAAACAGAGCGAGTTTGAACATAGGGCACCCTGTTAAAGACCTATCCCAACTTTTTCAAACACATATGTTATCTTTCAGAGGGAACACCGGGTGTTATGGTATTGTTATGGTACTGTCGTTTGCCTGTCTGGATGTGTAGCTGGAAGGAATCGCTAACGACTGGAGAGAAGGTGCGTAGTGCAGACAGGCGGCAACATGGTGCTTCAAATTGGCCCTACCAACATGGCGGAAAGACTTGTGTAACGACTTCCGTAACTCCATAGAACTTAGGTCGTTACTGGCACGGACTCTTTCTTTGGAGGTAGATCTAGTCTTGAGAAAAACATCAATGCCTTACTTCAAAACATACAAACAAATAAACGAACGAATGAGCGAACAAACAACAGACAAACAAACAAACAAGGGTGGACAGTGAATATAGTATACGCAGGAAGAAAGATGTCTAAAATTTGGAAAATCTAGTTTTTTAAGACAGGGTCGAGTAGGTGTCTTTGTTTTGTTTCTGTTTTTTTTTTTTTTTGACAATCTTATTTAGGCAGCGAGTAAAAGTATCTAATATATAGGACTCAGTCTGTCAAAAAAAACAACAATAAAATAGAAATAAAAAAAGAGAAAGATGGGGGAAAAAAAATTCAGTTGGGTTTTTTCTGAAACAACAAACAAGCACAAAGTTTCAAAACATCTGAGAAAACATGCTTGAGTGCTCTCAAACGGAAGTGACGCGTATTTTCGGACAGGCGTGCGGAGTCAGAAAAAACGGCCTGGCTGGCAAGATGGCCGACACCGCAATGCGTCAGTGATCGCCGAAGCAGAAGATACCTGAATGGGAGGCGTTGACACGCTGTACCTTCCACAGACCTTGAGGCTTGTGCATGTCAGTGACAAATCGTTTATTTGTAACTGCGTCAAGTTTGGTGACAGTCACACGCACAGGTTTGAAGTTAGTTTCCAAAGTTTTGAGACACCCCTTCCTGGTCTAAAGACAGACAGATTTAGCCGATCTGCACAGATGGAAGGGGGACAATTCGTTTCAGCCCTAGTGTTTCAAAAACTTTTCTATAAAAAAAAGGAGCAAAACAAAAAAAAAATAACAAAAAAAAAAACGAAAACAAAACCAAAAGCAAACAAACAAACAAACTCACGAGGTTATCACAAAATGATTATGTACTAGCATACAAAAATGCCTTATGACCATGGCCTATTGCATCTTCAGATCTTTTACCAAGTCA
>CM031611.1:41462036-41467036 GCA_018398815.1 Conus ventricosus | reverse complement strand
TGGTTCTACTCCACAGAAGCAGACTATGAGCAAAACCTTCAGCTGCTTTCGATCTTTGAGCCAGTTTGCTTGCATCATCCTTCTCAAAGTGAATTCCCATCTGATCCACATTTCACACTTTAAGGTACATTGTTCACAACTCTCTAATGTTTTAAATGTGTAAGTGTTCGCATGCGTTATATATTTAGCCATGTAAATTCTATAATACGCTCTCTCTCTCCTCTCCTCTCTCTCTCTCTCTCTCTCTCTCTCTCTCTCTCCTCATTTTGCCCCCACCATTTTCCTCTCCCTCCTCTGTCTACATTTCCTGTGGTTTTGTATTCTCTCATACAAAAGCAGAAAAAAAGGCGCATTACTTTTCTTGCTCTTTTTTTTTAAGTGAACAAGATTGTTTGTTTTTCACTTTTGGAACATGCGATCTGGTCAGCATCCTTTTCTTTTGCTCCTCCTACTGAAATCACTTTTATTGCTTTGACCCTCTGGCCCTTCCTGTGCTCCTCTGTTTTGGTTCAATCTTCGCAATATTCGTCTCCTTTGTCTGTTTCGTCGCTCCTACTTTATTCACTCATTCATCCATTCTTTTCTTTCTTACGTCTTTATTTCCTGTGCTTTGTTTAGTAAAAGCGTCTTTCTTTATTCTCTTCCTGTTCTCTTCCTTTTATTTGTTTGCTTTTTTCTATTTGTTTGTTTGTTTGTTCGTTCGTTTCCTTGTTTGTCCGTCTGTCTATGTGTTTGTTTGTTTCTCTCTTTTATTCATTTTTTTTTTCCTTCTAGCTTTTTAGTTTCTTTCATTCGTTTCATCACAGTATATAATAATCTGTTTTTTCTTTTCCTTACCTCCATCCTTCTTTCTTTCCTCCTGTATTTCCTGTGATTGTTTTCACATTAGCATGAAACAGTGTGATTTTAGTGCCGTAGTGAAGTGCTCCAGTCTCGATAGTGTCCCCAAAGTAGGTCCCCCTGTAATGATGGAGCAAGCCAGTGATTGACAACTATGGGTTTCGAACGTGGGGAGAAAGGGAGAGGTGGAGAAACAGAAGGCTGGGGGAAAACGGCGTGGGTGGAGGTAGGGGGAGTAGAGGATGGTGCTAGAGGCAGCGTTTAGTCCGTTTTTGTTTTTTTTTTTTTTTTTTTTTTTTTTACTTTGCCTTCCTTTTAACCGGCCAGAGTCCTCGTCTTTCCGTTTTCTGTCCCCCAACTCCTCTTCACTCTCTCCACCCCCATCCCCATCCCCACCCCGCCTCTCTCTCTCTCTCTCTCTCTCTCTCTCTCTCCTCTCTCTCTCTCTCTCTCCTCTCAATTCACTCTATGGTGTGTGTGTGTGTGTGTGTGTGTGTGTGTGTGTGTGTGTGTGTGTGTGTGTGTGTGTGTGTGTTTGTGGCAGGGACAAATGAACAGAGGGAATAATGAACAAAGAAAGAAAAACAAGAAAGAAAGAAAGAAGGAAAGAAACAATGAAAGAAGGAAAAGAAGAAAGTAGGGAAAAAAGAAACGTCGAAACAGACGAAACAGAATGAAGACCAGTAAAAAAAAAAAGAGAAATAGACCGAAAGAATAACAAGAAACAAAGGAACAAATGATTAGGGATGCTAAATTCCTAAACCGATTGAGTCATGTTGTTAATGAGAGAGAGAGAGAGAGAGAAGAGAGAGAGAGAGAGAGAAAAGAAGAGAGAGACAGAGACGAGAGAGAGAGAAAAGAGAGAGAGAGAGAAGAGAGTGCATAGGAAGAAAATAAACAAGTAGAACCTAATCACCAGGAATCTCCAATCGCTGACAATTGAGTTGCATTGTTAATAACGCGTTAAACAGATCTTGGGGCGGAGTGTAGTTTGATAGGAAATTGTGGAAGAGGAAATTATTTTCTTGTTCACTCACACAAAAAGTTCCTCCTTGTCTACTTCCTCTGCCTGTTCCCACAGCTACAAAGGACAGAAGATGGTTTGTGGCAGATGGAAAGACGGGAAGTTATGATAAGGAGTATGACGGGGGAGGGGAAGAAGCAGAGAGAGAGAGAGAGAGAGAGAGAGAGAGGGGAGAGAGAGAGAGAGAGAGAAGAGAGAGAGAGAGAGAGTCAAAAAGACTCAAAAATCTTATTCAGATAAAGGTCTGGGCCCCCTTACTGAAAGGGATGTTCATATATATAAGCGAGAGAAAAGCCAGTGACATACACAAAATAAACAAAATAAGATTCTTCGTTGTATACACCGAAAGCTGACATTCTATGAAAAAATGATTTTCACCCTATTTAGCGCCAGATGATTATACATTGCTATTTTTTTCATTGTAGTGTCATGCCTTGTCCAAATAAGCAAAGTTGATTGAAATTGCATGGAACCAGTGGTATTTTGGTGGCATAATTTTTTTTCTCTGAGATCATTCAGCGCAGGGCAGCAAAACAAAAAATGTCATTCATTTTTCCTTTCCAGTGTTTGCATATTTTCATTTCTGACACTGTGTCTAAAGCAATGATATGCAATTTTAGACACACCAAATCGAAACATGGTCAATTCACTTTTTATATATAATTATCTATTCATATTTAGCTCAATATACAGTTCTCTCTGATGAGTAGTTTTTAACAATCTGCACTGTGCAAATCTGTCACTAGTATATATGTGATCATGCCAGTCCTGCCATCTACAATCAATAATGAGAGAGAGAGGAGAGAGGAGAAGAGAGAGAGAGAGAGAGAGAGAGAGAGAGAGAGAGAGAGAGAGAGAGAGAGAGATGAGGACGGCTGAATGATGTTATTAAATGCCGGCCGGTTGACTGATCAAATGATTGAAATAATTATGATTGATCTCTGAAAAGGGGACAACATTACTGTCTTCGCATTTTGCTAGCTCTGCCAGTTCTGACACACCTATTGCGGGCATCGTCCACTTCCTGTCGGTGTGACTGGCTGTGTGTGGCTGCCTGCTGTGCACGGGTTGATTGTCCACTTCCTGTCGGTCTGACTGGCTGTGTGTGTCTGCCTGCTGTGCACGGATTGGCTGGCTGTTCGCCACAACACTTCGCCATTGATGGTGTCAAATTGTCCATTCTGAAGCACACACCCACACACACACACACACACGGTGGATGACATGTAGGCAAAGGCTGCGTGCAGTTTGTGTGCCCCCCTCGCTCAAGAGCAGCAGGCAAGGAGAAGCTGGCACACGTGTTAACCTGAGAGGGCACACCGGTTAGTTGAACTAATCTTTCGCCAGACAGTGGTTAGTCATCGATGCGACTGAACGAACGAGACTCCAATACTGGCGAATAACGCGAAAACATGATGAGACACTAATTCTGTTTAATTACATCTTCGATCTCTCATATGTGATGATGTCCAATTTCAAGTCAGAGACCTGAATGAAAGGATGTGCCCCTTGCGAAAAATATATTCCTACCATTCTTTAAAGTACTAGAGATGCATTGTTCAACAGGCGTGTAGTGTGAACAGCGACTGGTTTAAGGTCACCTGTCCCCCCCCCCCCCCCCCCCCCCCATTGACCGTGTCCCCCACATCGAACCGTGCTTCCTTGCGTGCAACTCGCTCCTCCGCTCAGGGGTTCCATGATACATCAAACAGTGAAGGGTTTTTTTCCGCAGCGTATTTTTGTCCTCATTTAAAATTTCCCCCCCCCCCCCCCCCCTACAAACAATGCACAAACAAACAATAGCTTAGTACTCTCCCCTCTCCCCTTCCCTCGGGATGTGTTCCTATAAAAAATACCTATATAAAATGTATCAAATACGGGTTGAAACGTTAAAACTACCTTACACAAGGTTTATGAAAACAGGCGTAAAAAAATGTTGTTACAACAGCATGAGAATAAATTTTAACGGGGTACCCAAATGTAAAGAAACTGTTAATGAAATGGGTTTGGCATTGTCTGGCTAAGCCAAGAAGTGGGAAAACCATAAATTTTTCATCTCAAATTCAAAGACAGATTGATCTGTAGTTTCAACAAAACTGGGACCTCACATGGAAGGAAATGAAAAATACAGATGTTCCTTCATTTAACATAACCTGCAACCTGAAAAATATTTTCGGTGGTAACAAGATGGGACAGAACCATGGCAAGATTTCGAAAAAGAAAATTTGGGCTTTTTCCAACCAAAAAAGGGTTTTGCTTGATAAACAACAGTAAAGACTTGCCATCTGCCAAAACAACGCCACCCGAAGATGAAAATCACTTTTTATACCATTGTGAGCTTCCGACAATTCCGAAAAATTTTGCTTGTTTCAGGGGCCTATGTACAAAATTGCAATTGCTTCATACATTGACACTTTAAAACGAATCGCGTCAAATCCTTAGCAGTTTATTGCCGAAAAGTAAATCAAAAAAAATCACTTCCAAAATTAATTTCCTCTTGTAAACATTTTTTTTTTTCAGTGCCCGGTGGTCATTTATTCTGTGACAATCAATGGTAATGTTTTACGAGATGCTGTTGTTTTGTGTTTTGCTTTTGTCCAACACAACTTTAGAACGTTGGACTTTGAGTGTGTGAGTGTGTACACAGATGTCTAAAAATTTTGACTTGTTGGGTAAATTTTGTTCAGAAATTGTTCTTTATATGGGTAATAAGTTCACGCCCCCATGTCATAACGGCTGTACAGCTACTGACATTAAAATATCATTGAGTCATTGAGTCATTGAGTCTCTGGATGTGTTCGCGGCGAGCGTGCGTGTGCATGTGTGTGCATGTGTGTGTGTGTGTGTGTGTGTGTGTGTGTGTGTGTGTGTGTGTGTGTGTGTGTGTGTGTGTGTGTACCACCTTTACAATCGCCCTAAAATCCAATAAAAGCTCTTTCAAAAGTTTTCCAAAGAGCATGGCCTATGTTGTTTTATGCTCTGTTACGCTTGAAATTGAATTGATCTTTTTGTTTTTTGTTTTTGCTGCCGGTTTGCTTTTTAATGTCTCTTTCACGAGCAAACACACACACACACACACACACACACACACACACACACACACACACACACACACACACCACACACACACACACAC
>CM031611.1:41457036-41459536 GCA_018398815.1 Conus ventricosus | reverse complement strand
TTGTTGTTGTTGTTCGGTAGTTTGTTTGTTGGTTTCCTTTTTCCCCTGTCTTCATTCTTTTTCCTTCCAACCTTTTTACATTCTTTCCTTTTCGTGTCATTACCATACACAAAACTCTTACTTTCTTTCTTCCCATCCTTCTTTCTCTTTCTTTTCTCTCCTGCTGTTCCCAGCTGCATCATGCAATGTAGTTTTAGTGCCATAACAACGTGTTCCTTTCTAGATAGCCGCGTTCCTAATATAGGTGCCCCTGTAACGATGGAGCCCGCCGTTGACTGACAACTAGGGTGTTCAAACGTGGGGAGAGGGAGATGGTGCGGGGGTGCAGGGGAGGGTGGGGGGGGGGGGGTAGGGATGGTAAAGGCAACTTTCAGTCTGGTTACTTTTTTCCATCTGACCTTCCTGTTAACAGGTCAGAATTGCTTTCTCCGGTCACTGTCTCTCAGTCCCCCCCCCCCCCCTCACTCCTCACTCCTTCCTCCCTCCTTCCAATCACCCCCCTCTCTTTCTCTCTCTTTGTGTGTGTGCGTGTGTGCGTGTGCGTGTGTGTGTGTGTGTGTGTGTGTGTGTGTGTGTGAGAGAGAGAGAGAGAAATGAGAGAGAGAGAGAGTGTATGTGTGTGTGTGTGTGTGTGTGTGTGTGTGTGTGTGTGTGTGTGTGTGTCTGTGTGTGTCTGTGCGTGTATGTGTGTGTCTGTGTGTGTATGTGTCTGTGTATGTGTCTGTGTGTGTGTGTCTGTGTATGTGTCTGTGTGTGTGTGTGTGTGTGACAGGGACAAACGGACAGGGGTAACAAACAAACAAAAAAGAACGGAAGAAAGAAAGAAAGAAAAAATAGCACGAAAAAGGACGAAGAAAAGAGGATATTAGTGAAAAGAAAAAAAAAGGCGGAAAGAATAACAAGAAACAAGTGAAACGAATGATCATGGACACTGAATCCCTCAACGGACTGAGTTACGTTGTTAATAAGAGAGAGAGAGAGAGAGGAGAGAGAGGAGAGAGAGAGAGAGAGAGAGAGAGAGAGAGAGAGAGAGAGAGGTAAATAAAAGAAACTCACAGAAAAGAAGAAGGAACGAAAGAACGGAACGGAAAATAATAAAGCAGTAGAAACGAATTAACAGGAACCCCCAAAGTCCTGTAAATTGAGTTGCATTGTTAATCACGTGTTGACCAGATGAAGGACTCGAGTGGAGTGGGAGAGGAAATTGTTTATCTTATTCACACACAAATTGTCCCCCTTGGCCATTCCTCTTCACGCTCCAACGGCTCCAAAAGACAGAAGGCGCGGGTACCGGCAGATGGAAGGACGGAGGAAATAGTGGAGGATATAAGGAGGGTGGAGGGAAGAAGGTAAGATAGGGAAATGAGAGAGGGGGAGGGAGAGGGAGGCAGAGAGAGAGAGAGAGAGAGGGCGGGGAGGAAGGAAAGAGAGGAGAGAGAGAGATGGGGGGAGGGAGAGAGAGAGGGGGGAGGGAGAGAGGAGAGAGAGAGGGATGGTAGGTGGTGCAGGGGGGAGGGGGGAAGGCACGACAAGAGAGAGAGAGAGAGAGAGAAGAGAGAGAGAAGAGAGAGAGAGAGAGAGAGAGAGAGATTAGGATTGGTGGATCGATTTCACTGAATGAATTACTGGTTAACTGATCCAGCGACTGATCGTTTGATTGATCTCTCCCAAGATGTCTTCAGATTTTGCCAGTCGGAGTCCTGATGCGCTTATTTAAGGCATTTACCACTTCCTGCTGGTCTGATGGGCTCGATGGCTGCACGCCAAAAATGAATGCACCAAGGCCTCGCTTAAGGAGTCGAGTATTAATAAACTGGCGCGCTTAATTTGTTTTGAGAATGTTGATTGTGTCTGAAAGTGGATTCTCCACACTTTCTTTCCTATGGCCATCAAGGTACAAGTCAGGTGATTCTCCACACTTTCTTTCCTATGGCCATCAAGGTACAAGTCAGGTGGATTCTCCACACTTTCTTTCCTATGGCCATCAAGGTACAAGTCAGGTGGATTCTCCACACTTTCTTTCCTATGGCCATCAAGGTACAAGTCAGGTGGATTCTCCACACTTTCTTTCCTATGGCCATCAAGGTACAAGTCAGGTGGATTCTCCACACTTTCTTTCCTATGGCCATCAAGGTACAAGTCAGGTGGATTCTCCACACTTTCTTTCCTATGGCCATCAAGGTACAAGTCAGGTGGATTCTCCACACTTTCTTTCCTATGGCCATCAAGGTACAAGTCAGGTGGATTCTCCACACTTTCTTTCTTATGGCCATCAAGGTACAAGTCAGGTGGATTCTCCACACTTTCTTTCCTATGGCCATCAAGGTACAAGTCAGGTGGATTCTCCACACTTTCTTTCCCATTGCCATCAAGGTACAAGTCAGGTGGTTTCAAGCTGACAGATTAAAATCAAAGGACTGGAACTGTTTGGGCACTTCGAGCTGTCGCAAAGATAGGGTCACGAGTGAATACAAAGGCCTGAAATGTGTGTCAACTAAGG
>CM031611.1:41444536-41447036 GCA_018398815.1 Conus ventricosus | reverse complement strand
ATCTCAGCAGGGATGTGGGATCTCGTTTGATGAATGCATTCTACACAGTGTTATGTCTGCTTCGGCTGCTGCAGTCTAACTCTAATCCTGCTGTAGTGGAACTCCAGCAGTTCGAACACATATGTCTTGCATCTCATGGGGATGGGCAGGTTGAGGTACATTATGCGTGTTATGTAATACTGGGAATGGTGTGTGTGTGTGTGTGTGTGTGTGTGGTGTGAGTCTTATTATTGTCAGTATTTCAAAGTAACATGCAGGTCTTTTTGTTATAACGTTTCTGGTTCGTTGGTTTTGCACATAATTGTACACACTCGTTCATCAGAGACCAAAGCCCATAAACAAATAAGCCATCCAAATGTCTGTCTGCCTCTCTCTCTCTCTCTCTCTCTCTCTCTCCTCTCTGCCGAAGTGTGCTAGAACAGAACCAGTCAAGATAAACAGTTCGAGTTGTCCCGATATTTTTTTTCTTCAAAATCTCCACAGAGTAGAACGTATTGCTCAATGTCCTAGGGGAGAGCTCATTTGTTGTAAGCCACCATCACCTGTGGCATTAGCTATCCGGCGTCAAGCTCTGCACTCTAGCTGCCCCCTGAAGTAATCTCTGGAGTGTGTGTGTAACCAGATAATGAGAAGGCTTCCGGGGAAGGGAGACCACGCGTATCTGTGATGGTGCCTGGAGCTGTGAATTACATTAGTTCATTAGATGTCATTGCGAAAATCTGTCCGGGAGAGCAGGCCACTTATCCCTAATTGTGGCTTGCAGTTTCAGGTTTATCATTCACACCCACCATTGGTGATCTGGTGGACAAGACTTATCATTTTAGGGAACATCAGCTGCCGTGGCAAAGTGGATAGCGTCGCGGACTCCCGGGCTGGGAGGTCGTGGGTTCGATTCCTTTCAGAGCCGTTTATTGTGGGATTTTTCTGTCTGGACCGACTTCTACTTAGAGTTGAGTTTGATACAGGCTGAGGTGGGAGGACTAGGACCAAACATTCGAGTTTGATCCACGGATTGGATGCGCCTTTGAATGTTGCTTACATTTCCTAATCAACGCTGCAGGTGTCTGTATCTATCGGGCCTAGATGATGCCAGGATATATTATAAAAGTAAATGCCGAGAACAGAATGTCACGCAGTCTCAGACCAGAATGGAAAACCATAGCATCATCTTCTTCCTCCTCCTCCTGCTCATCGATCAGCATTATAAAATGCTGAGTCATCACATTCTGTGGCCCATCATGTCCTTCACTCATGGTGATGTGTTTCGATTTCCTCTCCCAGTCTATGCTCTTGGTGAGGTTCTGTCGGGGTCACCTATGCAGGTGAATTCAAGGGCAGTGTCGTTGGACGGACGTAGTGGCGCCATCCAGAGACAGAACTCTCTCACGCTGGCTCGGCGTCTGAGCAATTATTGTCGTAAGTAGAAATCTTAGTAGATGGTGTCCTAGGATCTAAACAGGCGCCACTGAACACCACTGAAGTGACTCGACAGCAGTGCAGTGTCTCCTCTGGCGGGTTGCGTCATGATGACTTGACACTAAGTGTTCCTTACGGATTGCCGGTGCTGTGGCTGTGGCGGGGCAAGCCTGGATGTGGCTGTGGATGGGGAGCCTATGATGAGCGGCGTGGGAACAATATCACTGAGATATGCTGAGTGAGAAATCCATAGCATCATCTTCTTCCTACTATCATAGCATCTATCTACTCTCATACGCCGAGCCAGTGTGAGAGTAGATAGATGAGGCAGCAAAAAATTTTTTTTAATCCCTGAAGAGTTAGAGAAAAGGGGATTTACCTGACACTGTACTCACACCACCAGGATGACAAGACGTCAGGATGGGCAGCCTAAACACAAAGTCCAGGATTCGAACTCACAGCATCAGAATTTGAGCTAATAATCTAACCACTGAACCGTTGGTGTCCAGGATGAAGCCACGTTTAACCACATTACTTCTGTCCTCACCTGGTTTAGTCTCCCTTACTTCTGTGTTCTTTCAGGGTAGATCTGGTTTGTCTCCCTTACTTCGGTCTTCTTTCAGGGTGGATCTGTTTGTCTCCCTTACTTCTGTCTTCTTCAGGGTAGATCTGGTTTGTCTCCTTACTTCTATCTTCCTCCAGGGTGGATGTGCTTTTGTCTCCCTTACTTCTATGTTCTTTCAGGGTGGATGTGCTTTTGTCTCCCTTACTTCTATGTTCTTTCAGGGTAGATCTGGTTTTGTCTCCCTTACTTCTATCTTCTTCCAGGGTGGATCTGGTTTTGTCTCCCTTATCTTCTTCCAGTGTGGATCTGGTTTGGTCTCCCTTACTTCTATCTTCTTCCAGGGTGGATCTGGTTTGGTCTCCCTTACTTCTATCTTTTTCCAGGGTGGATCTGGTTTGGTCTCCCTTACTTCTATCTTTTTTCAGGGTGGATCTGGTTTGGTCTCCCTTACTTCTATCTTTTTTTCAGGGTGGATCTGGTTTTGTCTCCCTTACTTCTATGTTCTTTCAGGGTGGATCT
>CM031611.1:41437036-41442036 GCA_018398815.1 Conus ventricosus | reverse complement strand
AGAAGTCAGCCGCCACCCGGTGCCCTAGTTAGCAGCATGGAGGTCTGAGAGAGAGGTTGTGCGACTTTGTTGTTGTGTTGTTGTTGTTGTTGTTCTGCATCCTACCCAAAGCATTAGTTTGCTGGAATTTCGGCACCCGCCTGGCCCCCTCTGAAGTCGATTGCGCCATAGGAGGAGTGGAACCCCAGGGTAAGTTTCGTCCATTCAAGGGCTGCGTCTTGAACTGTTTGCTCAGATTTCCTGCAGGTGTCTGTATCTCTCGGGCCTGGATGACACCTGGATGATATGACAGGAAGTGCAAGAGTACGGCTCGGTCACGCGTCTCTGACCAGAACACTACGCTGCAGCACTATTTCCAGCATTCAGATCCTTTTTTTTCTCATCTTTATGGAATGTCTCAAGTCCTGTGATCCTTTGCCCGTCGGCTTCCTCTTCCACCCTCCACCCCTCACTAGCATGATGACAATTTTATTTTCATTTCCCCTTCACGTCTATGCCTGTGATGAGTTCATGTCAAGGTCGTCAGCATCAACAAATTTGAGCTCATCGATTAGGCAGAATTTTCATTAGTGGGCTATCGTTAGGCAATACTTTTAATCAGTTTGGCCGGATGCCCAGCATATGCTGGACCAGAACAGGCCACACTAAACACCACCCGACAGCAGTGCAGTGTCTCCTCCGTTGGGTTTCCGTGAGCCGACGATGAAAGCGGCTCCCAGTGACTGACGGTGATGGAACTGTGACCCGACGACTGTGGGTGGGGCTCTGGGTAGAGAGCTAGAAGAATGAGACACGTGAATAGAACATCAATGAGGGGGGACTGGGGGGGGGGGGGGGGGGGGGGGGGGGGGAGGGGGAGGGGGAGGGGGCATGGATTTACGCAAAATGAAAGAAAAGAGAGAAAAGAAAAAAAATTGTGATGGAATGAGGAAATAAAGAATTTTTATTTTAAAGTATGAAAAGATAAAGAAAAGAAAGTAAAGCAAATTTAAAAGCTGAACGTGTAATATTATCTAACAAAACGAAAGAAGGATAAACAAACAACAACACTTAAAATGTGTTAAGGGAAAAACCATAGAAGAAGGAAAGACGGAAGAAATGGAAGGAAATGGATAGACTGTAAAACAAGAGGACAAACGAGAGGGGAAAAAAAGCACAAAGAAAAAAGATGTGTAAGAAAAAGAACAACAACAAAAAAGGAATAGCAATGAAAAAAATAAAGGGAAGAAACTACAACAAAGAAGGAATGAAAAGAACACCACAGGGAAAAAATGATGGACGAATACGATTCAAAGAAAGAAGGAACAGAACAAACAAAACAAAAACCCTGAAAGGTAGAAAGAACAACTTACAAAAAGAGGAAAGAAAACGGAAAGTAAGTGAACAGAACAAAAAAAAAAGAAAGAAGAAAGAAAGAAAGAAAGAACGAAAGACAGAAAGAAAGAAAGACAGAAAGAAAGAAAACATTTTCACGTCGATCTTATCCAATTTGTTTACGTTTAAAATCGTGGTCATTTTTTGGCGACAGTTCTCTCTCTCTCTCTCTCTCTCTCTCTCTCTCTCTCTCTCTCTCTCTCTCTCTCTCTCTCTCTCCCCTATACTCTCTCCTCTCTCTCTCTCCTCGTCCTGGTAATGATTCCTTTCCGGCAACCGAACGTATTACGTCAGAATTAAATCACAGCCTAAGACATTTATTCCTACTTCCCCCACCCCTTCATACCCTCTTTTCTTACCCTATTCCCCACCCCCACCCCGCCCCTTCCCGCGCACACCTTTTTGTTATTACGTGTTGCGCATTATGAAGAAGTTAGAAGCTTTATACATCATGCTCTGAAACTCTCTCTCTCTCTCTCTCTCTCTCTCTCTCTCTCTCTCTCTCTCTCTCTCTCTCTCTCTCTCTCTCTCTCTCTCTGTGCGGGCATGTGTGCGCTTGAGTGTGTGTGTGTGTGTGTGTGTGTGTGTGTGTGTGTGTGTGTGTGTGTGTGTGTGTGTGTGTGTGTGAAATAGAGAGAGAGAGAGAGAGAGAGAGAGAGAGAGAGAGAGAGAGAGAGAGAGAGAGAGAGAGAGAGAGAGAGAGAGAGGACCATTAGCAACGTATCAGGGACAGATTTGATGTCTTTATGTTTCATCTGTCTCGACTGCGACATGGCATTACATATATATATAGGAGAGAGAAAAGTAGCTGAAATGAGAAGGCTCAAGTCTCAATATTGCTTTGTCTTTTCAAGGGGGCAAACCTGACAAGCACATTTGAAAAAATGCACGTTCTCATACCACGTAGAAATACAATTCAGGAAGTCAACGTATTTCCTGCTCTGCCGACCACAGGAGTCATATTAGGTCATCAACATGATGATGATGATGATGATGATGGTGAAGGGTGATGATGATGATGATGATGGTGATGATGATGATGATGATGATGGTAATGATGATGATGATGATGATGATGATGATGATGATGATGATGATGATGATGATATGATGATGATGGATGATGTGATGTGATGATGATGATGATGATAGTGGTGGTGAGTGAAGATGATGATAGATAGATAGATAGATAGATAGATAGATAGATAGATAGATATGATAGATGATTGATAGATAGATTTGATTGATTGATAGATTGATTGATTGATTGATTAATTAATGAAAGAAACGAACATATAAATAGATATATACATACATTCATTTATACATGAATAAATAAATAAACAAACAAATCAATAAGTAAGTACATAAATTAATCAATAAACTGGTAACCAGGTAAAATGAATAAATAACAAATATACTCTAAACTTTTGTCAGGGGGATAGGAGGGACCTGGAGAACAGGGAACAAGACTTGTTTAAACGTTAGGGAAAAAAGCAGGGAAACACCATCTATTCACATTTACATCCTTTTTCAGATCAGGCACTTATGTGCCGTTTTAAGACAGTTACTTCCCCTGTTACGAAAGATAAGAGGCAGAAGTGAGGCTGACCCGAAACACACAAACTTCCAAAATGGACTCTTTCAGTATACTGACATGTCACAAGCCAATATACTCACTTCTAAGAAGACTTTTTTTTCCTCCACCCAGGTGATAAGCTGTAGAGAAGTGAGAAACTGTTACAACAAAGAGTCAGACTTCTGATCTTTGCAGACCCTTCCATGGACGTAGTAAAAGAACGCTGACAGAGGTGAAGGGCCACTGGTCTCTATTTGAAATCAGTTCTTAAGAGAGAGAAGATCGATGGCCGTAACAAGGCGAGCCTTTGTTCCTGCAGAAGGGTGGCGTATCCCGCTTTCTATATGACCGTTAGCATAGTCTCCAAACAGGAGACGTGTCCTTCAACACTTAACGATCGTCACATTATCACCAAACGTGGTAGTATTCCTCCCTTTGTTATTTAGATCTTTTTTTATCATCACCATCATTACTATCATTACTACTGTAATCATTATTATTATTGTCATCTTTACTTTAACTTCCCATGTCCCATCCCAACAGCTTTCTTTTCATTCAACACCCATCTTGCACCAAATATCAGAAAAGTGATAGCTCGTTCTTTGTTTTCATTGTCTTGAATGTTGTTTGTTTGACCTGAAGAAGACCTTAGCGCTCAAAACAAGTCGTGCTTTGTCTTATAATCTGTTTGTCCATCTTGTCGTGCGGAATCACTTAACAATTCTTTAAAAAAAAAAAAAAAAAAGGTCGTCACATGTCTTTTTTTTTCAAACACCCCACCCCACTTGTTATTTATAGTTCATAAAAATAAAGATCAGGAAGCACGGTGTTGCACAGCCAGTCAACAAAACGTAATGTTGTGGAAAGTTTGAGAATCATGACGTAGCACAGCCAGTCAACTGACGTAATGGTGTGGAAAGTTTGAGAATCATGACGTGGCACAGCCAGTCAACAGACGTAATGTTGTGGAAAGTTTGAGAATCATGACGTAGCACAGCCAGTCAACTGACGTAATGTTGTGGAAAGTTCGAGAATCATGACGTAGCACAGCCAATCAACAAAACGTAATGTTGTGGAAAGTTTGAGAATCATGACGTAGCACAGCCAGTCAACTGAACGTAATGTTGTGGAAAGTTTGAGAATCATGACGTAGCACAGCCAGTCAACAGACGTAATGTTGTGGAAAGTTTGAGAATCATGACGTAGCACAGCCAGTCAACTGACGTAATGGTGTGGAACGTTTGAGAATCATGACGTAGCACAGCCTGTCAACAAAACGTAATGTTGTGGAAAGTTTGAGAGTCATGACGTAGCACAGCCAGTCAACAAACGTAATGGTGTGGAAAGTTTGAGAATCGTGACGTAGCACAGCCAGTCAACAAAACGTAATGTTGTGGAGTTCACACAATGTTTGAGAATCTGACGTAGCACAGCCAGTCAACAAAACGTAATGGTGTGGAAAGTTTGAGAATCATCACGCAGCACAGCCAGTCAACTGACGTAATGTTGTGGAAAGTTTGAGAATCATGACGTAGCACAGCCAGTCAACAAAACGTAATGTTGTGGAGAGTTCGAGAATCATGACGTAGCACAGCCAGTCAACAAAACGTAATGGTGTGGAAAGTTCGAGAATCATGACGTAGCACAGCCAGTCAACAAACGTAATGGTGTGGAAAGTTTGAGAATCATCACCAGCACAGCCAGTCAACTGACGTAATGTTGTGGAAAGTTTGAGAATCATGACGTAGCACAGCCAGTCAACAAAACGTAATGTTGTGGAAAGTTCGAGAATCATGACGTAGCACAGCCAATCAACTGACGTAATGTTGTGGAGAGTTCGAGAATCATGACGTAGCACAGCCAGTCAACAAAACGTAATGTTGTGGAAAGTTCGAGAATCATGACGTAGCGCAGCCAGTCAACAAAACGTAATGGTGTGGAAAGTTCGAGAATCATGACGTAGCACAGCCAGTCAACAAAACGTAATGGTGTGGAAAGTTTGAGAATCATGACGTAGCACAGCCAATCAAAATGCATGGTACTTTCT
>CM031611.1:41424536-41429536 GCA_018398815.1 Conus ventricosus | reverse complement strand
TACAATGTTATCATGCTTAACCACGAAGGTTGACAACATGTCAGACGATGTAAGAGGAGTGAAAGACTCGGTCGACGGACTAAAAAGGGACATGCATGACATGAAAGAGACGATCAGTGAGCTTCGTGTTCAAAATGACCATCTGAAAGCAGAGAACAACATGATGAAAGACAGAATCGTGCGTTTGGAAGAAAAAGTTGATGATCTTGAAGGGCGATCCAAGAGGAATAATCTAATTTTTTATGGACTGCCAAGGAGGGAAGGAGAAACCAAACAGGACTGTGTGAATATTGTGCATAACCTGTTGACGGATGAATTGAAACTACCAAAGACCGTGGAGTTTGACAGAATACATCGCATCAACAATAAGCCTAATTCGCCAGTTATTGGCAGATGCACCTTTTACAAAGACAAAGAAGAAATTTTCAGAGCCAAAAAGAACCTTAAGAATACTTCAGTGTTTATTGGTGATGATTTCACTCAGAGAGTCCGTGACATCAGAAAGAAGCTAGGACCACACTTAAAAGCTGCCAGAGGCAACAACAAGAGGGCCACTATGATCTACGATCATCTCCTCATCGAGGGCAAGAAATTTGTTCTCGATGGGGATGATCAGTTAAAGGAAGTTAGATAAAGGTTTGGCCGGCCTCTGCAAACAAAGTTAAACTTCCACAATCCTAAAAGTCAAATTTCCCTGGTTGAGAATACAAAGGTAGACAATGTTGACCGAACACCGGTTCCGAAGATAAAATGCGGAAACGCACGTGCTGGTGGCCGTGTGTCATGTTTACTGAGAACAGGTTGTAGATGTGTACCGGCGAATTGTGAAATGCATGCTTGTTCTTCACGTGTTGGTATGACAGGTGACACCAGCCGTGACGAAGCTCGTGAAAATGACAGGGAACAACGCAATGGGGAAGAGAGAAGAGAAAATATAACCAATAGAGACATCCCGATGGACGAAAGTCTGAATGAGAGTACGAATGATAGCGAGTATGAAAGTGAACAAAATGTTAGTGAAACACAGGTTAAAAATAAAGTACACTTGTTCTCTTTCCTTCATTAGAACGTAGGTGGCCTTCCATCTAAACTGATTGATCAAAAGTTTTTATCGTATGTTTATAATTTTGATTTCATTTGTCTTGTTGAAACGTTCATGGAGAAAATAGATTCCCATTTGTTCCCCCACCATTCTGTCTTCTGTAAACCTGCGATTAAGCTGACAAGACACGGGAGGAGATCAGGTGGAGTGGTGTGCTTAATTAAAACCGAATTGATGGCTTATGTATCTGAACTTACATGTGAACATGACAATATTATGTGTTTCTTATTAAATAAAACTTTATTTGGTTTTGAAAATAACATTCTTTATGTGTGTACTTACGTGCCTCCAATAAATTCCCCATATTATACAACAGTTGAAATTGAAAACGGCATTGTTTGCCTTGAAGAGGTTATAACAGATAAGATATTATTGTATGACAACGTTGATATCCTTTTGTGTGGGGATTTGAACGGCAGAACAGCCAACATTTTCCCTTTCAGCAATGATCAGTTTGACAGGTTCAGTTTCATGGATAAGAATGACAAAAGATCTCATAAGATATTCTAAAGACTCGGAATTGAATTTATATGGAAGAATGATTTTGAATTTATGTATTGCTTTCAGATTGTTTATCATGAATGGAGTATGTAATGGTGACCTTGAAGGTCATTACACATACATAACGGAAACAGGGAGTAGCGTGAATGATTATTTCTTAGTTTCTGAAGATCTGTTCGATACTATTAGAAATTCTTGCCGTTTGTATGTTTCTGATATGATTAATTCCGATCATCAACCATTGGAATTTTATTTTTATGCGAAGAATGATGTGTTACGCAATGACAATGATTGGCGTGATATACCTTTATTTATTAAAAAGATAGTTTGGAATGATGACTTTGCTGAACAGTTTCATAATAGCATGCATTCAAGAAATGCAAAAGAAAAACTTAATCAAGCCAGCATATTGATGGGTACTGACATTAATCAGGCATTACATTTATTTAATGAATGCATAAGAGAGCAAGCAGTATGTATGGAAAAGAAAATTTATACATGTCAGAAAAGGTCAGAAAAGTGGTATGATGATGAATGTAAAACTTCTAAGCGCAATGTTAGAAAACTTTTAAGAACATGTAGGAAATCATCCAGAAAAAATACAAAATTGCCAGATACAAAGTTGCCACCAAAGGAGAATTCAACCGAAAAAGAGGTTAGGACAGCTTTTTGCAAAGAAAGGAGGGAATACAAAAAGCTGTTAGAGAGAAAGAGAAAAGAATACAATAGAATTGTACTTGAACAATTGATTATGTCTGTAAATGATCAGAAAGAATTTTGGCAAAATATGGGTAGAGTTTCTAATAAGAATAAGTTTCAGCCAAACAAGATCACAGTACAGGAATGGTTTCAACATTTTAAAAGGGTTCTTGAAAAAGATGAGACTGACGGCAACAAATATATCTGTACAGGTGCTGTTGATGTTTCAGATAATTTTTCAGATAATGATAACGATGATCAAGGAAATGGAAATGATGCACATGAGAATGATGATTATGATGATGTCAACTTTCTGAATCGGCCTATTTCTAAAGAAGAAGTCATACTCTCAGTGAGAAAATTGAAAAGTAAGAAAGCAGCTGGACCAGATGGTATAATTGGAGAGCTATTAAAAAAATCAGGAGATGATGTAATTGATTTCTTTGTAAAATATTTCAATGTTCTATTTGACACAGGTCAATATCCTGATTTATGGAAAGAATCTATTATTGTTCCATTGTTTAAAAAAGGCAACATTAACGATCCAAATAATTACAGAGGAATTTCTCTTTCAGACATAAGTAGCAAAATATACAGCTCTATAGTTAATTCAAGATTACAGGAATGGGTTGAGCAGAACAATATTACCGGTGAATTCCAAGCTGGGTTTAAACAAAATTATTCTACAACCGATCACATATTTACACTTTTAGCAGTTATTCAAAAGCAATTTTCATGTAATAGAAAACTGTATGTAGCTTTCATTGATTTCGAGAAAGCGTTCGACACAATTTCAAGAAAATTACTGTGGCCTATTATGTTAAAGAATGGAATTAAAGGTAAAAATTTATAGATGTATTAAAAGTATGTATGAGGTTGTTACAGCTCGAGTTCGTTGTGGTACACAGTACACAGGTTATATTAATTGTACGAACGGTGTGAAACAAGGCGATATTTGTAGTCCTCTTCTGTTTTGTTTGTTTATTAACGAACTTGCGCTTGAAATTATGAATAATGGTAGACATGGTGTTAGTCTCAATATGGATATGATTGAATTGTTTATTCTTTTATTTGCTGATGACATTATACTATTGTCAGAAACTGTGGTTGGGTTGCAGACACAACTAAATAATCTTCATAAAGCTGCATGCCAGTTACAACTTAAAGTTAATTTAGAAAAATCTAGCATTATGGTTTTTAGAAAAGGGGGATACCTAGCAGGCACAGAGAGATGGTTTTACGGCAATGTTAAGATGAATGTAGTGAATTCATATCGATACCTAGGTATTGTGTTTTCAACAAGATTGAGTTTTAAGCCTGCATGCCAAGATTTAGCGAACAAAGGGAAACGAGCTGCTATTCGCATTATTTGTAAGTTGAATCAGTTGAATAATAACTCTGTGAAATTATTCTTGAAGCTTTTCGATTCACAGATTCAATCTATGCTTCTATATGGTGCTGAGATTTGGGGTTTAGAAGATGCTTCATCAGTGATAGAGAGTGTTCATTTGTTTGTGTTAAAGAGGTATTTAGGGGTAGGTATCAAAACACCGAATGATCTTGTATATGGTGAATTAAATCGATTCCCCCTGTTTATCAATTCTACTGTCTCTTGCATTAGATACTGGTTGAAATTAACCCGAATGGAGGAGCATAGACTGCCATTCAAAGCATATAAAATGTTATTAAATTTGTCGAATAGAGGAAAAGTTAATTGGGCTTCGAAAGTTCGGGATGTTTTGAATAGTAATGGCTTCTGTTACGTATGGGAAAATCAAGGTGTAGGATGTATAAATTCTTTTATAAGAGAGTTCAAACAAAGATTAATCGATTGCAGGTGGCAAAGCTGGAATTGTCATATGGATGACAGTGACAGATTTATAAATTATAGAAAATTCAAGATGTCTCACGATCTGGAGACATACTTACTTTTGGATTTGAACAGATTTATACGATACACACTAACAAGATTTAGATTTGGGATTTCTAATTTATCAGTGCACAGTTCAAGATATAACAGGGATAACGAACGTGTCATGAAATGCCCATGTGTAGATCTGCCACAGATGATGAAATTCACTTTGTTTTTTGTTGCCCTGCTTTCGATGATTTAAGACATAGTTTAATACATCCAAAATATCATAATAATCCTAGTGATTTCAGATTAACATTACTTTTAGCATCACGAAAGACAGAAGTCGTTAAAAATCTTGCTGTATATCTTTACAAAGCCTTTAAGAGAAGAGAAATAGCTATATCTTGATTTATCAAATCTGTTGCTGTATGAATGTGAATTTGTTGATTGAGTCTATAAATGTACGAATGTAATGATTTTCTTTATTGAATTTCCATTATTTTCCTTTGTAACTTCGAAACTGGTTTCCAGTTTTGCATTTGACCTAGTCCTCATGCTTATAATGGGATGACAGTGTCATTCATATTTGTATCATATATTCATTGTTATTGTTCACACCCCTTCAAATGGGGCTTTGGCCTTTTTGAATAAAATTCTGTTCTGTTCTGTTCTCCTCTCTCTCTCTCTCTCTCTCTCTCCTCTCTCTCTCTCTCTCTCTCTTCTCTCTCTCTTTCTCTCTCTCTCTCTCCTCTCTCTCTCTCTCTCTCTCTCTCATTGTGTGTCTCTCTCCGTCACTGTCCCTGTCCCCCCCCCTCTCTCTCTCTCTCTCTCTCCATATTGTCA
>CM031611.1:41407036-41422036 GCA_018398815.1 Conus ventricosus | reverse complement strand
TGAAAAACTGTTCCATTACAATTGATCTAAATGGATCCTAAAATATGAATAAACTGATTTTGAAAAAGAAAGAAAGAAAGAAAGAAAGAACGAAAGAAACGACAACAGTTCCACTTACACTTTCGAGTCTCTAAGGTATTTCAGTCAGGGTTCTTATGTGTGGTGGTGGTGGTGGTGGGGCGGGGGTGGTGGTGGTGGGGGGGGGGGGTTCCCATAAATCAAAACAGGTTGCTGGGGTTTCATGATGGACACGTGTGTAATCACACATCTGTGCACACCTTTGCTCTCGTTGATGCCCACCTGAATTTAGATGTTGTTAGCATTTAAATGTATCCATACAGGATGTTTAACAGCTGCCACCGGTAGTACTATCCTCCACACTCCCATGGAGACTGGGACTGAACAGAAACACATGTTGAAAAAAGCTCCGACATGTCTACCACACTTTGGAACTCTATGCATAACGTGAAAAGCCACATCTGTGAAAATGAATAAGATAAAAAATTGAAATAATCAAAATTCTTTCTGCCCAGAGGGAGTTCTGACATCAACACATTTCTCGACAAGTTAAAAAGGCTGGACTTGGTTTTTACCCTACACTTTCTCATGCTCAGCCAGAGGTGAAGTCAGATGCATGACTTGATGCGGGTCAATCACTTGTGATGATTGGCAGGTTCGGTCGGTTCTCATCAGAGAAATGGAAACCACTTTAATCCATCTCGCCATGTCCAGGCGGAAATACAGCCACTTTGATTCTCCTTCCGTTTCTTAGGGTGACCTATCTGCCACCCTGGACAAGTGATTTAACTCAGTAAGCACAACACTGTTTGTTTCCAATCCCACGAACACTGCTTCAGCCATCACCACCAGCTGCCTAGCCTTAGTCGTCAGCCATCCCTATCCACCATGCCTATGCCTTGATGTCGATCTGCGCATCACCAGATCCAGACTGGACAGCCTTAGTCGTCAGCTACTGGCCCACAGATGCCCAATCTGCAATGTGCATTCTGACTCTTGACAGTCGTTAACTAAAATCTCCAGATATCCAGATTGAAGAAAGTGTTTCTTAGGGTACCTATCTGCCACCCGTGGACAATTGACTTTAACTCAGTAAGCAACAACACTGTTTGTTCCAATCCCACGAACACTGCTTCAGCCATCACCACCACCTAGCCTAGTCGTCAGCCATCACCACTGCCTATGCTTAGTCGCACCATCCACATCAGCTGAATAGCCTTAGTCGTCCAGCCATGAGACATCAGATGCCCAATCTGCAATGTGCATGTCTGACTCTTGACGTCGTTAACTAAAATCTCAGTATCGATTTGAAGATGTTCTCTTCCTCGCAGCAACTTGTCACAACCAACTCGAAGGCATTTCTCTCTTGATACGTCAACATTGTCACACAAGTCCAGGCTTGAAAAAAACTTATTTCTCACTTGTATGAAGCTTTATATGATTGCTAAGATATGTGAGATTTGCTCATTTACGCATAATACTGGTGAATGAGAAGCATTCTATCGTACAGCAGTTATTGCATAAGAGATTTGCAGCTGAAACAAGGACATGAACGACATTTCAAATATGAAGCCAAACAAAAATGGCAGCTGTCAAAGAAAAACAAATTAAATGAAAAGAAAAAAAATCATTGACAAGATGTGCGATGACTAGTGTTAGTCCCACGCAGCTGCAATGGACAGAAGTGGCCAAGAACACTTATTTGAGATCATTATTACTCTGCTCACTCTGTTGAGTAAGTCAAAATGATGGAATTAGTGTATGAGAACAATTTCTTTTTTAATTTATTGCACTGTGACCGCAGTGACTGTTTTGTCAGTGATCTTTTGAGTTTATAGTGCTGTATTGAATGACAGCTATCAGTGATTTATTGAAAAAAAGAACACGTTCGTTTCAAAGAAAGGAGCTCCCTTCCTTTCAAAATGTTAAAAAGGGCAAAATTTACAGTGACCGTTTCAAAAATTAGTTTTCCCTCTAGCACTGAAACGTTCCGTCAAGTGACATTGAATTTGCCCTTCAAGATGAAGAATTTCTTACTTTTGATGATGTTGTCATATATATATATATATATATATATATATATATATATATATATATATATATATATATATATATATATATGTTAACAAATGTTGCTCCAGTTCGGTTGGCATTTTTTTAAATCTCTGTGGTATTCACTACCATTGCCTATATATAAAAATAATATATAAAAATATATTATATTAATATATATTATATTATAATATATATGTGTGTGTGTTTGTGTGTTGTGTGTGTGTGTGTGTGTGTGTGTGGGTGTGTGGTGGTGTGGGCGCGCGCGACGCCGAGACCGCACACGGCGCTCTGTGTGCACTCATGCGAACAGGCATGTGTGTGAATAAATGAAGGGGGCGGGGAGAGCTTGGGGATGGAGATTGTTGTAGATTAACATTCTCACCTATATGAACAAGACTTGGAGACACAGAGAAAAACTGTAGGATTCGACATCGCCAAAAGCTGTGGCTTTGAAATAATGCGTTATGATGTAGACCTTTACGTCACAAGACTATGGCATGGTGGCCTTACGTCTGTGTGGTCACACAACAGTGCAAAGATGAAGGGAACATGGGGTGACGCTAGTCTGTGTTGTCACACAACAGTGCAAAGATGAAGGGAACATGGGGTGACGCGTACAAAGATGAAGGGAACACGAAAGGGGGTGACGCTACAAAGATGAAGGGAACATGGGGTGACGCTACGTCTGTGTGGTCACACAACAGTGTAAAGATGAATGGAACATGGGGTGACGCTACTTGTGGGACAAGGCTAACACGTAAGTTTCGGAATGGGTGGAGTGGTGGTCACACACTCCATTGATGTGGTGGTGAGCTACCGTGTGGTCCACAGTGTAATTGACTGGGGTGGCTTCTGTGTGGTGTGTGTGTGGTGTGGTTGTGTGTGAGTGTGTTGTGTGTGTGTGTGTGTTGTGTGTGTGTATGTGTGTGTGTGTGTGTGTGTGTGTGTGTGTGTGTGTGTGTGTGTTTGTGTGTGTGTGTGTGTGTGTGTGTGTGTGTGTGTGTGTGTGTGTGTGTGAATGTGTGTGAGTGTCCGCTGCTGAGTGAGTGTGTGTGGTGTGTGTGTGTGTGGTGTGTGTGTGTGTGTGTGTGTGTGTGTGTGTGTGGTGCCCATGTCTCTGTAAAACCTTTTTACGTGTGTGCCCAACCAAACTCACCCCTGACATTGCATTGAAACTGAGTTCAGAAAACTTATTCCCATTGATCAATACTTTTGCAGACAGGACAAATATGTAACTAACTCTCTCTCTCTCTCTCTCTCTCTCTCCTTCCTCTCTCTCTCTCTCTCCTCTCTCTCTCCCTCTCTCTCTTCTCTCTCAGAGTTTAAAAATGGTAATAGGTACACTGAGTTCCAGAGAAAAAAGAAATAGAGACAAAGTGAGGAATTCTAAGGATGTTTCAGTAAGTCAACACGAATCTGAGAGCTTGCCTATAGATTTTTTCCTTGAAAAGGAAACCAAACAACTTCATCAATACCCCCAGAAAACATTCAACCCATCATTTAAGTGCATAACTCACAGGATGTATTTCACGCAAGAGGGCGCTGTGATGGAGGTGGGTCCACGTTTTCTGCAATTCACTACTCAGCACAGCGCACAGACTGATGACGTTGTCAACAGAAATGCTGCAGGTGCCGTGTTCCGCGGTGTGGTCATATGACGATGGTATAGGCGGGTAAGGGGAGTAGAAGGGAGCTTAGAGTGAGAGGGAAGGCGTGGGATGGACCAGTACATGTTCCCTCGTCCAACAAAACAAGTGTAACAAATCTCTCTCTCTCGTGGTCTGCTCTCTCTCTTTCTCTACTCTCCTCATTCCTCTCTCTCTCCTCTGTCTAATCAATGTAGCCTTTCTGATGTCTAACAGTAACAGATATATACTGAAAATGTATGCTGTATCATATAAGGCATTTAAAAAGGCGTGCGATTGCAGTTGAAAGATGTGAATGTGAACATTGAAGCCTGTATCTGTTGTACTCTATGGTCAAAAGATGTTGGAATTTGTCGTTATTATGTCGATGTGTCCTTCCTTTTCTTTGTCGTTAAAGCGCCATTATAGTTACCCTTCAGTAGGGCCTATGACCTACACCTGAATAAACCATTTTCCATCCCCCTCTCTCTCTCTCTCTCTCTCTCTCTCTCTCTCTCTCTCTCTCTCTCTCTCTCTCTCTCTCTCTTCTCTTCTCTGCTTTCTCTCTCTGTGTGTGTGTGTGTGTGGTGTGTGTGTGTGTGTGTGTGTGTGTGTGTGTGTGTGTGTGTGTGTGTGTGTGCTAAACTGGCCAGTACGAACACAACATTCTTTAAGAAGGGAAAGGAAGTAGGCTATTGTGACAGCAGGGGGGTGGGGGATTTGGGGGATGGGTGGATACAGACTACAAACCTATGTAGCATCATCCATCCCCGAATTATCTGTTGTAAAGGAATGGATGTGGAGGGAGGCATTACATATGAGGTCATCGGGCAGAACAGTCAATATATCAAGGACCACTCATATTCTGCTGTGATTTTTGATGATAGAGGTATGATGATGAGACACTAGAAAAGACTCATTTTCGACGAACAATTTGATGGTCCTCACATTTCCCCCTCCCGTTCATTGAGATGATGATATTCACAACACTCACTCAGCCTGAAGCTCACATGGTGGCAGGCTAGAGGTGGGTGTTGTCATGGATTTTCTCTTCGTTCTCAGTTATACAGAACATTGCAGAAACTGGTATGTAGATTAGCACTGATTCTAATGCAGGGGAACGAAGTGGTGAGCATACTTCAGGGCATTTCATACCTGTTGTTTGTATCCAACTGAGGAAGAAAAAACGTCCCTGGGTAACCAACGATATCCTGGATCTCTGCGACAAAAGACGTGAGCAGAAAAAGACAAAGCACAGCAGTCCAGAGGGAGCCGATCAGTACCGCAAACAAACAAGCTCGTGAGAAGCAAGATGAAAGAATCCAAGGAGAAGTGGATAAGTGAACAGTGCGAAGCCATTGAGAAAAGCACGGAGCAAGGAATAGCACGAAAGCGTACGAGGCGCTGAAGACGCTCACAAAGACCCAGCAGAACAAATCAACAGTAATCGAGGACAAAGACGGAACGCTTTTGACCGAGAGCTCCGCAGTGCTGCCAGATGGACAGAGTACTGCGATGAATATACAACTATCCCATACAGCCAGACACCAGCGTGCTTAAAAGGGAAACAAGACCACCCAAGGAACCCTCTCCACTGCCTGTCATGAGGGAAGAAGTAGAGGAGGCCATCCGCAGCCTTCCAGCGGGCAAGTCACCAGGAGCAGACAACATCCCAGCAGAGCTCCTCAAGCACGGGGGAAATGACCTGGTCACTGTGGTAACATCACTCTGTCAGAAGATCTGGGAGACCAAACAATGGCCTGATGAGTGGACAAAATCACTCATCATCCCCTCCCCAAAAAAGGAAACCTTCGAAAGTGTAACAACTACAGGACAATCAGCCTGATCAGCCACACCAGCAAGATCATGCTAAGAGTCATTCTCAACAGACTCAAAGGCGAAGCTGAAGAACACTTGGCAGAAGAACAAGCCGGATTCAGGGCAGGCCGAAGCACAGTTGAACAGATTTTCAACTGCCGCATTATGATGGAAAAACACCTCCAACACCAAAAAGAACTATACCACAACTTCATAGACTTCCAAAAAGCCTTCGACAGAGTGTGGCACGAAGGACTGTGGCATGTTTTGAGAGGCTTTGGCATCGAGGAAGGACTAATTCAAACCATCCAGTCCCTGTACAACTCTGCCAGTAGTGCGGTCCCTCAACAACAACATCGGAAAGTACTTCAAGACAACGGTCGGTGTCCGTCAAGGATGCCTACTCTCTCCGGTGCTGTTCAATCTATATCTGGAAAACATCATGAGAGAGATTTACATGATTTTGAGTTCACAATCTCCATCGGTGGGCGAATGATCAACAACCTACGTTTCGCTGATGACATCGACCTGATGGGGGGCAGCAACAGCGAACTGCAAGGTCTCACCAACAGACTGGCAGACACATCAAAGGCATATGGCATGGAGGTCAGCTGCGAAAAGAGCAAAGTCATGGTCAACAGCGCAAACAAACCGCTGCACGGATCACCATGAACGGCCAACAGCTCGAAGAGGTGGACGCTTTTAAATACCTCGGCGCCACACTCACCAAGGACGGACGCTCCACCATCGAAATCAAGACCAGGCTCGCCATCGCAATATCCACCATGGCAAAACTTGATAAGATCTGGAGCAGCAAAGACATCAGCTTCCCAACAAAGATCACATTATACAAAGCCCTGGTTCTGTCCATCTTCTCTATGGCTGCGCGAGAGCTGGACCATGACAGCTGAGATGACCAGAAGAGTCCAAACGTTTGAGACCAAGTGCTACAGACGCATGCTAGGGATCTCCTGGAAAGACCACAAGACCAACTACTTCATTCGTGCCCAAATAACATCACGGGCAGGCCCGCAGGAACCCCTACTAGCGCTTGTGAAAAGGAGGAAGTTGACATGGTTTGGTCACGTCACTCGCCACAACAGCCTACCCAAGGCAGTGCTGCAAGGAACATTGTAAGGTGGCCGCAGACGCGGACGACCAGCAAAGAACTAGATGGATAACATCAAAGAGTGGATCCGAATGGACAGCCCCTCCCTGATCAGAGCGACAGAAGACAGGGCTGGCTGGCGCTCTCTGGCCTGCAAGACGTCCATCATGTCTCCCCAACGACCATCCGGTCAAGGGAGAGAGTGAGTGAGTGAGAGTGAGTGGTTGTGAGATCTAAAAACGACTTGCATTTTGAAAATTCGCTCGTCTACATCGTTTCTAGTGCTGAAACAACATTAATGATGTACTTGATTTTGTGTGCTTATTTGTATTTTGGCTTGGCACTATCACAGTTGTTTGTATTAGTCTTCTCTTGGTTAGTGTCATATTCTATGTGTTTTGCAACTGACACATGGTACACTAATCAATACGATTTTGATTTTCGCACTTGTTGGCACAATGGCTATGGTATGGATTTTTACAGAAAAATATCAAATGCCGTTGTTGTTTTTTTCACCATCACTGGGTAGAAAATCACAACCCCGCAGCCTTCTAAGAGAGTATGTGAAGAAATGAGCAGGGAAATGAAAAGAAAGTGCAGTGAAGGAGTAAGTGTTGAAAAATCAATGAGACATACTCAGTATTACAGAAAATGAAGTTATTGAGCATCTACTCGAGAATCCATACGGAATTCAAGGGAGATCAAAACATGCCAACAGAGTGCTGAGGGCTCTCTATGGTTTGGTAACACAAGCGATGTCAGTCACATCATTTCTGACTACAGCTCAAGAGGGTGTAGCGTAAAATTGAACATAATAGAGATTCAATTTTTGCATTGCTTGAACAAAAAATTACATGGAACAAAATGAGTGGTAGTGTATAGCAGGTGCAGTTTAACCATTCCGGCGTCAATGCAATACTCATATCGCAAAGAGATGTTGTAAAAAGAAAAGGACGTAAGGAGAAGGAAAGCACGTGAGGAAGAGAGTATTTTAGTAGAACTATGAGATTCTCCATTGACACATTCATTACACGGGTAAACATCAGTCCTTCTAGTTTTGAATAAATTTGAATTTTTCGCCGTTAGTCCACATGTTGAATTATGGTGGTTAAGTGGGAACGGGTCTCACTTTGTACTTGTCGTCACTCCGGGAGTGCATCTAGCAATGCTTGCTTCGCTCTCATTTCACACTGTTTCAGGACGAAATGAAATCCAACATTATTATTGTACAGCTGAATGAGATCAATAATAACTGATTGTAATAGTATAATAATATATTTATATATATAAATATTATATATTATATATATATTAGTTGTGTGTGTGTGTGTGTGTGTGTGTGTGTGTGTGTGTGTGTGTGTGTGTGTGTACATATATATGTATGTATGTATGTATGTATTTTACATGTGTAAGTACACAAAAAGGAATGAAACAGAAATTGAATTACATTCAAATGGTGCTCAAAATGTGGCGAAATGTCATTTCAAGAGTAAAGAATATATGCATGAATCCACCCACCCATCCTTTTTACCCCACATGGTGGCTTAAGCTGACACACACTGAGCAACATGTTGATATCATTTGTGTCTACCTTCCTCTTCCTCCAGATTAATGATATATTCTAATTATGGGCTTTAGTCAGTTTGGGAAGATGCCTAGATATTTCGTAAATTAATCTTTGCTTTCTTAAAGAAATGACAAGAGGATAAGCCTTTAATATCCTCATCGCTGGCAAGAGTTTAACACACACACACACACACACACACACACACACACACACACACACACACACACACACACACACACACACACACACACAAGCAACGTTCAAAGACTGCTTGTTCCTTGACAACGTTAAGATTACTTTAAACACATCATGGATAGTCCAGAATACAGATGCGCAGACGGTTGAAGAAGTGTTCATAGGAATGGAAAGAACCGATGTTGTGTTTACTGAGTTAAATAATTGTGCAGGATGGCAAATAGGTCACCAAGAAAGGAAAAGGGAGTTAAAGTAATTCTATTTCCCCCTGGAGATGGGACGATGGATTGAAGTGGTTTCCATTTCTCTGATGAGAACGGGCCGAACCTGCCAATCATCACAAATGTTCGACCCGGATCAAGTCATGCAGCTGATGTCACCTCTGGTGGGCGTTAAAAAAAATCTCTGGAAAAAAAATGACTGCAGTCTTTTAAACGTATGAGTTGATATGCTGATTTCTGGATTCCCACTGGATAGGAAGAAATTTAGTTATTTCTATTTTCATTTTGTTTTGTTCTATTTGTACAGACGGGGCCTTTCCCAGCATTCATGGATTTCCAAGACACGGCAAGCTTGCCCGGGCCTGTTGTGCCACGGTTTTCTGTTCGGTGCCATTTTGCAGGACACTGTAGTCACGCCAGTAGCGTATATAAAAGATCCTACATGGGCACGCTACAACGATAACAACATGTTTATCCTGTTGAGCATAAATGAGGGCATTGCTGTGCAGGGATTTCTTATTGCACACGTATCAGCCAAGGAACTCCTGTTTTGATAGTATGGGATCCACCACCACCATCACCACCACCACCACCATCACCACCACCACCACCACCACCAACCACCCCACTACATCATCACCTAAAACCTTGACAGAAATACTTTGACAGTCAGCGAAGTGTGTATGGAGCTGTTACTGTCTGTACTCTGCAAATTCAATTCACCTTTACTATCATGAACCACGCAGAAATATGGAGAATAATTTCAAAACGTGAATATTCTTCAACAGCACTGAACATTATTATCATTATTTTGTTCTTTCTAAGCTCTCTGTCCAAATTGTCAGAGGGCTAAAAGATTCAATCCTGTGGAAAACGCGTTCGCTCTCCTTGTTTTTCTTCTGCTTCCTCACATGTGTCCAGACATTGTGACAGATGACGGATCCCATCCCTGACTGCTCATTCCACGCTGTGCCATCTGGCGTAAAGCGCATCATGGGACTGACGCACCCGGATGTCTTTGTGAGTGATGTTTCTTTGACGTTGCCGTCATTACAAGAATGTGAACAAATCAAGAAATTAATGGAATGAATAACCAAATGAATGAATGAAAATGAATAAATGAATAAATAAGTAGATAAATAGATGAATGAATAAGTATTCTTTGAAATTGCCGTCATTGTAGGAAAGGAACAAATCAAGAAATTCATGGATATAATAATGAATATATAAATAATGTTAAATGAATATATAAATAATGAATATATAAATAAGAATAATAAATAGAAATAGATAAAACAGATGAATAAATAAACAATAAATGACTACATAAATAAATAAGAACTAGATAAACTGATAAACAAATACATAGATAAATAAATGAAAATATACATATATGAATAAATAAATAAGAAATGTCCGAGTTGATTAAGACAAACAAGGTAATCCTTGCTGCCATAATTAACGCAAAGCACACCACCCCATACTAATCGTGTTGACGATACCAGTTCCATGGGCACACGTGTAGACAATACAAGGTGGATGTTGCCTCTAACATCAGTGGAAGCTCGAGCTGACGAGCTAAAACATCACGTGTCAGCATAGTTCTTTCGAATCTCTCAAGGCCTGATGAGTGCCTTAGGTTGATGAATGAGTCAGGCATCTGCTGAGTTTCATTTGTGTATTATTATTTTCTCTCTCTCTCTCTCTCTCTCTCTCTCTCTCTCTCTCTCTCTCTCTTCGTCCTCTTCTGTTTTCGTGTCTCTCGCTGCCTCTGTCTGTCTGTCTCTATCTGTCTATCTATCTGTCTGTCTGTTTGTCTGTCTCCCCCCCCTCCCCCCCTCGTTTTCCAAGTGGATCTTTCAGAGAAGGCGCGAGGAAGGGCACGGGGAAAGGTGGAAGGTATGGAAAAGAGGGGGAACAGTTCTAGAATGAATGGCAAAGGGACAGAACCTCCCTCCTCCCTCTCCATCCCCACTCCCAACGCCTCCCAACCCACCCATCCCACCCATCATCCTTACACCTTTTTTTTTTTTTTTTTTTTTTTTGGGGGGGGGGGGGGGGGGGAGGAGGCTGATAATTTATCAAGCCGTTGAAAAAAAAAAGAACAGTATAAGGTTGGGACGGAAGGAAAGACAGATAGATAGAGGCCTGGAGCAGGGAGGGGTGTGGGATAGGTGGGGCAGGAGTGGGGTGGTGGTGGAGGGGGGGGGGGTGTTATACAACACAGGAAATGGTCACAGGCGGCCAGCACTCCATAGCTTTCTTTGTTTCTTTCTTTGAAATGCTTTTCTTGAGAGAAGATGCTACGGGGAGTGGGGGGTGGGGGGGTGGGCGGTGGGAGGAAGGGAGGACGCAAGGGTGCAGAGCGTGCTAGAACACCTGCACACCCTTGTCCTTGTCTTGCTCTGTCTGTCTGTCTGTCTGTCTGCTTCCCTCACTCCCTCCCTCTCTGTCTGTGTCTGTCTGTCTGTCTGTCGCTCTCTCTCTCTCTCTCTCTCTCTCTCTCTCTCTCTCTCTCTCTCTCTCTCTCTCTCTCTCTCTCTCTCTCTCTCTCTCTCTCAGTGACTCTGTCCCTCTGTCTGTCTATCTCTGTCTCTATGTCTGTCTGTCTGTCTGTCTGTCCGTCTGTCTGTCTGTCGGGCCGTTATGTCTGTCTGTCTGTCTTTCTGTCTGTCTGTCTGTCTGTCTCTCAGTGTGTGCGTATGTGAGTTTGTGCATATGTATGAATGCCAGTGTGTGTGCGTGTGCGTGCGTGTGTGTGTGTGTGTGTTGTGTGTGTGTGTGTGTGGTGTGTGTTGTGTGTGTGTGTGTGTGTGTGTGTGTGTGTGTGGGTATGTGTGTGTGTGTGTGTGTGTTGTGTGTGTGTGTGTGTGTGTGTGTGTGTGTGTGTGTGTGTGTGTGTGTGTGTGTACCCTACCAACCTCACTCTTGGCAATGTAATGAAACATAATACAGAAAACTTATTTCGATGGTCAATATTTTTGCAGACACAGGACAAATAGATGACTCTCTCTCTCTCTCTCTCTCTCTCTCTCTCTCTCTCTCTCTCTCTCTCTCTCTCTCTCTCTCTCTCTCTCTCTCCTCTCCAGAGATTTTTTTTAAATCATGAAAGTACACGCATTTCCAGAAATTTTTTAGATAAATGGAGCCTAAGTGAGGAATTCTATGGTTGTTAGTCTAACTCTAGACGAATCCGAGGTCGACGATATTTTTTCTTTGAAAGAGAAACCTAACAATATCAGAAACCTCAGGAAACATTCATTTCACCATTTAAGCGCATAAATCCCAGGATGCATTTCACGCAAGAAGGCGCTGTGATGGAAGTGGGTCCACGTTTTCTGCATTTTTCTACTCAGCACACCGCACAAACTGATGACGTTGTCCACAGAAATGCCGGAGATGCCGTGATCCGCCGTGTGGTCACATGACGATGGGAGAGGCGGTACAGGGGAGGGAGAGGTGTAAGAAGGGGAAGGTAGAATGTATATGTTCGTAGCAAGGAATGAGGGAGGGGGGTGGCAGTAGGGGTGATGGTGATGCACATGGACGGCAGGTGTACTTTATGATAATAAATGATGGGGGAAAAGGGAACCAGGGCCACAGGATGGGGGTGGGGGTGGGGGTGGGGGTGGGGGTGGGGAATAAATGGAGCGTTGGAAGGGAGAGGGACGCAGGGCGATGGACGTGTAAAATGTGTTCCTTCTACCAAGCAAATCAAAAAAAGAAAATAAACAAAAATCTCTCTCTCTCTCTCTCTCTCTCTCTCTCTCTCTCTCTCTCTCTCTCTCTCTCTCTCTCTCTCTCTCTCTCTCTCTCTCTCTCTCTCTCTCTCTCTCTCTCCTCTCTCTCTCTCTCTCTCTTTCTCTCTCACTACCACAGGGTATAACAGGCACACAGCTGTGTTTCGCACTACAACAGGGTATAACAGGCACAGAGCTATGCGTGTCTGACTACCACAGGGTATAACAGGCACAGAGCTGTGTTTGTGTCACCACCACAGGGAATAACAGGCACAGAGCTGTGTTTGTGTCACCACCACAGGGTATAACAGGCACACAGCTGTGTTTGTCTAACTACCTCAGGGTATAACAGGCACAGAGCTGTGTTTGTGTCACTACCACAGGGTATAATAGGCACAGAGCTGTGCGTGTCTGACTACCACAGGGTATAACAGGCACAGAGCTGTGTTTGTGTCACCACCACAGGGTATAACAGGCACACAGCTGTGTTTGTGTCACCACCACAGGGTATAACAGACACAGAGCTGTGTTTGTGTCACTACCTCAGGGTATAACAGATACAGAGCTGTGTTTGTGTCACCACCTCAGGGTATAACAGACACAGAGCTGTGTTTGTGTCACCACCACAGGGTATAACAGACACAGAGCTGTGTTTGTCTCACTACCTCAGGGTATAACAGACACAGAGCTGTGTTTGTGTCACCACCACAGGGTATAACAGACACAGAGCTGTGTTTGTGTCACTACCACATGGTATAACAGGCACAGAGCTGTGTTTGTGTCACTACCACATGGTATAACAGGCACAGAGCTGTGTTTGTGTCACTACCACATGGTATAACAGGCACAGAGCTGTGTTTGTCTCACTACCTCAGGGTATAACAGGCACAGAGCTGTGTTTGTGTCACTACCTCGGTATAACAGGCACAGAGCTGTGTTTCGCACTTCCACAGGGAATAACAGGCACAGATCTGTGTTTGTCTCACTACCTCAGGGTATAACAGATACAGAGCTGTGTTTGTGTCACTACCACAGGGTATAACAGGCACAGAGCTGTGTTTGTGTCACTACCACATGGTATAACAGGCACAGAGCTGTGTTTGTCTCACTACCTCAGGGTATAACAGGCACAGAGCTGTGTTTGTGTCACTACCTCGGTATAACAGGCACAGAGCTGTGTTTCGCACTTCCACAGGGAATAACAGGCACAGATCTGTGTTTGTCTCACTACCTCAGGGTATAACAGATACAGAGCTGGTTTTGTCTCACTACCACAGGGTATAACAGGCACAGAGCTGTGTTTGTGTCACTACCACAGGGTATAACAGACACAGAGCTGTGTTTGTGTCACTACCACAGGGTATAACAGGCACAGAGCTGTGTTTGTGTCATTACCACAGGGTATAACAGATACAGAGCTGTGTTTGTGTCACTACCACAGGCTATAACAGGCACAGAGCTGTGTTGTGTCACTACCACATGGTATAACAGGCACAGAGCTGTGCGTGTCTACCACATGGTATAACAGGCACAGAGCTGTGTGTGTGTCACTACCACAGGGTATAACAGGCACAGAGCTGTGTTTGTCTCACTACCACAGGGTATAACAGGGCACAGAGCTGTGTTTGTGTCACTACCACAGGGTATAACAGGCACAGAGCTGTGTTTGTGTCACTACCACAGGGTATAACAGGCACAGAGCTGTGTTTGTGTCACTACCACAGGGTATAACAGGCACAGAGCTGTGTTTGTCTCACTACCACAGGGTATAACAGGGCACAGAGCTGTGTTTGTCTCACTACCACAGGGTATAACAGGCACAGAGCTGTGTTTGTGTCACTACCACAGGGTATAACAGGCACAGAGCTGTGTTTGTCTCACTACCACAGGGTGTATCAGGCACAGAGCTGTGTTTGTGTCACTACCTCAGGGTATAACAGGCACAGAGCTGTGTTTGTCTCACTACCACAAGGTATAACAGACACAGAGCTGTGTTTGTCTCACTACCACAGGGTATAACAGGCACAGAGCTGTGTGTGTGTCACTACCACAGGGTATATCAGGCACAGAGCTGTGCGTGTCTACCACAGGGTATAACAGGCACAGCGCTGTGTGTGTGTCACTACCACAGGGTATAACAGGCACAGAGCTGTGTGTGTGTCACTACCACAGGGTATAACAGGCACAGAGCTGTGTTTGTGTCACTACCACAGGGTATAACAGGCACAGCGCTGTGTTTGTGTCACTACCACAGGGTATAACAGACACAGAGCTGTGTTTGTGTCACTACCACAGGGTATAACAGGCACAGAGCTGTGTTTGTGTCACTACCACAGGGTATAACAGGCACAGAGCTGTGTTTGTCTCACTACCACAGGGTATAACAGGCACAGAGCTGTGTTTGTGTCACTACCACAGGGTATAACAGACACAGAGCTGTGTTTGTCTCACTACCACAGAGTATAAACACATCACAATCCCACAGCCTTCCAAACTGGCCAGCAAAAGGTGGAAACAGGGAAAGAGAAAGAAAGTGCAGTGAAGAATCAAGTGTTGAACCATCCATGAGGGATACTGAGCAGCAGAGAAAATTATCGAGCCTATGCTTGAGAATGCAGAAAGTATGCATGAGTGATCAAAACATGCCAACAGT
>CM031611.1:41394536-41402036 GCA_018398815.1 Conus ventricosus | reverse complement strand
ATATATATAATTATATTTAAAATATAGATAGATAGATATGCGTCTCTCTCTCTCTCTCTCTCTCTCTCTCTCCCCTCTCTCTCCCCTCTCTCTCTCTCTCTCTCTGTATATTATATATATATATTAAGATTGATATGCGTCTCTTTCTCTCTCTCCTCTCTCTCTCTCTCTCTCTCTCTCTGTATATATATATATATATATTATAGATAGATAGATATGCGTGTCCCCTCTCTTCTTCCCCTCTCTCTCTCTCTCTCTCTCTCTCTCTCTCTCTTTTTCTCTGTCTCTCTCTCTTATGTATGTATAAAATTTATATATAATATATTTATAGTTAGATATGCGTCTCTCTCTCTCTCTCTCTCTCTCTTCTCTCTCTTTTCTCTCTCTCTCCTTTTCTCTCTCTCTCTCTCTCTCTTCTCTCTCTCTCTCTCTCTCTCTGAGAGATTTTTTTTATCTTCGAAGACACGCTTAGTTTAGAAAAAAAAGTTAGATTTAGGCTAAGTGAGGCACTCTATGGTGTAATCTAAATCTATACGAACCAAAAGCTTTCATGGGCACAAGTTTTTTTTCTTTGAATTAGAAGCCCAAAAAATTTCAGCAACCCCCTGAAAACATTCTTTATCATTTAAATACATAAATCCCAGGATGCATTTTACGCAGAGGGCGCTGCGATGGAGGTGGGCCCACGTTTACTGCCCAAATTTACTCCTCAAACAGCGCACAGACTGATGACGTTGCCCACAGAAACGCAGGAAGGGCCGCGTTCCGCTGTGTGGTCACATGACGATGGGAGAGGGAGCTAAGGGGGGGGGGGGGGGGGGGGGGGGGGGGATAGACAGAAAGTTTTAATTTCAAGAATGGAAGTGAACGGGGGGAAGGGAGAGGAAGCGGTGGTGATGATGGACAGAGAGTTTAAATTGAGGAAAGGAGAAGAAGGGAGAGGGGGGGGGGGGGGGGGGGGATTGGCTTGAAGCGAGAAGGAAGGAGTGGGATGGACAGAGAAAAATCATTCCCTCTACCAAACTCTCTCTCTCTCTTCTCTCTCTCTCTCTCTCTCTCTCTCCTCTCATTAGTAGTTTTAGTCACTAGCCATGCTTAGTCACTTAGCGAGGCAAGGACCGGATGAAAAAAACCACCAACTGTTTGCTTATTTGTTACATTCATCATCATCATCCATCATCTCTCTCGTCATCTCTCTCTGTCTCTCTCTGTCTCTCTGCTGTCTGTCTCTCGTCTGTCTTCTCTCTCTCTCTCTCTCTCTCTCTCTCTCTCTCTCTCTCTCTCTCTCCTCTCTCTCTCCTCTCTCTCTCTCTTGTCTCTCTCTCTCTCTGTCTCTCTCTCTCTGTCTCTGTCTCTCTCTCTCTCTTCTGTCTGTCTCTGTCTCTGTCTCTCTCTCTCTGTCTCTCACTCTTCCTTCTTCTCTCTCTGTCTCTGTCTCTGTCTCGTCTGTCTGTCTCTCTCTCTCTCTTCTCTTCTCTGTCTGTCTGTCTTCTGTCTGTCTCTCTCTCTCTCTCTCCTCTCTCTCAATCAGTCAATATATCTAAGTAGGAAAAGGAATGTGAGTAAGGGTTAGAGATTTGGGATGGTAGGATGCGGACCACAAAGCTGTGTAGCATCCTTTCCTGAATTCACCCCTATTTTACCGGGTGGGTATGGAGGAAAGTAATACACCAGGTTTGGCAAGAATCAGTTCATCAGGGGCCTCTCTTTTCCTCCTGTAATTCCCTTGCTGATCCCTGAGGAGCATGAGGAAGATGATGATGACGATACTGGGAAGACACGTCTTCGACCCACGATGTGATGGGCTCAGCGTGCATCCAATCCCTCATCCAGGTCATCGAGATGAGGGCATTTACGACACTCACTCAGCGTACATCCAATCCCTCATCCAGGTCATCGAGATGAGGGCATTTACGACACTCACTCAGCGCGAAATGGCAGGGTGGCGGGGCAGAGGTGGGTATTTGGGGGTCGTCATTGATTTTGTCTCCGTCCTCAGTCATACAGAACATTGCGGAGAGCCGTCATGTGGGTCAGAGCTGTTTGGAATGTTTGATGCTGGCAGCTCTGTGAAGAGTGTTGTCTGTTGCATTTTTATGGCTGTTCCTTGTAAGGTCTCAAGAAGACCTACATTTGAAAAGTCACTTGTCTGTTTTGTTTGTTCAGTTAAGTAAGCAGTATTGTGTGTGTGTGTGTGTGTGTGTGTGTGTGTGTGTGTTGTGTGTGTGTGTGTGTGTGGCGCGTGCGTGCTGCTGCGTGCGTGCGTGCGTGCGTGCGTGCGTGCGTGCGTGCGTGCGTGCGTGTGTGTGTGTGTGTGTGTGGTGTGTGTGTGTGTGTCTTTTTTTTTTTTACATTTTCATGTGTTGATTTCTATTTTGGCTTTTTGTCGCAAATGCTTCTGTGTGTTTCAGTCTCTCTTGCTCAGGACGATTTTATGTCTGCCTGGTAACTGACCCATTTCAAACGATTAACGTGATTTGGGTTTTTCATTTTCCAGAACCGTGAGTATGGAATCTTAGAGAAATATCAAATACAGATCCGAAATGAGGCGACTGCAAGCGGAAATTCAAACAAACTTTAAGAATAGTTCTTAATGGGTCCGACAAGAACAAGGACTAACAAGTTACGAGACAAAACACGATGCGTTTCGACCTCTTAGGTCTTCAACGCCCATCTTGCGCCGAATATGAGAAGATAAGTGATTGCTCGTTCGTTGTTATCGTTGTCCTCAACGTTGTTTTAGCTTGTTGTCGAAGATCAAAGAGGTCGAAACGCGTCGTACGTATCAAATATAGGTTTGTGGTTTTCTCGCCATTACAGGGTAAGAGATCACAATCCCACAGCTTCCACAAACCAGCCAGTGAAGGATGGAACAGCGAAATGGAAAGAAAGAAGAAGGATGTAATGAAGATTCATTGTGAGTAACCAATTTCATAAAGAATTATAGAGCCTGCGCTTGAGGATCGAAAAGGGGGGACAAGAGAGATCAAAATAAGCCCACAGTCAGAGAGGTCATCTCTACTGTTTGACATCCGAATTGCTGTCCGTCCCATTTGTGTTGACAGCAGCTACGAACTTTGCAAAGCGGCGTTTCGTTGGATGTTGTGAGAAGTTAAATCTCCCACCGACTGACCTCATAGTTGAACAAAACAAAATAAAAGATCACTGAAAAAATACATGCAGACAAACAACTTCTGTGTCGCTATGACACTAGTATAGCAGTCCTCTGTCTTCACTTCCTAAAGGCAGTCACGTGATATCCTTTCTCTTCTCATCGTTGATGCAATCAAGGAGATGAACGCCGTTCATTGTTCACGGTCTACAGTATCTACATCAGACACGCTGGCATTGCATGTTTAAAAAAAAAAAAAGGATTTGCGACAGAAAACAAGAGCTCAAAAATACACTGAATATACAGCCAAGCAAAAGTGGCGGTTCTCATTATAAAAAAAAGAAAAGAAAAAAAGGAGTGGCTAGATCTACAATGACTGGTGTTAGCGACACTCAGCTGTCACTGTGAGGATCTACAATGACTGGTGTTAGCGACACTCAGCTGTCACTGCAAGGATCTACAATGACTGGTGTCAGTGACACTCAGCTGTCCATGCAAGGATCTACAATGACTGGTGTTAGCGACACTCAGCTGTCACTGTGAGGATCTACAATGACTGGTGTCAGTGACACTCAGCTGTCACTGTGAGGATCTACAATGACTGGTGTCAGTGACACTCAGCTGTCACTGCAAGGATCTACAATGACTGGTGTTAGCGACACTCAGCTGTCACTGTAGATCTACAATGACTGGTGTCAGTGACACTCAGCTGTCACTGTGAGGATCTACAATGACTGGTGTCATGCCACTTGGCTGTCACTGTGAGGATCTACAATGACTGGTGTCAGCGACACTCAGCTGTCACTGTGAGATCTACAATGACTGGTGTTAGTGACACTTAGCTGTCACTGTGAGGATCTACAATGACTGGTGTAGGCACTTGCTGTCACTGTGAGGATCTACAATGACTGGTCAGTGACACTCAGCTGTCACTGTGAGGATCTACAATGACTGGTGTCAGTGACACATGGCTGTCACTGTGAGGATCTACAATGACTGGTGTTAGCGACACTCAGCTGTCACTGTGAGGATCTACAATGACTGGTGTCAGTGACACTCAGCTGTCACTGTGAGGATCTACAATGACTGGTGTCAGTGACACTGCTGTCACTGTGAGATCTACAATGACTGGTGTTAGCGACACTCAGCTGTCACTGTGATCTACAATGACTGGTGTCAGTGACACTCAGCTGTCACTCTGAGGATCTACAATGACTGGTGTCAGTGACACTCAGCTGTCACTGTGAGGATCTACAATGACTGGTGTTGGCGACACTCAGCTGTCACCTGGATCTACAATGACTGGTGTCAGTGACACTCAGCTGTCACTGTGAGGATCTACAATGACTGGTGTCATGCGCACTCGCTGTCACTGTGAGGATCTACAATGACTGGTGTCAGTGACACTCAGCTGTCACTGTGAGGATCTACAATGACTGGTGTTAGACACTCAGCTGTCACTGTGAGGATCTACAATGACTGGTGTTAGCGACACTCAGCTGTCACTGTGATCTACAATGACTGGTGTCAGTGACACTCAGCTGTCACTGTGAGGATCTACAATGACTGGTGTTGACCAGTGCACTTAGGCTGTGTCGCACTCGTGAGGATCTACAATGACTGGTGTCAGTGACACTCAGCTGTCACTGTGAGGATCTACAATGACTGGTGTCAGTGGCACTTGGCTGTCACTGTGAGGATCTACAATGACTGGTGTAGTGACACTCAGCTGTCACTGAAGGATCTACAATGACTGGTGTCAGTGACACTTGCTCACTGTCATACTGTTGACCTAGTGATCGTGAGATCTACAATGACTGGTTGTCCCACCAGCTGCACGAGGATCCTTCATGTTGTTCAATTGGACTGTGAATTTCAAATGTTAGTGAACTCACTCACTAGGTGAGACACAGAGGTTTTACTATGTGAGCGATTAACAATAACTTTCTCACCACTGTCCTGTAATCTCAAGCTCGTTCATGTCTCCTCACCTACGACTCATTTTCCAGCCTCACTTCGCTGTTGATCTCATGCTGGTGTCTGTCCTCCTCTGTCCTGTCTACTGTCTTGTCTGCTCTCGCTGTCACTGTGGATCTACATGACTGGTTCAGTCTCTCACTTGGTCATTACTGGTCGACGTGTCTGCTGTACCAGCTGATGATCTTCATGTGTCTGTTCCATGGACGGATGAATTCAAATTTTTAACCACAGATACACAGAGGTGTGTTACATGTATGCTTTAAACACCCTTTCTTCCACCCCTGCCCCTCTCTCTACGCTCCGTTCTCCCCCCACCTACCCACCCATTCTCCCCTCCTTTTGTCTGTCTGTCTGTCTGTTGTCTGTCTCTGTCTGTCTGTCTGTCTGTCTGTCTGTCTCTCTCTCTCTCTCTCTCTCTCCTCTCTCTCTCTCCTCTCTCTCTCATCTCTCTCTCTCTCTTCTTCTTGGTAAATTATTATCCTGGTGACGTACGATGTCTGCCCGTACCTGCTTATGATTTCCCATGTAAAGGTCTGGTCAGCAGGTTGGGAACGGATTGAATCCCTCATCTTATTTAACTCCATGCTACTTTTCACACGTCTAAGCTGTGGTCAGGTATGACATGACTCACTGTGCCTGGTTGACCAAACGATAGAGCTGACCACTCTGGCTGTTGACATATTGTGTTTACCACTGAATATCTTTTGGATAATGAAGAAAAGGCACAATAATTTACTTTGTTGCTGAGAATCCCTGATAGATTTTTCATCGTTTATTTCTTCACTGCACTGCCTTTCCCTTATCTCTGTTTCACCCTTCATGCTGGCATGAGATCGTGATGTTCAATCCTATGGTGATGAGAAAGTCACAGATCTGTGCTTGATATTTCTCCGTCATATGCCAGCGCCATGGTGCTGAAAAGTACGAAACTCAAAATCACATTACCCATCTACCGTGAGTCAGTTACAAGGCAGGCCGGGACATCCTGACAACCAAGAGGATACAGATACACACAGGAGCTCTTTGTGACAAATAAACCAAAATACAAATAAGAAGCTCATGATTAGCGCTTATTCAGTACAAGAGGCAAAATAGACAAGCAAATTTCCAACACGTACATCATTCGTTTTCAGACCTCACAAATAACAGCCATAAAAATGCACCAGACAATACTCTTCAGAGAGCTGCCAACATCAGATTCAGTGCTGACCCACATGACGGCTCTCTGCAATGTTCTGTATGACTGAGGACAGAGAGAAAATCAATGACGACCCCCAAACACCCACCACTGCCCTGCCACCATAAAACGTTCAGGCAGAGTGAGTGTTGTAAATGCCCTCATCTCTGTGATCTGGATGGGGGATTAGAAGCACGCTGAGCCCATTACACCATGGATGGGAAACGAGTCTTCCCAGTGCCGTCATCATCATCTTCCTCATGCTCCTCACGGATCAGCAAGAAATCACAGGAGGAAATGAATGGCCCTTGATTAACTGGTCTTTCCGTGACCTTGGATACAAGGCTCCCCCCCCCCCCCCCCCCCCCACACACACACACTCCCATTCCATTACACTCTGGTCCATATGTTCACAATTTTCCACATTGGCGAGTCTTCAGGGTGCCCATGCGGTAGAGCCCCAATGACTGTGGAACACTTCCTGCAGGATTGTCCTGCACATCAAAAGCTGAGAGCAGAGACCTGACCTGCTGATACATCGACGAGGGAGAAGCTCTATGGATCACTGGAGGGCCTCCGCCGTACAGCAGCCTTCGTCAGTGCCTCTGGGGTTCCTGTCTGAGTGGAAGAAGAAGATTCCACTTTGGTCACACAACAGTGCAAAAGTAAAGAGAAGAGGCGATGACGTAACTTTGGGAGTAAGGTTGAATACCTGAGCTGAGAATCAAACATTTCAAGATACGGAACGGTGAAGAAGAGGCTGAATCACAAATTGAATGTGAAGACTAAAAAAAAAATTAAAATAAAAAAAAAGAATAGTGGCGCACTGTAAAGAGAGAGAGAGAGAGAGAGAGAGAGAGAGAGAGAGAGAGAATATTGGCTGCATCCATGCTGAGGATCTATTGTGACACTCTGCAGCGTTTATGACAGATAACGGAGAGCATTGAATATGAATCAACACACAAACGACTTTGCGTACGCGTGCCTGAGTAGGCCCTACATTCCTTTAAAAAATAAATAAATAAATAAAAAGCAAAGAGTATTCTTAAGTCAGAGCTCTTACATTCTAAAGATGCTTAAACCGCTTTCAAGATTTTCGAATAGGTTTGTAAACTTGCAACTTTCACAGGGTTTTTTTTTTTTAAAGTCCCTGCACTATAAATACATCGCATGTTTAGTTCATGATGCATTGGAGTTAAAGCAATGTGTTGTTCTGAGATAGGGTAGTAAT
>CM031611.1:41387036-41389536 GCA_018398815.1 Conus ventricosus | reverse complement strand
ACACTGGGCAGACAATGACCAACACACAGGGCAGACAATGACCAACACACTGGCAGACAATGACCAACACACTGGGCAGACAATGACCACCAACACACTGGACAGACAATGACCAACACACTGGGCAGACAATGACCAACACACTGGGCAGACAATGACCAACACACTGGGCAGACAATGACCAACACACTGGGCAGACAATGACCAACACACTGGGCAGACAATGACCACCAACACACCGGGCAGACAATGACCAACACACTGGGCAGACAATGACCAACACACTGGACAGACAATGACCAACACACTGGGCAGACAATGACCACCAACACACTGGGCAGACAATAACCAACACACGGGCAGACAATGACCAACCACTGGGCAGACAATGACCAACACACTGGGCAGACAATGACCAACACACCGGGCAGACAATGACCAACACACTGGGCAGACAATGACCAACACACTGGGCAGACAATGACCACCAACACACTGGGCAGACAATGACCAACACACGGGCAGACAATGACCAACACACTGGGAAGACAATGACCAACACAATGGGCAGACAATGACCAACACACTGGGCAGACAATGACCCAACACACTGGGCAGACAATGACACACACCGGGCAGACAATGACCAACACACTGGGAAGACAATGACCAACACATGGGCAGACAATGACCAACACACTGGGAAGACAATGACCAACACACTGGGCAGACAATGACCAACACACTGGGCAGACAATGACCAACACACAGATTAGACAATGACCAACACACTGGGCAGACAATGACCAACACACAGGGAGACAATGACCAACACATGGGCAGACAATGACCAACACACTGGGCAGACAATGACCAACACACAATTAGACAATGACCAACACACTGGGCGACAATGTCAACACACAGGGCAGACAATGACCAACACACTGGGCAGACAATGACCAACACACAGGGCAGACAATGACCAACACACTGGGCAGACAATGACCAACCACTGGGCAGACAATGCCAATCACACAGGGCAGACAATGACTAACACACTGGGCAGACAATGACAACACACTGGGCAGACAATGACCAACACACTGGGCGGACCCGTTCTGGACGGCGATTGTTGATTGGTGCAGTTTGCGTCCAGTTTCTCATTCAACTCATCGAGAAGAAGGCACGTGCAACTACCACACCTCGAAACGCACAAGGTGTACAGCAGTGGTGGTGGTGTAGGATGGCTGGGGGGTGGGGATGGGTGGCGATGGTCATCATCAACTTCCTCTCTGTCCTCAATCACACGAACATGCAGAAACTGTTCCGTCGGTCAGTGTTGCCGTGTGCGACGACGTGTCTGGTCAGTATTGTTTCGTGCATTTTTAGGAGGGGGGGGGGGACGGCGAAATACTTCAGTGGTATAGGGCACCGGACTCGTGACAGTGGCGATCTGGATGGGTGTTCGAATCTTACTGGGCCGTTCGGACAGGAGAATTTCTTACGTCTGCGCTGTTGTTTCTGATTCTTCCAAAAGTCTTTCACTGACTATAAACCCGGTTCTGTATGTGTACGCCTTCACTCTTTTGATGCAATTGTATGTCGTCATCTGTCTTCACCTATTCAATACAGGCATAGTAGTCGTCTATTTTCACGTTTTTGTGTCGCAGTCACGCGTAGCAATTATCTACCATATTCGTTCGTTGCTGTCATCATTGCAGACCTCTATCTTCACATGTCTATGCAATCATGTCAGTCATTTGTTTCCACTTTCTCAGTGCAGCCAGGTAGATATTCTCATTATTCACTTTCTCAGTGCAGCCAGGTAGATATTCTCATTATTCACTTTCTCAATGCAGCCAGGTAGATATACTTCATTATTCACTTTCTCAGTGCAGCCAGGTAGACATTCTTCATTATTCACTTTCTCAATGCAGCCAGGTAGATATTCTTCATTATTCACTTTCTCAGTGCCGCCCGGTAGATATTCTTCATTATTCACTTTCTCAATGCAGCCAGGTAGATATTATTCATCATTCACTTTCTCAGTACAGCCAGGTAGATATACTTCATTATTCACTTTCTCAGTGCAGCCAGGTAGACATTCTTCATTATTCACTTTCTCAATGCAGCCAGGTAGACATTCTTCATTATTCACTTTCTCAGTGCCGCCAGGTAGATATTCTTCATTATTCACTTTCTCAATGCAGCAGGTAGATATTCTTCATCATTCACTTTCTCAGTGCAGCCAGCTAGATATTCTTCATTATTCACTTTCTCAATGCAGCCAGGTAGATATTCTTCATCATTCACTTTCTCAGTACAGCCAGGTAGATATACTTCATTATTCACTTTCTCAGTGCAGCCAGGTAGACATTCTTCATTATTCACTTTCTCAATGCAGCCAGGTAGACATTCTTCTTTATTCACTTTCTCAGTGCAGCCAGGTAGATATTCTTCATTATTCACTTTCTCAATGCAGCCAGGTAGATATTCT
>CM031611.1:41364536-41382036 GCA_018398815.1 Conus ventricosus | reverse complement strand
TTTTGGGCGCGCCCCTCATGGAGTGGGAAAAGGGTTTTGTGCAAAAAGCCTGTGGCAGCCCCTTTCCCACTCCTCGGCCCTTGCGCGCTTTCAAATGATCGAAGCTGGGGGACTCTTCCACGGGCCCAAGACGCCCCAGCCACCCCAGACGTGTTCAAGGGGACCCATGTCGGGGGCAGAGATGGCCGGGGCAACACGGCAAGGGTTTTTCCCGCCTGGAGAAACGCAGCGGTGGCTCTTCCCGGTTTGGGGGGGGGTCGTGCTTTAAACTGCTGGAAGAACTGCAGCCCCGGGTGGGGCCCCAAAACAGTGGGACGACGTGGTTTCCCAGCACCGGGCTGGAACGTTTTGGGCTTTCACATGGTTGTCAAAAAAGACAGGGGTGTCCGGAAAGTCATACTGAATCCCCCCCAAACCATCAACTGCCCCCCCCCCATCTACGGCTTAAAACCCGCACCCTTTGGGTAGCTTTCCCCCCGGGCCACCCCCGACTCCATTCCCCCGTCAGCATAGATAACGCGAAGCGACTTTGGGCAGAGAACAGCACAGCCTCCACTTCGTGTGCCAAAGGCAAAAGCGGGTTTGGGCCCACGGCAGGCTTTTGTGACGGGGGTTTTCGGGTGGGACTGGGCCCAAAAATGAGGGCGTCTTGAAATTGACCCCTGATTCGGGCAATCGATGTCAACGGTTTGTCCAGACCGGGCCCCCGTCGCCCAACCACCTGGCGACATTTTTTTTGCTGTGCAAAAATTGGGATTACAAGGGATAAATCTGTCAAAAGAAACATCCCCCGCTGGTGTGGAAACACGAGGTTGGGCCCGTTCACGGATCAGGGTGAACCATTCGCTCCCAAAACGTTGTGATAGTTACAATTGTTAGTGACTCCCAGTTCTTTTTGTCTGGCTGCCCTCTCCCGATGACATACCGCCCATAAAACTTTCCCAAAAGGCTCCTCGGTTCTTGCATGGGACAGTCGGGGCATTGTTTTGGGAACCCTTCGCCTGGTCGTGACAACTGATACCTTTTTTCCAGTCGGCATGATTTCAAACCCCACCTTTTGAGACAAAGAAAACAGAGAGTACGTTTCAGTTTGGGCCCCCGGGCAAAAAAAGTGTTTTTTGGGCGAGTTGCCGGGGGGGTCCCACGAAAAGTTGGCAAGCGCGGAAAAACCGAGGCAGTGTGAACTGGGGTCCCCTTTAAAAAAAGTGTTAAAAAAAACCAAAACAAATAACCCCTTTTTTCCAAATGGGGAAAACGGGAAAAAACCCCCCGTTTTTTTAAAGTTTTTCAGTATACTTATGCCCGCCCCCTCCGCCAGATAAAGGGGCCTTTTTTTTATTACCTCAAAAGTGCAAACAAAAAACCCCTGGGCCAAAAGCCTTTGTCCTGGCAGGACTGGGTTATGCGACCCTCTGTTTTTCCTTTTAAGTTCTAGGGGGGGGAAAAGAAAACGAAGAAAGGGGGCAAAATTCAGTTGAGAGGCCTTTTTACCCAAAGGGGGAAAAACCCGAGGGCCACATCATCCCATTTTTGGGACCTACATTGATTCCCCTACTGAAGCGTGCATTTTAACGCTCGCTTTTCCCCTTCTCTGCCACAGGCCCCTGGGGGGGTAGGACGTGTTTTTTATAAAACAGTAAGCTACTCTTCATGCTTCCACTGGCTGGGAAAAGCACTGGCTGGGAAAAAACTTCTTCCCCGGTGGCAAAAGCACTGGTGGCAAAAAATTTTCTTCCACTGGTGGCAAGAAACCCTGGCTGGCAAAAGTATCTTCCAGGGTGGCAAAAGTTACTTCCAAATGGCTGGCCCAAAGGGGGTTTTCTTCCACTACTGGCAAAAGTTTTTTCCACGGGTGGCAAAAGCCATCTTCCACTGGCTGGAAAAGCTTTTTTTCCCTGGAGGCAAAAACCACCCTTCCAAAGGGGTGGCCAAAAACTATTCCCACTAGTTTGGGGAAAAGCAAGGTGGCAAAGGGGCTAAAACTTCCCCGGGGTGGCAAAAAGCTACCTTCCACTGGCTGGCGAAAGCATGGCTGGGAAAAATTTTCTTCCCTTTGGCCCGGCAAAAGGGTAACTTCCCCTGGCTGGAAAACTATCTTCCACTGGCTGGGAAAAGTTTTCTTCCACTGGCTGGCAAAACTACTTCACTCCGGCTGGCAAAAGCTATCTTCCACTGGCTGGCAAAAGCTATCTTCCACTGGCTGGCGAAAGCACTGGCTGGCAAAAGCTATCTTCCACTGGCTGGCAAATGTTATCTTCCACTGGCTGGCAAAAGCTACCTTCCACTGGCTGGCAAAAGCTATCTTCCACTGGCTGGCAAAGACTTCGGCTGGCAAAAGTATTTTCCACTGGCTGGCAAAGCTATCTTCACTGGCTGGCAAAAGCTATCTTCCACTGGCTGGCAAAAGCTATCTTCACTGGCTGGCAAAAGCTATCTTCCACGCTGCAAAAGTTATCTTCACTGGCGGCAAAAGCCACCTTCCACTGGCAGGCAAAAGTTATTATCTCTGTTCCTCCCGGCTTGCGTTTCCAGTTTGCGGTCTGCTGCCGTTCACCATCTCGACCCTCCCTTCATGACCCGTTCCAAGACATTTGCAGACCGTGCCTTTTCATTCACTGTCCCAAGTCGTTGGAACTCACTGCCAAAACCCTTTGCCGGATCAACTTGAAAACTGCATTGACGAAAGCATGAAGAAGGGCATGTCTGTTTTAACACAACGCGTCCTAATCACCCCCAGCCTCGTCACTTTCACCGCATGTGTTTAAATGTATGTGCGTGAGTACTCGCTTATTTATATTCACTTGGAAAGGGGGTGGGGTGGGATAGGGGGTCAGGCAGTGTAACAGCAATGGAAAAAAAAATAGAAAAGGAATGAAGTAGACACTTTGCAAAACACGCACACCACACACACACACACACACCACACACACACACACACAACACACACACACACATGCACGCGCGCGCGCGCACGAACGCACGCATACACACGCGTGCGTGCGTGCGAAATCACACACACACCACACACACACACACACACACACAAGAGAGAGGAGAGAGAGAGAGAGAGAGAGAGAGAGAGGAGAGAGAGAGAGGAGAAGAGGAGAGAGAGAGTTGTTCTTATTCTTGCTATTTTGATGTGTGTTGTTGTTGTTTTTGTTCTTGTTCTTGATGATGATGATGATGATGATAATGTTGCTGTTGTTGTTGGCGGTTTTTTCATCAACAGGACTGAGTGTGCAGAGACAGAGATAGAGAAAAGAGAGAGGGGGGGGGGGGGGGGGGGGGGGGGGGGGGGGGGGGGGGGGGGGAGGGGGGGGGGGAAGAGAGAGGGGAAAAAGGGGTAGGGGAAAGGAGAGAGGAGGGGAGACGAAGCGAAAAGGGACATACCCAGCATTTCATCAAATTAAGGGGGTCACGGGGACAAATAAAAATAAAAAAGTTGGTGGAACTCTAGAGACAGCATATTCACTCACGGGTCTGGAACCTTTTCCTTTTCCACCCCCAAAATACCGGGGGGGGCACTGGAAAGCCGACGCTTGTCGTCATTCGGCATGACGTTATTTCTGGATGACGTAGCGTTCTTCGACGTGGGGAGAGAGGGGAAGAGGGGAGAGAGAGGGGGGGGGAGGGGAGAGAGAGAGAGAGAGGGAGAGAGAGAGGGGAGGGGAGGAGAGGAGAGAGCAGACAGACAGACAGACAGCGCAGATAAAAAAAGACAAAGAAGGGACGGGCAAAGACAGAAAGGAAAAAAAAAAAAGGAAAAAAGAAACATTGGGAAAAAAATTTAAAATTAAAAAAAACAGAAAAAAGAAAGGAAAAGAAAAGAAAAAATACGAAAGAAAATTAGAAAAAAAAGAAATACATCCTTACATTTTTTAAAAAAAGGAAAAATCCCTCATCTCCCTCCCGCCTTCCTCTCTCTCTCTCTCTCTCTCTCTCTCTCTCTCTCCCCTTTTGGGAAAGGTAAGTGCGCGGCGCGCGTTTTGGGGTGTGGTTGTGTGGGTGTGGGTTGTGTGTGTGTGTGTGTTTTCCCGGGTGTGTGTGTGTTTTGGGTTTGTTGTTTTTTATAGTGTGTGTGTGTGGGGGAGGGGGGGGGGGGTCGTGCATGGTGTGGTGTGTGGGGTTGTGTGTGTGTGTGTGTGGTGTGGTGTGTGTGTGTGGTGTGTATTTGTGTGTCTGCTGTCTGTCTGTTGCCCGTTGTCGTGTTTTTCACACACGGGGGAGGGGGTAAGTGAAGGGCCCCCCAAAGGGGGAAACAGCGAACAGTGATACGAGATAGCAAACCACAAAAGAATAGGAGAAGACAGGCAACGAGGAGTGGAAAAATGGACACACAGTCAAAATAGAGAAGTATGTTTTGACGAGCCAGAGAAATCGGGAGAGAAAAAGTGTAAGAAGGAGAAGAAAAGAAGGAGAAAAAGGGAAAAGGGGGAGAAGGAGAAAAAGGAGAAGGAAAACAAGAAGAAGGAGGAGGAGGAGGGGGGAGGAGGAGGGGGGGGAGGAGGAGGGGAGGAAAAGAGAAGAAGGAAGAAAAAGAAGAAGGGAAGGGAAAAGGAGAGAAGAAGGAGAAGAAGAAGAGACAGAGAGACAGAGAGAAGAAGAGAAACGAGGAGAGAGAGAGAGACAGAGACAGAGAGGAGAGAGAGAATCTCTGTGTGTGCATGTGCATATGTGTGGTGTGTTGTGGTGTGTGTGTGTGTTTGTGTGTGTGTGTGTGTGTGTGAGAGAGAGAAGAGAAGAGGGAAGAGAGAGAGAGAGGGGAGAGAGAGAGAAGAAACAAACATCCCAAAAGAAACAACAGACAGGTAAAAAAACAACAACATACCAAAAAAAAAACCAACAAAAAAATAAAAGAAAAAGCAAACACAAAAAGTAAACAAAATGAAGCAGTAAATCTCTTTAATCTTAAACTTGGTGAGATTTTGTGCCTCGCAAAACCCCTTTTTTCTGGGGATCTGGTTTTTTGGGAAACTGAAACTGACAGGTCGGCGAGCGACTCACCATGCCTCCCCCCCGGGGGGGCACGAAAACCCCCCATGATGCATGCCCCCGCTGATGGCGCAGCGAAGAAAGAAAAAGCAATCATTTCTGGTGAGTCAATCACAATATGGACGTAATCATAGGGAGAACAACGGTGAGGGTTTTTTTTCAAAACGGGATTGATGTGCATTAGAGGAGAGGAGAGAAGGAGAGAGAGACAGAGAAAGAGAACAGAGCAGGGACAGAGAACAGAGACAGAGAGAGATTGTTGTTGTTGTTGCTATTTTCATTTGTTGTTCTTTTTGTTGCTGTTGATTTTGTCGTCGTTGTCGTTTGTTGTTCGTCGTTCTTTTCTTTTTGTTGGGTGGTTTTTGGGTCTTTACTATAGTTCTTAAAGTACACAGAGCGATGCGGTATGGAGACTTATCGGTAGCAGGAGGGGGGATTTCATTTAGGGGTTTTTTTCTTTTTTTTCCTTTCTTTCCTTCTTTCTTTTTCCTTTCGTTTTATTGAATTTAATTTAAAGGGTGTTTTTTTTCCCCACTTCGTCAAAATGTGCGTGGTGCGTGTGTGTTGGGGGTTGGTGTGTGTGTGTTGTGTGTGGTGTGGTGTGTGGTGAGCGCGTGCGCTCAGGCGGGAGCTGTGCTGCGTGCGTGCGACCCCCACACACACACAACACACACACACACAACCACACACACACAAAGAGAATTGCTCAGATCTCGTTGTCCAAACAGTTCGCCGGGCCCCGGATACTTCATAGGCAGGCGGAAAGGAGAGCGGGGAAAAGAGAAGAGAGAGAAAAGGGGAGGGAGAGGGGGGGGGGGGGGTTTGGAAAAGGGTTGGGGGGGGGGTGCTGAACAAGAAGTGGAGGCGGTGAGTGGTGGGGTGGGGGGGGGGGGGGGGCTAGGGAAAGGGGAGGCAAACCTTTTTTTTTCTGTCGATACTCTAATGTTGCGGGCGAGTTTTCCGAAAAGTGGCGGCTTTTCCAACATCCCCCCCTAAGTGATTTAGCCGGTTTGTCCACAGATTCTTGCCGCTCCTCTACCCCCAAAACCATCATTGATTTGTCATTTCCTCCCCCTGTGTCCCCAAACCCACCTTTTTTTTGACAAAACCCCTAGGGGGAAAACATGAGGGAAAAAAAAAATTTTAAAAGAATAAAGAACAACACTGAAAAGTGATGTAATGGGGAGGGCGAATAAAAAAAAAAAGTTTCTCTCTTTTTCTCTCCTCTCTCTCTGTCTCTCTTTCTGTCTGCCTGTCTGTCTGTCTGTCTGTCTGTCTGTCTCTCTCTCCTCTTCTCCTCTCTCTCTCTGTCTCTCTTTTTTTCCTCTCTTCTCTCTCTCTCTCTCTCTTCTTTCCCTCTCTCTCCTCTCTCTCTCTCTCTCCTCTCCACCACAACCCACATCACACACCACACCACACAACCACACAACACCAACAATTTACACTGCCACAACACACACGGGGGCCGCGCGGCACATAATACACCAACACGTATCACAAAACAAGACTAGGACAGAAAGAGAGAGAGAGGAGAGAGAGGAGAGAGAGAGAGAGAGAAAAGAGAGAGAGAAAAAGGAAAAAAGAGAAGAGAGAGGGAAAAGGAGAGAGAGAAAAGAGAAGAGAGAAAAGAGGGGAGAGAGAGAGAGAGAGAGAGAGAGAGAAGAGAGAGAAGATAAGAGAGGGGAAGAGAGGGGAAGGAGGAGAGAGAGAGAGAGAGAGAGAGAGGAGAAGAGAAAGAGAGAGAAGGAGAGAAAGAGAGAGAGAGAGAGAGGAGAGATGGAGAGAAAAAGAGAAGGAGAGAAAAAGAGAAAGATAAGAGAGAGATCGAGGAGAGAGAGAGAGAGAGAGAGAGAGGAAAGAGAGAAAAGAGAGAGAGAGAGAGAGAAGAGGCAGACAGAGGGAAGAGAGAAGAAAGAAGAGAGAGAGGAGAGAGAGAGAGAGAGAAGAGGAAGAAAAGAGGAGAGAGAGAGAGAGAGGGAGAGAGAGGAGAAAGGAAGAGAGAGAAGACAGGGAGAGAGAGAAGAAGAGACAGAGACAGAGACACAGAAAAGAGAGCTTTGGGAATCATTTTTATCTAGGTAAAGTTCAGTTGACTGTCTGCTTGTGTCAAGTTTTTTGATCAAACTCCCCGCAAAATCAACCCCAAGTGAAAAAGAACTGTTGCTAAAAGTAAGGGGGTCCACTTCAGGGTGAGGGGGGTGCGCCATGTGCCATTAAGGTGGCTGTTGGTGTTGGGTGAGAGAGAGAAAGAATAGAGGGGGAAAGGGGGGGGCGGGGGGGAGAAAGAAGAAAAGGTATGAAGTATGAAGAGAGAGAGAGAGAGAAGAAGGGGAAGAGAGAGAGAGAGAAGAGAGAGAGAGAGAGAAGAGACTAGCGCTATTCAACAACTGGGGGGACGTTACGAATAGATAAATGAAAATAAAAAATATAAGAAAGGGAAATAAATGAACAACAATAAGGGAATAGATATTTGTGATGATTTTTAAAATACAAAAAAACAAAACAAAAACACATAGATAAAAATAAATGAATATAAAAAAAAGAAAAATGGAAAGAAAAAAAAAAGAAAGGAAAAAAAAAAGAAAGAAAGAAATTGTATATATCCATAACAAAAGGGGGTGACAGATAGATAGACAGACAGAGCGAGACAGAGAGAGAAAAAAAACAAAAAACAGAGACAGCACAGACGACAGGCGAACAGAAAAACACAGGCAGTTTGCGGCAGCCGGACTGGGTCACCGACACATTTTCAATATATAACTGTAGATAAGTAAATCAATAAAGGGACAAACGGACAGAACTAATGAAGAGAGAGAAAGAGAGGAGAGAGAGAGAGAGACAGAGACAGGAAAAGAGACAGCAGACAGACAGAGGCAAAGGGAGAAAACCAGTAACACGACCTCAAGCAACTAAACAAATAAAAAAACATGAAAAAAAAAAAAGCGTAACAAAGAAACCCCAAAAAATAGCTCTCCTCTCTCCTCCTCTCTCTCCCCTCCTCTCCCCTCCCTTCTACTCTCTTTCTAACTATCATCCGTCTGTCTGTTTAATATTATCTGTCTGTCTATCTTTATCTATCACTGCCTACCCGAGATCTGTTTATTTGTTTTTTTATCTATTGGTACCACAAAAACACTTTTACCTTTTTTGTCCCAATCACATCTGATAATCATAAAATCGTACTAGGCGGAGGTGTGTGTTGTGGGTGTGTGTGTGGTGTGTGTGTGTGTGGGGGGTTTTGGGGGTGTGTGTGTGTTGTGAGGGGGGGGGGATTAACTTCATCGGCATGCTGTGTTAATAATTTTTCCCTCACAATTCGACATTCCAATCAGGGCACCCCCAAGTTCCCCTTTTTTCCCACCTTGACCCAATGTGATTTAGTCGAGATCGTAAAAAATTCCTCCTTTTTTGTACAAACAACACAATTTAGCTCGTTTACAAAAATGATCCTGTCCTTCGCCATCTTCAAATTCATTTTTCCGAAAAATTGTCCTCTTCTGACGCTGTGATTTTAGCCTTGGTTGAAAAGGACCTGTCGTATGTTTTCGTCAATATCATTTTCCTCGAAGTAAAAAAAAATCCCGGGCCTTGCTTATCCTTTGGTTTTAAGCCCGTTTCTAAGATCTCCTGCCTTTCTGCAAACCCTATTGTACACCGTTGGATGAAAGGGGTCTCCCAAAGAACGTTCTTGAAGGCAAGCTTCCCATGGGGGACAGAAAAAAAGCACAAAGACACACGAAGGGCCCCACTGAATGCTGTAAATCGCCCCGCCCCCTGGGAAGAAATCTCAAGATCGTCAAAGTGGCGCACCATGATCCAATTCCGAGGAAAGACTTTAAATAGGCGAGTGGAGGCACAGAGCAAAAATTCGGTTTTTAAAAAAAAAAAAAAAAAAAAAAAAAAAAAAAAAAAACAAGCAAGCACCACCCCTCAGCTGGCTCCCTCCAAGTCTCCCTGTCCCACGCAAAAGACGTTTTAATGAGGTCAAGTCTGCCCTGTCCACACTGCAAAGCGTTTAAAAAGAGGTCAAGTTGCCCCCGTCCACACGCAACAGACTGTTCAATGAGGGTCAAGTCTCCCTGTCCACACTGCAACAAAATTTTAAGGGATCAAATCGGCCCTGCCCCACGCAACAGATTTCAATGAGGATCAAGTCTGCCCTGTCCACACTGCAACAGACTTTCAAGAGGATCAATCGGGCCCCGTCCCACTGAACAGACTGTTTTTAATGGGGATCGGCCTGATCAGCCAACTTTGTACACACCACCACCCCGGGAAGCAAAGTCGTGGTCTCCCGCCCGCGAAAGGACAAACAAAAAGGGGTTTTTTCGCGGGGGAGTTTTTACAGATGAGGTTTTTTGGCCGGATTTCCCAAAAAAAACCCCCAGTGCTGTTCAAGATCCTGCGCATTTTTTTCTTTTTTTTTTGTTTTTTGTTGTAATTCATATATCTGTGCCTTCGTGTGGTGCATCTAGATTGATTTTCTTCACCCCCTATAGGGGCAAAGGGGCCCAAATGAATACTTATCTTAGCTCAGGTAGTGGGTTGTTTTTTCAATCTACCAAATTTAATATAGGGGTTAATTTAGTCCTTTCCCTATCCCTGTTCATTTATTTTGAAAAAGATCCGTCCTTCACCTTTCTCTATTGTATTTCCCCTTCGCTGTGAATGGGGTCTTTGTCTCGAAGGACCTTGTCAGCCGGGTTTTTTTATCCAGTCGGTTTTACAGCAAAGATGCATCCCTACAGCCCGGGAAAGTCATGTAGGAATAGCAAAGACAGATCCCCTTTACGGTCACTCTTTCCCGGGGGGAAATCACGGGGCACCAAAATTGAAGAACATTTTACCAGGTTTCTACAGTATCCATTTTTCCTGTGCCCCCCCTTTTTTTGTTCCCTATCTTTTCAAACTACCCCACCTTTTTTTTTAAAATCCCTACCTTGTTTCCCAAATACGCTTTCACTTTGTATTGGCCCCCCCCCCCCCTTTTTTAAATTTTTTTCCTCCCCCCCCTCCCCCCCCCCCTTTTCCTTTTATCGAAATTCCTACCATTTCCACAACCCCCCTACATCTAATTACCTTCAACCCCTACCTTTTCCTACTGGTTAATGCCTTTTCCTATTTTCCCCCTACTTTTTTCAGTTGTCCCTATCTTTTCTTACTCTTCCTATCTTTGTAATAACAACAACAACAACAATAATAATAATAATAATAATAATAAATAATATGATGATGATGATGATGATGTGATGATGATGATGATGATGACGATAAAATAATAATAATAATAATAATAATGATGATGATGATGATGATGATGATGATGGATGATGATGATTTCTATGCGCAGTATCCCAAAATGTAAGCACAAAGCGTATCAAGCACAATGCCTACAAACACTAGAAATCTGACAAATGTAAACAAACAAAAGCTAAAACAACTGCTCACAGACCAATGCCTTCTGCTCTAGGATTTGTAAATTCAACTCATAACTTTCAACCCCCCCCCCCCCCCCCCCCCCCCCCCCCCAAAGAAAAAAGTCTTCAGTTTAACATTGAAGGTGTTCAGTGTTGGAATGTTACCGAGAGAGGATGGCACAGAAATCCAGTTAACAGGAGCTTCGAAGTGAAATGATGGTGGGTCAGATAATTTAAGATTAGTTTGGGGGATGGATACACACTAGTTTTGTTTTGTTTTTGTTTTTTTCTGAACTGGATTTGGGGAAAAAAACAGGACGGCTGATGGATCTGGAAGAGAGACGAGAAATAGTGTGGTAAGCATCCACCAAAAACAGCAGAGATCCAATACAACAATCTGGAATCTTTAGTCAAGAGACAGTAGGCAGCCAGTAATGTGGAATCAGTTAGTATTAGCGTGACTTGTTTCTTCGTTTTTGTTTTTGTTCTTATTATCTCTATAGAGTTTTTTTTTTAATCAAACGGGCAGGGCTGGTTTGAATACGCCGAAGAAGAGAAATTCCCGAGAAGACAGATCAGCAAGCAGTTAACTACAGTGGTCGACTCAGAATCGAGGAATGACCAGTGGCCAGTCCCCACCTTGTCCTATTTTCCCCTGTTTTACTCTGTTTGTTTGTTTTTTTACCCCCCCCTCTCTCTCTCTTCTCTCTCTCTCTCTCTCTCTCTCTCTCTCCCCTCTCTCTCTGTTTACGTAATATATTTGCGTTATTGCATATTGTGTGTGTGTGTGTGGTGTGTGTGTGTGTGTGTGTGTGTGTTGTGTGTGTGGTGTGTGTGTGATATCACATACACATCTTATGGCCTATGGCCCTAAACCGCAAGAATATTTAAAGGAAAGGCATTTCACTTCAGTGTCTAGAAAGTTGGCTTACTGTCATACTCTTCCCACTGTCATTTTTTTAGCGTATTTATTACACAGATAGATGGGTCAACGTTTTCATCGTTCTCTATAGCTTAGCTCAAGAACATGTTTCATTTTCGGCCATTTTATTTTTGGACTTTAACAGTCCGAGGAGTAAGAAAAAGACGGGGGAAAGAGAGAATAGGATCTGGATTCGAGTTGAGCAGCTTCCTTTAAGACCTTGAACAGAAATAGGGTTGGGAAAGGGGTGGGGGTGAGGGTGGGGAAGAGGATGAGGGGTGAGGGGTGAGGAAGGGGACATCACTGTTATTCTCTTTGCTGGCCGAGAATAGAGGGAGACCGGAAGATGATTCCTTGTCATTCCATAATATGCTCAGTCTGAGGATGGCTTCGCATGTATTACCCTTCCGTAGGCCTGTTTGTCTCCCCTTACGAGAGCACCGGATGGATGCTGGCTGCAAGGCTCATGGTGGAGTGATTGATCTGTTGTGCTCAACTTTTGTCGTCAACTTGTTCAATAAACCCCCGAAGCAGAGCTGAGGGCAGGGCTGGGCGGGGGGTGGGGGTGGTGGGGAGAGGAGAGAGGAGGAAAAAGAGGTGAAGGAGGGGGGAGGGGGGAGGGCGGAAGCGAAAGAGCGGGGGTGGGGGTGAGGGGAAAAGAAAAGCAGAGGCTGTTGGTTTGCCCCTGAAATAGTCGTCTTTGATGTTCGGAATGGGTTTGAGGCAGGTGAAATATGAGACTTAATTTTTGTTTTGAAAAGAAAACACAGTTAATCTGCCAGAACACAGGGACACGCAACATCTGTTGTTGTTGTTGTTGATGTCGTCGTTTGTTTGTTTTGATTTTGTGTTCTTGTTTTGTTGTTTTTCGTTTCTTTAGCTTTTTTTTTTCTTAAGGGGCCGGGAGGTGACAGGAGTGGTATGCCTCAGCTTGTGTGTGTGTGCGTGTGTGTGTGTGTGTGTGTGTGTGTGTGTGTGAAGTGGTTTGGTTTTCATTTTTTTTAAAGGAACATATGCTTGCTTAGGATCATGAACCGAAACTGGATCCAGCAGTTAGAATCAACAACATGGTGTTTGCACTTGCCGAGGTTTGGGCATTTGAATTGAGCTAATAATTGAAAATAGTTCAACGCAAACAAACAAAGACGAGCTTTTTCAATAGAAGTTTATGTCTGATTCATCTGATTCACATTCTGATGTCAACCGAAACAGTTACAGATGTGTATGTTGGTACCATGTGTGTGTGTGTGTGTGTGTGTGTGTGTGTGTGCGTGCGTGCGTGCGTGCGTGCGTGCGTGCGTGTGTGTGTGTGTGTGTGTGTGTGGCGTGCGTGTGTGTGTGAGCGCGCGTGGGCGTGTGCGTGCGTGCGTGCGTGTGTGCGTGCGTGCGTATGTGTGTGATATGGAGATGTAATGACATTGTACACAACCCAGGCAAATGCTCTCTTCTGTATGGCCGTGGTAGCTTGGCTTGTTTTACATTCGAAAATTGATTAACTTATCAATGTCACAAAGGTTTATTTTATTTCCAGTAAAAAGAAAGACCACAAAGATTGATTTAATTTATTTTTATCAGATATTAATGTGACAAGAATTGATTGTTTTTCACTGCATGCCAGTGCCACGAAGCTTAATCTGATTATTTTCTGTTACAGATCAAAACATTATTTTCATGATTTGTCTCCCATTTTAAATCAAGGTGACAAGGAGTTTGTCCTGTTACATATAAATGTAAATGTAATTCATTTCATTTTTGTGCATTGCAGATCAAAGTCACAAGGGTTTAGCTGATCTTTTTTTCGGTCCAGATCAAGATTGCAAGAATTTTTTCGGTTTTATGTCCTTTCCGAATCAGAAGAATTATTTCAATATTTTCGCATTTTAGAAATCAACGTTACATGGATTGATTTCCTTTTTTCTTCTTCTTTTTTTCTCCTTTTTTTTCTCCTTACAATTTTCAGGTCAAAGTAGCAAGAATTTATGCGATTTTTTTCCTATTCCAGATTAATGACGTGGGGATTTCTGCCATTTTTTTCCATTCCAAATCGATGTCACAAGGGTTTATTTGAATTTTTTTCCATTCGAAATTGATGTCATAAACATTGATTTTTTTGTTGTTGGCCATTTCAGGATTGATCCTCCCCCCCCCCCCCCCCTTTTTTTTAAATTTTTTATTTCAGATCTGTGTCACGAAGATTGATTTATTTTTTCCCCAGATCAGTATCACACGGACTGGTTACATTTCATTTCATTCCGGGTCAGTGTGACTAGGTTTAATTTTTTTCCCCTATCCCTTTAATATCACAAGTACTGCTAACATTTTGTTTCCATTGAAGATCGATGTCACGATTATTTCTTTTTACCTCAGATCGATGTGGCGGGGATTTTTTTCACATTCCAGATCGATATCACAAAGATTGAGTTTTCCCCAGATCGTTGTCACAAGGACTGATTTTTTCCCATTCAAAATCAATGACACAAAAATTGATTTTTTCCCACTCAAGATCAATGTCACAAGGATTATTTGTTCCCATCCCATTCAAGATCAATGTCACAAGGATTTTTATTTTTTAATTCAAGATCAATGTCACAAGGATTGATTTTTTTTTTCTATTTGAGATCAATGTCACAAGGATTGACTTTTCCATGCCAGATCTGTGTCACAATAGTTTATGTATTCCTTCCATTCGATATGATTGTCACAAGGACTTCTTTTATTATCATGCATCAGGTCGCTGTCATAAGGATTGATCCTAATTTTCTCGTTACCTGCTAATGTCATCATATTTTTAAAGGCCATGGTCATTTTCGGCTGCCCACAACTATTACGGATGCTCAGGAAAGAAAAACACATGCTTTGAACCACTGGATTTTCAGAGATCACTTCTAACATTTTACGGGGAAAAGCTTTTTAGCGTGGGTGGGAGGGGGTGGCGGAAATGATGTGAAAGAAGTCTCCCCCATAGCATATTTTAAGCTTCTGTCTGGTGCGGTAATCTGCCAAGCGGAAGGAGACAAACAGGTCATTCTGTCTGTCTGTCTGCCTGTCTGTCTGTCTGTCTGTCTGTCTGTCCTTTCGTCCGTCCGTCCGTCATCCATCCATCTATCTACCTATCTGTAATGTATGCAGGTAGGTATGTAGCGCGTTCACGATGTGTGAGTGTCTACCTCTGTCACGTTATCCCGCATTGCAGCATGCAGTATCTGTTGTAGGTTTGACAAATCCACCGTTACAGACAAAGACACAGACAGGCGGACAGAGTGTGTGTGTGTGTGTGTGTGTGTGTGTGTGTGTGTGTGTGTGGTGTGTGTGTGTGTGTGTGTGTGTGTGTGCGTGAGTGTGTGTGTGAAGGGCGTGTCTTTACTTGACCTCATACAAGAAAAAATGGAACGCTGACAAATGATCTTCAACTCTCTCTCTCTCTCTCTCTCTCTCTCTCTCTCTCTCTCTCTCTCTCTCTCTTCTCTCTCTCTCTGTCTCCAGCATGGTGGAGGAAGTGGAGGGGTCGAAACTGAATGATAACGCACTGATTAACTGAATAGAAATATTAAACGAAAATAAAAGTTTGCAAGTGAAGTGCAAACGCAATTACACAGACTTCAATTGTCAGGTATCATAGAAGACGACTGTCGCACGCGCGCGCGCGCGTGCGTTTGTGTGTGTGTGTGTGTGTGTGTGTGTGTGTGTGTGTGTGTGTGTGTGTGTGTGTGTATTTGTGTTGTGTGTGTGTGTGTGTGTGTGTGTGTGTGTGTGTGTGTGTGTGTGTGTGTGTGCGTGCGCTTGCGTACGTGTCCCTGTTTGTCTGTCTGTCTTTTTTTCTGTAAGAGTGCAAGCGTGCGCGTGAGTGCGTGCTGTGTGTGAAGAGAATCCTAGTTAGTTGAATACCAGTTGGTGGAATGACTCAACATACACATCTTCCTACGTGCCACTTGGGAAAAGCGTAACCATGGGGCGAAGGTCCATGTCCGCTTCCTTTGTTCCAACTCATTCCGTTTCTTCCTTTTTCCGTTCTTCTTGAGTTCGTTTTCCTTCTGTCGTTCAGTTCGTCTTACTTCTTTCTGTTTCTCATTTGTTCCTCTGGTCACTCGCCATGGTTCTCTCCTGTCAAACAACGGACAAATCCAGGCTGACCACCCACCGAAGGAGCCATCACAGCAAAGTGCCCATCCTTCATCCTCCTCAAGGGGGCGAACTCCTTTCCGAATGTGATCAGCTTGACAAGTTTAAGCGGAAGAGAACTATTCTTCCTGCCTTCATGAGAAATAGAAGTAAGAATGGGAACCAGTATCACGAGAAATATTGGCTCCCATAAACCAGTGCACCGCAAAGACACAGGCACCTGTTCACAAAACTGCGGATTGTGTGAACTTAAGAAAGACAAAGTTGGAGTCACCTTGTCGCTGAATCGGCTGCTTTCAGTTTCAGAACTTTTCACCAGCGTTTCAAACAAGACAGACGCTGGTAACGTAGTAACGGGAGCGTGCCGGTGTTCCCCGGGTTCTATGTTCCCCAGTAGCGCTGTTCCCCGTGTCTGTTCCCCAGTGTCGATGTTCCCCGACCGAAAAAGCGTGCCGCTGTTCCCGTACCGGTGTTCCCCAGGTTCTCTGTTCCCAGTAGCGCTGTTCCCAACCGATTTCAATGCACGTTAGCGCCAGTACGGGCCCTACTGTACAAGGAGAGGTTGCGCCGGGCACATCCCAAGGTAAACAAAATAATAGGGAAAAAAAATGCACATGTCACACTTTGCGTGAGCTACACCTTTTCTTTCGCAACGGGCCATTTTACTTTTAAACTGTTTACACAGACCTGATGGGGTCATGCAAGTGCTGACCTGCTGGTTCCAGCGCTGTCTAGTCGGCATGAAACCCCTCTTCTGCGGCCCCTCCCGCTCCACCCCCAATACCCCGACCCTCCCACCCCGCCCTCCCACTGCCTCGCCTATAGCAATGAAAACAACAGTAACAACGTTTAAGTCAGCAAAACCCACCAACACCACCAACGGCAAAAACTTGGGGAACAGCGGGCCTGGGGAACACCGGGACTGGGGAACACCGGGACCGGGGATTTGCGGGAATGGGGAACAGCGGGATCGCCACAGGGTGGGGAACAGCGAAACTGGGGAACTTAGGGACTGAATTTCGATTTTTTCTTGAGGGGAACACCGGGACTGGGGAATATAGAGACTGGGGAACAAAGAACCTGGGGAACAGCGGCATGACCCCGTAACGTCGAGGATTTTAGACGGAACTAAGCCTGGCGGAGACTAGGCTGCTTCAACATTGTCTTAATCAAGTTCACGTTGTACGCAAGGTTTTGCACAGCACGTGAACAGTGCAAGAATAGCAGTTACGCGTAGCACGTGCAAAATGGGGTCGGAGAAAGAGACAAGACAATGGTGGAAGGAGGCACCGGGAGCGAGGAGAGGAGAGGGGGGAGGACGGAGGGGTTTGGTTTGAGTGTTTGGGGGAGGAAAGAAGAAGTGGTGCAGAAGCTGTGATAGGTCACTGTCAACTGACAATGGCACGTGACACAGGTCAATGTTACGCAATTGATCTTTTTTTTTTTCATCCCCCAGTTGGTGGTTGGTACAATTTGAACAGGAAAAAACTTTCTTATCTTAAGCTGTGCTAAATGCTGTGGATGACAGTGCACCCAGCCATGCATTCAAACCTGGAGATCGTGCACATTCTTTACAGCTCTGGCGGAAATTTGCTGATTAATGCCTTTATCCTGGCACCTGTCCATTGTTTGTTAAAAAAAAAATGAAAATAATAGAAAAAAAATCAAACAAGCTAAACGAAGTTAAGCGTATTTGTGTGACATAGATGTGAGCACACAAACACTTTGTTAGAAACAAGCCCCCCCCCCCCCCCCCCCAAAAAAAAAAAAAAAAAAAAAAAAAACGAAGACAGAAGAAGAAAAAGAAAAGAAAACAAAACAAAAAAGCGAACAAGCTAAAGGAAGTTGAAGCGTATCTGTTTGATATGGATGTGGGCACACCATTCTTTATTAGAAGCCATCCCAGAAAAAGATGGGGGAAAAAGAAAAGAAAAAGCAAAGAAGATAAGCGAAGTTGAAGTATATCTGTAAGATATAGATGTGATCTCACCCATACTTTGTTATACACAAATACGGGTGTGTGTGGACACCCACTCTATACAGAAACGAA
>CM031611.1:41359536-41362036 GCA_018398815.1 Conus ventricosus | reverse complement strand
CTCTCTCTCTCTCTCTCTCTCTCTGCGTCTTGGTGGAAAACGCATGTATAACTTGCATGTCTCATTATCTTGGAAAAATAAGATTTGGTCCGTTCGTTTCGTTCGATCCTCTCTCTCTTCTCTCTCTCTCTCTCTCTCTCTCTCTCTCTCTCTCTCTCTCTTCTCTCTCTCCTCTCTCTCTCTCTCTCTCTCTCTCTCTCTCTCCTCTCTCTCTCTTCTTTTATCTTTTTTGTTATTCACTCTTCCTTCTCTTTGAAGGGGAGTGGAGGAGAAGAAAAAGAGCCTTGAACTTTGCGGGTATTGAACATACGCCAACCAGCAATGCTCTGTCGCAGGGACAGATGTGTGTGCCACAGCCTGTACAGGACTGGGACCATAGGATGGAGAGGTAGAATGCAAGAGAGGAGAGAGAGAGAGAGAGAGAGAGAGAGAGAGAGAGAGAGAGAGAGAGAGAGAGAGAGAGAGAGAGAGAGAGAGAGAGAAAGACAAGACAAGACAAGACAAATTCTTTATTAGCGAGGGTATTAGATAAGCAATTTCATGGATTTTTACATCCCGCCCTCGCCAGAGGGGAACAAACAAACAAACAAAATTTGCGAAATGAAAAATGAACAAACGACAAAAAAGAAAACAAACAAACAAACAAGTTGAACACACACGAATAGAGAGTGAGAGAAAGAGAGACAGAGAGAGTAGAGAGAGAGAGAGAGAGAGAGAGAGAGAGAGAGACATAGAGACATAGAGAGAGAGAGAGAGAGACGAGAGCAATTAGCACAGAGGGCGTGCTGGAAAGGAATGGCTGTGCTGCGATGCTTCGAAAGAGACATATTATATATATATAATATATATATATATAGAGAGAGAGAGAGAGAGAGAGAGAGAAGAGTGAGAGAGAGAGAAGAGAGAGAACATAGAAGAATAGATACGATATGATATAATGATAGAAAGATAGATAAGAATATATAGAAATATATGTATAGTAAGCTGAAATGAGGAGGAGGGAGAAGCACACTGGAGAGGGATAGCTGAGAATGATGGGGACGGGAGAGGTCACTGGAGAGGGAACTGGAGATAATGGGAAGGGGAGAGGTCTACTGGAGAGAGATAGCTGGAGATGATGGGAAGGGAGAGGTCTACTGAGAGAGATAGCTGGAGAATGATTGGGAAGGGAGGTCTACTGAGAGAGATAGCTGGAGAATGATGGGAAGGGAGAGGTCTACTGAGAGAGATAGCTGAGAATGATGGGAGGGAGAGGTATACTGGAGAGAGATAGCTGGAGAATGATGGGAGGGAGAGTCTACTGGAGAGAGAGAGCTGGAGATGATGTGGGAGGGAGAGGTCTACGGGAGAGAGATAGCTGGAGAATGATGTGGGAGGGAGAGGTCTACTGGAGAGAGATAGCTGGAGAATGATGGGGAAGGGGAGAGTCTACTGAGAGAGATAGCCGGAGAGTGATGGGGAAGGGAGAGGTCACTGATAGAGATAGCTGAGAATGATGGGAAGGGGAGAGGTATACTGGAGAGAGATAGCTGGAGAATGATGAGGAGGGAGAGGTATACTGGAGAGGGATAGCTGGAGAATGATGGGGAGGGGAGAGGTATACTGAAGAGAGATAGCTGGAGAATGATGAGGAGGGGAGAGGTATCCCTGAGAGAGATAGCTGGAGAGTGATGGGGTGGGGAGAGGTATACTGGAGAGGGATTGCTGGAGAATGATGGGGGTTGGGAGAGGTATACTGGAGAGGGATAGCTGGAGAGTGATGGGGTGGGGAGAGGTTATACTGGAGCGGGATAGCTGGAGAGTGATGGGGTGGGGAGGTATACTGGAGACGGATAGCTGGAGAGTGATGGGGTGGGAGAGGTATACTGGAGAGGGATAGCTGGAGAATGATGGGGAGGGGAGAGGTATACTGGAGAGAGATAGCTGGAGAATGATGGGGTGGGGAGAGGTATACTGGAGAGGGATAGCTGGAGAATGATGGGGTGGGGAGAGGTATACTGGAGAGAGATAGCTGGAGATGATGAGGAGGGGAGAGGTATACTGGAGAGAATAGCTGGAGAATGATGGGGGGAGAGGTCTACTGGAGAGAGATAGCTGGAGAATGATGGGGAGGGGAGAGGTATACTGGAGAGAGATAGCTGGAGAATGATGGGAGGGGAGAGGTCTACTGGAGAGGAGAGCTGGAGAATGATTGGGAGGGGAGAGGTCTACTGGAGAGAGATAGCTGGAGAATGATGTGGGAGGGGAGAGGTCTACTGGAGAGAGATAGCTGGAGAATGATGGGGAAGGGGAGAGGTCTACTGAGAGGATAGCCGGAGAGTGATGGGAAGGGAGAGGTCTACTGGATAGAGATAGCTGGAGAATGATGGGGAAGGGGAGAGTATACTGGAGAGAGATAGCTGGAGAATGATGAGGAGGGAGAGGTATACTGGAGAGGGATAGCTGGAGAATGATGGGGAGGGAGAGGTATACTGAAGAGAGATAGCTGGAGAATGATGGA
>CM031611.1:41347036-41354536 GCA_018398815.1 Conus ventricosus | reverse complement strand
TAACGGCCTGTAACGGTTTTTCTTCTTTATGGAATATCTCAGAAAGTACTTGGCCGATCTTTCTGAAAATTTGTAGGTATGTTCATTATGGGTCACGAATAATGTCCGATGTTTTAGTTTAACGTTATAACCGTTACTAACGGCTGTAACGGCCTGTAACGGTTTTTTCTTCTTTATGGAATATCTCAGAAAGTACTTGGCCGACCTTTATGAAAATTAGCAGATGTGTTCATTATGGGTCACAGATGATGCCTGATGTTTTAGTTTGCCCCGTTATAGCCGTTACTAACGGTTGTAACGGCCTGTAACGGTTTTTTTTCCTCTTTATGGAATATCTCAGAAAGTACTTGGTCAATTTATAAGCTGTTTGGATGATCTTGTGACAAATCGGAGCTTCTGTCCATATGTAAATGATGTAATGCTGAAAATAGATTAAACAACTGTTAAAAACCGTTTTTTGCCGTTATTTCTTATATATAGGTGGATTTTAATGAAATTTTGGTATATAGAAAGGTTATCACACACAAATGGCACTTCTATATTGTGTTTCAAAATTTGACCGTTAAAAACCGTTATTCTTGACATATTGTCCAATTTGGATGAAATTTGATATGTACACAGGCTTTAGCCCAGTGAGAACTAAAATACCAGTTTCAAAAGTGTATATCCTCTTATATAACCGTTAAACCGTTATTTTGCCGTTATTTTTCATATATTGGTGGGTTTAATGAAATTTTGTATATAGAAAGGTTATCACACACAAATGGCACTTCCATGTAGTGTTTCAAAATCTGACCGTTAAAAACCGTTATTCTTGACATATTGTCCGATTTGGATGAAATTTGGTATGTACACAGGATTTAGCCCAGTGAAGACTAAAATACCGGTTTCAAAAGTGTATATCGGTTATATAACCATTAAATCGTTATTTTGCCGTTATTTTTATATATTGGTGGATTTTAATGAAATTTTGTATATAGAAGGTCATCACACACAAATGGCACTTCCATGTAGTGTTTCAAAATCTGACCGTTAAAAACCGTTATTCTTGACATATTGTCCGATTTGGATGAAATTTGGTATGTACACAGGCTTTAGCCCAGTGAGGACTAAACTACCAGTTTCAAAAGTGTACATCGGTTAAATAACCGTTAAAACCGTTATTTTTGCCTTTATTTCTTATCTCACAAAGCATTTGGTCGATTTATAAGCGGTTTGGAAAACTGGGAGTACGTTTATATGCTTCGCATCTTGTTTTTTTTTTCCTTCTTTTTCTTCGTTCTCCCCTAGCATTTCTTCTACTGTTTGATTCTCTCCTCCCTTCTTTCTATCTGTTTCTCTGCTTTTCGTCCTTCCCACTTTGGTTCTTCCTTCGTTTCTTCCATTTTCTCTCAGTGGGTTTTTTTTTCGTTTTTTTTTTCTATTCCTTCCTACTTCCTACTTCCTACCATGTTTTTGTTCCTACTTCTTCTTTGCCTTAACTTGGCTGACCCTGGAGAAAGGTCCAGTGACGGTGAGGAAAGACCCACTGACCACAGGGAAAGTCCTGTTGACACTGGGAAAGACTACAACTTTGGATTCTCTCTTGAGGGCACATAAGACCGTATGGCGAAAGCTTGGCTGTGTCTGGAGTGGCACTGTCTTCATCTGTCCGTGGGCAGGGTGGTTGGGTCTGTGGGGTGTGCTCGGCAGCTGGAGGGTGGTGTTTCTCGCCGGTGGGCTCTGCAGTCATGAAATACGGGCTGGTACACCCATGGGGATGCTACTTTAAGGCTGTTATGAGCTGCATCCTGTAGTCTAATTTACCTCTGTTCAGGAGCGGTTATGTCCCTTGATATCTTAATGGAGTGTCCTGCGCGTGCCTGTACCCATCGTCAACACAGCGCAGGCCTCCAAGGGTGGTACAGGACTGCTCTAAAGGCAGGTGAAGACAGTGCTTCTCTGGGTCCTCCCCAGCACCTTCGGGTGTTTCTTTTTCTTTTCTACCCCTCTTCTCCTTCTCCTCCTCTTTGTTTCTCCCCTCTTCTTTTTTTTTCTTTTTTCCTTTTTGTTTTCTCCACTCTTCTCTTCCTTTCCCTATTTTTGGGTGTGTTTTTGTTGTTGTTGCTTTTCTTCTTTCTTTCTGTCTTCTCTCTCTCTCTCTCTCGTCTCTCTCTCTCTCTCCTCTCTCTCTCTCTCTCTCTCTCTCTCTCTTCTCTCTCTCTCTCTCTTTCTCTCTCTCTCTCTCTCTGTCTGTCTCTCTGTCTCTCTCCTCTCTCTCTCTCTCTCTCTCTCTCTCTCTCTCTCTCTCTTTTCTTTTCTTTCTCTCTTTGTTTCTTCCCTCTTCTTTTTTTCTTTTTTTTCCTTTTTGTTTCTCCACTCTTCTCTTCCTTCCCTATTTTTGGGTGTGTTATTTTTTTGTTGCTTTTCTTCTTTCTTTCTGTCTTTTCTCTCTCTCTCTCTCTCCCCTCTCTCTCTCTCTCTCTCTCTCTCTCTCTCCCCTCTCTCCTCTCTCTCTCTTTTTCTCTCTTTGTTTCTTCCCTCTGTGATCCCTTCCCTGTGTTGCTCCCATGTTTAGTTCCGGTCACGTCTTTAGCACCTATGTCCCTCCTTCAATCACCTTCTTCTCGTGACTTTTTCCCCTCGTTGTCCCTTCCTGCCTTTGTTTCTTGCCTCTTTGTCGTGTGTACCCTGTTTTTGTTTCTTTCTCCTCTTTGTCGTGTGTACCCTGTTTTTGTTTCTTTCTCCTCTTTGTCGTGTGTACCCTGGTTTTTTTTTCTCCTCTTTGTCGTGTGTACCAGTTTTTGTTTCTTTCTCCTCTTTGTCGTGTGTACCCTGTTTTTGTTCTTTCTCCTCTTTGTCGTGTGTACCCTGTTTTTGTTTCTTTCTCCTCTTGTCGTGTGTACCCTGTTTTTGTTTTTTTCTCCTCTTTGTCGTGTGTACCCTGTTTTTGTTTCTTTCTCCTCTTTGTCGTGTGTACCCTGTTTTTGTTTTTTTTCTCCTCTTTGTCGTGTGTACCCTGTTTTTTTTTTTTTCCCTCTTTGTCGTGTGTACCCTGGTTTTCTTTCTCCTCTTTGTTGTGTGTACTCTATTTTTGTTTTCTTTCTCCTCTTTGTCGTGTGTACCCTGTTGTGACGGGGCTCCGACGCTCCCCCTCGTTATTAAAATATGATTTTCATATTCAGGGATGCAGGGGTTATAGACAGAAGTATTTACGCTTTCACAACCAAAATGCGCTCTCACATAGGCACACACACTCTGTCACTCACATCGGGCCCGCACAAAGGTGACGGGAAACCAAAAAACATTTCACAGAAAAATCAACTTTATTTAACTTGACTCCGAGCCCCCACCCGTCACTACACAACACAACTATCTGTATCATACAACAATGTAAACATCATACAGACAATCTCATAAATCGCATCCCCTTTCCTTCAGTTATTCTTACTTAGCCAGGAAAGACAATATTCCACTATTCCGTTTGCACACTTATAAACTTAAGAGCAATAAAGCGTCCATAACTTGCCAGCATTCCTTGGTTGATCGTCAGTTTCTCTCATCCACTGTACGACCACGAGCTGAAGCTGCCACACCGTTGTGTCCTCCCGATTGGCCAAATCCCAGTTGGGGGACACTGGCAACGTAGCTTGAGTCGCACCCTCACACCGAGTCTCCCGGACTCCACCGTACTTCGCCCTCTCCACGGAAAGGGCTCCTGTCGGCCTCTCCCACAGGTCTTCTCTGGCTGCAAGCACCCCACCGTTGTCTGGCAGCTCCCTGTCTAGGCACAGGCTGACACGTCTTGCTGTCGACCGTCCCCACACGGGAGACAATTCTTCTCGTCGTCGGCTCCGAGGCTACAGCAACCTCCACTGTCTTTCGTCCCCACCCAGGAGACAACGAGGCGACAGCTAACCTCTGCTTCACGCTGTATTTTCTTGAGCCCTCAGCAAGACGGGCGAGTTCACTTTCCCATAAGTGAGTCACACACTTCCTGGTTTTCCAAACACCTTATATTCGTTCTCAAAGAAAGAGAGAACCCGAGTTTAACTGGCTCAACCAATGGAATCACTGGCACACACACATCACACGATTTGTACCAATAAATCCCCAAGTTATTTTTATTCCACCAATGGAATCACTAGTCACCTACACACACACACACCACAGCTGCTAGCGCCAACAAAGACTTGGGCACCCAGTGGTTAATGCATAACCTCCTATTCAAACTCATGTTCGATTCCCCCAAGCTACCCATTGAACTAACAGCCTGGACCTCTCTTCCAGCCATGACTGATGCTTCAAGTATTTACTACCTCTATAGACAACAAGGCGCAAACCACTCGATAGGCCGCAGCCTTCCATTCATTCCTCAGAACAGGGACGACTGAATGGTCGCTGTACTCTGCCTGCAGGCTGACGGTCACCTACCCGTGACGGTCACCTGACACGATCGCCTTCCCTTCAGGCCCACGGGAGAGCCCAGTGAATAGCCAGCCAGTGGTCGGACTGGACACTCTTCTCTACCCAGGACCGGCAGGTCAGCATGTTCTTGTTACTATCCCTCGGACATGCGAAACACTTCCAGCACTCTCCCTCCTTCAGTATGCGACTCGGGGTAATCCCCCCCTGGTGATGCCTGAATTCGCACACTTGAAGAACCCAAGGACTTGCTCTCAACAACAGCAAAACTACCCTTAATTTGCCTAAATGCTCGAGAACATTCGGCCGACTCATGACACCTGTTTTTGTTTCTTTCTCCTCTTTGTCGTGTGTACCATGTTTTTGGTTTTTTCTCCTCTTTGTTTGTGTACCCTGTTTTTGTTTTTCTCTCCTCTTTGTTGTGTGTACCCTGTTTTTGTTTTTTTCCTCCTCTTTGTTGTGTGTACCCTGTTTTTGTTTTTCTCTCCTCTTTGTTGTGTTACCCTGTTTTTGTTTTTTTCCTCCTCTTTGTCTGTGTGTACCCTGTTTTTGTTTTTTTCCTCTCTTTGTTGTGTGTACCCGTTTTTGTTTTTTCCTCCTCTTTGTTGTGTGTACCCCTGTTTTTTTTTTTTCTCTCTCTTTGTTGTGTGTACCCTGTTTTTGTTTTTCTCTCCTCTTTGTTGTGTGTACCCTGTTTTTGTTTTTCCCCTCCTCTTTGTTGTGTGTACCCTGTTTTGTTTTTCCTCTCTTTGTTGTGTGTACCCTGTTTTTTGTTTTTTTCCTCCTCTTTGTTGTGTGTACCCTGTTTTATATTTTTTTTTTCCTCCTCTTTGTTGTGGTACCCTGTTTTTGTTTTTTTTCCTCCTCTTTGTTGTTGTACCCTGTATTTTGTTTTTTTTCCTCCTCTTTGTTGTGTGTACCCTGTTTTTTGTTTTTTTTTCCTCCTCTTTTGTTGTGTGTACCCTGTTTTTGTTTTTTTTTCTCCTCTTTGTTCGTGTGTACCCTGTTTTTTGTTTTTTTCCTCCTCTTTGTTGTGTGTTACCCTGTTTTTGTTTTTTTTTCCTCCTCTTTGTTGTGTGTACCCTGTTTTTGTTTTTTTCTCCTCTTTGTCGTGTGTACCCTGTTTTTGTTTCTTTCTCCTCATTGTCGTGTGTACCATGTTTTTTTGGTTTTTTCTCCTCTTTGTTGTGTGTACCTGTTTTTGTTTTTTCTCTCCTCTTGTTGTGTGTACCCTATTTGTTTGTTTTTTTTCTCCTGTTTGTCATGTGTACCCTATTTTTGTTTCTTTCTCCTCTTTTTGTGTGTGTACACAATCTTTGTTTTCTTCTCCTCTTTGTTGTGTGTACACTATCTTTGTTTCTTTCTTCTCTTTGCTTCTCACCTCTTTTCTTCCTTCCCTCCTTTTTTCCTCCCTTCTTTTCTTCCTTACCCCCTTTTTCTTCCCTCCCTTTTTTCCTTCTTTTCCTCATTTCTTCCTTTTTTCCTTCCTTTTCCCTTTTTCTTTCTACACACTTTTCTTTCTTCCTCTCTCTCTGTTTCTTCGCTCCTTTCTTCTCGCCCCTCTTTTCTTTCTTTCCTTTTCTTTTGTCTTCTCCACTTTTCTTTCTTCACCTCATTGTTCCTTCCGTCTTGTCTACTCTTTCTCTTTGTTTCTTCTCTATTTCCCATCCCTTCTCTATTCCTCCTTCTTTGCATTCGTTTTCTTTTTCCTTTTTCCCCCCTTTTCCTCTTTCCCTTTTTTCCCCCCCGCTCTCTTTTTTTTACCTTTCCCTTTTTTTTCATCCCCATTTTTTCCGTCAATTTTGTTTCTATCCTCTTTCCCCTTTCTCCCTCTTTTTGTTTGTCACCTTTTTTTTTTTTTCCCCTTTTTTGGCTCTCCCATCCGCCTTCTTTTTTCATTTTTCGCTTACCTTTTTTTCCCCTCCTTTCTTCTTCTTCCTTCTTCTTTTTCTTCTTCTTCTTCTCTTCTTCTTCTTCTTCCCTCCCTTCCTCCTTCCCCCCCTTCCCCTTCTTCTTCTTCTTCTTCTTCTTCCTCTTCCCCTTCCCCTCCTTCTTCTTTTTTCCTCTTCTTCTTCCCCCTCCCCTCCTCCTCCCCTCCCCCCCTCCTCCCCTTCTTCTTCTTCTTCCTTCTTTTTCTGTTTTCCGCCCTCTCCTCCTCTTCTTCTTCTTCGTCTTCTCTTCGCTTCGTCTTTTTCTTCTTTTCTTCTTTCTTCTTTTTCTTCTTCTTCCTCCTCCCCCTTTCCTCCTCCTCCTCCCTCCTCCTCCCCTCCTCCCCCCTCCTCCTCATTCTTCTTTTTCTGTGTTTCTGTTTCTTCTTCCCTTCCCCTTCTTCTTTTTCTTCTCTTTTCTAGTTTTTCCCCTTTTTTTCTTTCTTCCTATTTTTTTTTTTGTCCTCATTTTTCCTTTCATTTTATACTTCTTCTTTTTGACACCAGCCCCTTTATCTTCCTTCTTCTGTCTTCTCCCCCCCTATGCTTTTTCCCCTTTTTCTCACTTTGTTTTTTTTTTTCCCCTCTCTTTTCTTTCTCTCCCTCTTTCTTTTTTCCTATTCTTTTTTTTTTTTTTTCCGTTCATAGTTCTTTTCCTTTTTTTTTTTTCTCTTTTTTTTTTTCCCTCTTTATCCTTCCTTTTCCCTTTTCCCTTCCTTTTTCCCCTCTTATATCCTATCCTCTTCTCTTTCCTTTTTTTTTTTTCCCTTTTATATCTCACCTTTTCCCTTTTCCTTCCTTTTTTTCCCCCAATTTTTTTTTTTGGGTTTCTCTCCCCCTTTTTTCCCCCCCCCATTTTCTTTTCCCCCCTTTTCTTCCCTCCTTTTTTTGGGTTGTCGCTTTTCCTTGCCCCTCATTGTGTCTTCCCCTTCTGTTCTTCTTTCCACTCTTTTTTTTTATCCTCTTTTCTCCTTCCTTCTTTGCAACCCCATGGCTTTTGGACCACACGGCTCATCTGACGCCCTTTGCACCACTTTCTGTACGTCCTGTCCAGCCACGACCCGACACTCACAAAGGGCAGCAGTATCAGTCTCTTGAGGCAACCTGTCAGAGGGGCACTGCCCGCTGTTGAATCGCCTTTGGCGGCTTTAATCTCACGTTGTGATCC
>CM031611.1:41327036-41334536 GCA_018398815.1 Conus ventricosus | reverse complement strand
GAGAAGGGGAAAGACGTACGACAACCATTGAATACACGAACAAGCTACCCATTGAAAGAAACCATACTTACGCAAGGCATGTATATTTGATAGTGAGAAGGAGGTGCAATTAAACAAAGGGGAGGAACCCAACGCAAATAACCACCTATCAGGGAAAAAAGCATTAAGATCTGATACTAAACACTTCAAGAACAACAAAAACAACCGACACACTCACCTGGATACACCGTTCTCAATCAGCAAAGAAAGATGGGATGAAGAAAAGAAAAAAAGGGAGAAAATATGGAAATTTAGGCCAAGGTCACACACATAATTCAATGGAAAAATGTCACACAGTCAACACACAGAGAACAGCTAAATGAAAATGCTAGAGAAGATGAATTGTGAGACAACACCGGTGAATGAGATAAAAATGAACGAGACAAGAGTGAATGGAAATGGAACGAGGAGGAAAGTGGAATTTGGACTAAGGATTGAAATAAGAAGGTAAGAAAAAGCTGTATTTTGGTTGCTGGAACGTAAAAAGGTCTGCTGAGAAATTAAATGACCTGATTTTTTAGATATATTACATCATTTGATATCTGCTGTCTGAGGCGAAATTTTACGTTTGAGTCATTTGATTTGAATAAAATTCTCAATTTTTTGTATACATTGCCCAGCTGTGAAATTTACAAATGGCAGGACCTTCAGGGGGGGTTGCCATGTAATTAAAAAAACAAATGGCTGACTATGTTCAGTTATAAGCACGGGGGATAAAAATGTATTATGTATACGTTTATCTGAAAATTTGCTAAATTGTGGGAAGGATATTATGTTTTTTTTTGGATATATATTACACCCAGTTGATAGCCGTTTCCTTTCTGGATAAGGACTATAATGTTACCCTTAGAACTGCTGGAGCAATATTTTACTACACAAATAGGCGCCAAACGAAATGATTTTTTCTATATTATTGGAGGAGACTTCAATGCACGTATGGGGAATGGGGGTCTGTGTGTAACGATATGATGACACATTAAACAATGACAGGATGTGTGTGCACGGAAGGTCAAATGGAACTCTTTTACAAATGGTTTCGGAAAAAATTAATTGAATTTGTTACAACATTTAAATTAACACCTCTAAAATGGACTTAAGTGGCAGAGACCTTTGACGGTGACTACACATTCTATTCTGATAGAGGGAACAGTACAATTGATTATTATATATGTCATTTGAGTTGTTGGGTAATGTAAAAAATTGTGTCTAACAGGAAAGAATTGAATCTTACCAATGCCAATCAATATGGTAATACAGAGCACATTGCCAGACCCCAGGAAGACAAAGTTAAGAGAAAGTTTGGTTTAAAGAACATTAGAGGGGACCCTGCAAAACAACAAGAATATATGACAGCATATAGAAAACAGAGAGATTTAAAATACTACTGGAACCAGATTACCGAGGAGATTGACACTGATATAGATTTAAGTTTAGATAATTTCATAAACTATTAAAAGCGGCTGGTAAAAGTATGTATGTAAATATGGCATAGGTGGGGATAAACAAAACAACAAAGGATGGTATGATAAGGAATGTGAAGCCAAGAAAAAAAAGATGCCAGAACGCATTATGTACAATTGAGCATTCATAACAGATTCAAAAACCCAAAAATTTGTATGAAGTAAGAAAGGAGTACATGCAAACAAACGAACATATATAAAGAAACAACAGAGAGAAGAAAAAACGATATTAGTAAACAACATACGAGGCACTCATACAAAACCAAAAAGACAGTAAGATGTTTTGGAACATTTTAAAAAGCACAAAAAAGAAAAAGATTACACTACCAGAAATAAGTATTACACAAATGGCCAAGAAACACTTTGAAAGTGTTTTAAACCCGCAACTACTGAAGTGCAAAACAACAAGAAAGGGTTGCAACAAAAACATTGAAGTCGAAGACGAGGAAATCCATTATACAAGAATTGATGAAGAGATACACAAATATGAAATAAGTCTAGCAATAAAGAAATTGAAAAAAGGTAAAGCGTCTGGACTTGACGATTACCCCCAGATTTTTTAAGACACAGAACACACATAACCCCGTCTTTAATAAAATTATTTTATAAGATATTTCAGGTAGTTATTTTTATAGAATGGACAAAAGCTATAAGTGTGCCTCTTTCAAAAAGGGTGATAAAACAAATCCCAGGAAATTATAGAGGTATTTCCCTATTATTTGCACCTTCAAGTAAAATTTTCACAGCTGTAATAACTAGACGACTATACAATGGGCAGAGAAGAGAACAAAAATAAGCAAAGAGCAAGCAGATTTTAAGAAAAACTTCTCTACATAGACCATATTTACACTCTGGGTAACAATGATATGTAATGCTTGTATGGCAGAAGAAGAAGAAATTATACGTAGCATTCATTAGACTATCATAAAGCGTTCGATACAGTCAACAGGGATAAGCTATGGGAAATCCTAAAGAACATAAATATCTACTAAAATGTTTTTAAACATGTTTAAAAGGAATGTAAGAACAGTTCAGGGCTGTGTGAGACATGGGAATGAACTGACAGAATTCTTCGACTGTCCTCAAGGAGTGAAACAAGGGGGGCTTATATCTCCCTTAATTTTTTCCTTTGATAACAGAAGTGGCAGGAAAAGGTATACATTGCGAGGAAGCACCAAGGCTACCAATTTCTTCCAGGAAACTGAGGAACTTTTCCTACTACTCTTTGTGACGATATAGCACTAATATCGATAACCCATCAGGTTTACCAAAATCAACTTAGAATCTTCCAAGAGACCTCTGACCAAATAGCCTAACAGTGAATCTACTAAAAAACATAAGTCATGGTATTCGGAAAAGGAGGATACTTAGGAAGAGCAGAGAAATGGTTATTATAAAGGGGTTGAATTAGAAGTTGTAAAGAGTTATAAAATATTTGGGTTATACATTGACCAACCTACTCTCAGCAGATATCTCCCTCTAGAATACGCAGCTAGAGCTAAAGGTAAGTGATGAAATAATTGAAAAACCATGTACAGTTGTAGGACATATAGCCATGAATATCTATTTTAAATTTTTGATACCCAAATTCAAACACTATTACTATATGCAGCTGAGGGATGGGGAGTAACTATGTATTCAGCAGTAGAAAATGTACATTTATATTGCATGTAAAATATTTAGGGTAGGAAAGAAAACACCAAATAATCTAGTGGATGGAGCGTTAGGCAGATACCCGTTCGTTATATATAGATAGTATAATAAAAGCAATTAGATATTGCTACGTTTAGTAAATATGCACCTATAGGATTCCAAAACAAGCATATGAAAGGGAAAAAATAAAAAGTAATTAAAACACAAAACTGGGTGGCAACTAGGAATAAAAGGATGTCTAGATAGGTATGGTTTTTCTCAGAGCGTATGGGCAAAATGAAGGGTAAGTAAAAGAACATAGTTTTATAAAGGAGCTAAAACAAAGAATTATAAGATTGTTATAAACAAACTTTGGCATGACGAAATAAACAAATAGCGAGAGATTCACAACATACTACACATTCAAAACCTTGCATTCAAACAGAAGAATATTTACATTCAAATTACTATAACTAAATTTAGGAAAGCATTAACAAAAATGAGATAAGGAATAAACGAATTACATATCAATAGGAAATACCATTGAATAGTTTGGTGATTGCAACTGCCCCCCCTTTTTGACATATTTCATCCCAACAGAAATGCACTTTTTACAGCATGTCCAAATTCATAACCAATTAAGAGTGAAATACATAACCAAACATTTTAACAATCTGAACACGATTAGGATAAGATATATACTACAAAACAAAAATACAGAGTCATAGGGATGTAGCTATGTACATTTTTTATTGCCCTGAATCCCAGAGAAAATCAATTATAAGGATTAAAGCTCAAGGGCTGGCAATGTGGCCTACAGGTTAAACCGACTTGATGTTATACAATATACGGAACCCATTAGAAAGGAGGAGGGAGAGATAGAAGGGGTTTTTGTTTTGTCTTGAATGGAAATGGGTAGGGAAATTAAATATACAACACGTATTAAGAAGTGGTGGAGGGGATGAAAGGAACAAAAATGGAACAAAACAGGATTAGATTTGCTGTTGAATGTGCTACAATTATTTACAAGTTTGATAAGCATTAGGACGTGAATAAGAATGAGTGCTGATCAGTTTTCGTGTAGAGCGACATTATTTAGCATAACCCCTGTGTGTAATACCTTGTAGCCTAAATATATATATTATTGTGATGCGAGTGTGCCAAAGAAATGGATCTTTTTTTAGAATCTGGGTCAAATGGCTTACTTTTGAGAGATTAACAAAGGTCACGGTCGTTTCTGCGGCCTGCCGCCTTTCCCTTCGTGAGACGAGACAGACGACGCAGCAGTGTTCCCTCGCCTCAAAATCACGCTCTGCTCCAACACACAGATCTAGTTTGACCTAGTTTAGAACTTACAAGTACAGTTCCGCTCGCTCGAAAGGACCTTTGTCCCAGAAAAGAATTTACCTCGTAAAAGAACGACTTCGATTAATGTTCGAGGTTGAACAGCTTTCATGAAAGATTTCAGATTGTGTCGATCGATACTTGAGGTAAAATCCTGTCTGTCCTAACGTAACCTACTACATAATGATAGAAGATGAGCAAGTTTCAAGTGGAACGTAATAACAAATATTAACCAACATTACATGATTCACACGGAAATAGAAAAATGTACAACATGTTCAAGGATGGACAGAGAGTTCAAGTCTAATCATTTACATAATTTAACCAGAGAACCACGAACATGCCGAACTCCAAAGTTGTTTAAATAAGCGACGATACGTCAGCAAGGAAAACACGCCATCTTACCATGGAAATGCAACAACGTTGCTTAAATAGGGCCTGTGATATATGGGGGGAGTCACACAGGTAAACAGGAGGTGAGACACTAAAATAATACGGCATGCGCAGAGAAAAGGAATGTTACAGAGTAGGTCAGAGGGATGTTTTTAAAAATATACATCGTTGTTGCGCAACACGCAGATGTAATCATGCTATGAAGAAGATACTATTATTATTAATAAAGATTGTGTAGACTGGTTTATGTGGTGTGGAGAAATGTTTGCTTGACTGAATTCATATGCGGGTACGTTCGTTTATAAATGAGTGCTTGACTGAATTGTGTTATGTTTGAATTCTGGATTTGTGTATGATGAACTGAAAGGTAATTTCGATAAGTAGGGACTACGCACAGTACAATTAAAGAACAGGGATCAAAGCTGAGGACAGTAGAAGGATGGCTGAGAATATAAACTGAGACGATTTCGATGAAATGTTTTAGTAAACAAGAAGACATCCAAGCATATGTTTGATATGTATGTCATGATATTATGTTTAACGCTAGGGGTAAATAAAGGTGTAACAGGATTATAAGATGAAAGAAACAAATTGTAAATGTGTGTGTGTGTGTGTGCATGTGTAGGTGTATATAATGCGTATGTGTGTATGCCATAAGTATGTATACATATATGTATGTATAGTGTGTGTCGACATATTAGTTTCCAATTAAATGAACAGATTCTTTGGGTAGACTGTTAGGGGTTGACACTGAGTTAATAGAATACTTAGTGTTATGCTTCAAATGTCTTGACATATGTAGAGTGGTTTATTTCGGTTTCTATAAAATTGAAACTGACGCTGCGAACTCTTTGTGAATGGACCTTTGGCCCCACAATAATGGCGCGGCGTTTACGCGCGTCAAGTGTCAAGTGTCAGTGTCTCTTAAAGAAAAAAAAGAATTAAATTCGTTCAATCGTTCGTCCCTGTTGCCATCCTCTCTCTCTCTCTCTCTCTCTCCTCTTCTCTCTCCTCTCTCTTCTCTTCTCCTCTCTCTCTCCTCTCTCTCTCCCTCATCTCTCTCTCTCTCTCTCTCTTTCTCTCTCTCTCTCTCTCTCCTCTCTCTCTCTTCTCTCTGTCTCTCTCTCTCTCTCTCTCTTCTCCAGATGATAAAAGATAACATAATTTGGACAGCGTGAACATCAAGCAGGATTTAAAAAGGTTATCCACAGTTGATCACATGTTTAGATATGTTGGCTTCGTAACAAAAACAGTTTTGATTTAATCGTAAATTGTACTGTAGCTTCATTTGATTTTGAAAAGGCTTTTGTTCTGTTGAAAGACACTTGGTATGGCCCATCATATTGAAAAATGGCAATCAAGGAAAGATCTTTAGGTGTATTTGTAGTTATGTATGACCAATGTCAAAGCCAGAATTAAATGTGGATAGTAGTGTAACAGATTGCATTAACTGCACCATGGACGTGAAACAAGGAGACGCCTGCCCCCCCCCCCCCCCCCCCCCCCCCTCCTGTATTGTTTTCTTTATTTATCAATGAACTAGCATTAGAGGGTAATAAGGGGTGGTAGACATGGTGCAATATGTATACGTCTGAGTGTTTTTTGAATTGTTTATATTACTTCTTGTGATGACGTTGCTTTAGTCTCAGAGTCTGTTCATCGGTTTACAACGCAGATCAACAGTCTTCAACGTGCAGCTACTGCTCTGCAGTTGAAGGTCAAATATGGCTTAAAAGCCAAATATAGTTGTATTAGAAAAGGGGGGCATTTAGACTGCAAGAGAAAGGTGGACATATAATGGGATTGTTATGCCCGTTGTAATGTTTACAATACTTAGAATCCATTTTTTCAACAAAGTTAAGTTTCGTTGCTGCCATGTTCGTGAGTTTCAGTAGCAGAGCAAAAAAACGCGTTATTTTGCATTTTGCAAAAGTTATGTAAATTGACGTGTATATTCTTATTCTTCTTTTTTAAGTTATTTGACTCACAAGTTCAACCTATTGTTCAATAAGGTGCAGAGCGCTGGGACTCGACAATGCAGCAAACCATTGCGAAAAGGTACATTGTTTGCCTGTTAAAAGGTTCTTAGGCGTAGAAAGGCGAAACACCATAATGACATGGCATATGGGGAAACCAACCGATATAAATCCTATTTACATAATCAGCTGTAAATGTATTCAAGTTTTGCTAAAAAATTGCGGAATGGGACGAATATAGATACCCTACAAGGGGCTATAGAATGCTTTTTGATTTGGAATTGCGTGATAAGAAAAAACTGGGCTTCAAATCATTCGCTGTAAAAACTATACATGTTTGGTTTTGATATGTATGGCTGAATCAAGGCGTGGAAGGGATAGCGAGTTTCTAACAGCTTTCAGGGAAAAGGTTAATCTTTTTGCAGATGGCAAGATTGGTATTATCATATCAATAAAACAGTGACAGGTTTAGTGTGTACAGAACCTTTTGATGTCCTGATGTTAAACGTATTTGTTAGTCAATTTTGACAGGCATTTAACATTTAATTTGATAAGATTTAGGCTTGGCATTTCCGAAATGCCCCGCTACATTCATAATCGTTATAGAAAACACAGGGATAACGACTTAGATGTCCACTTTGTCAAAAAGATAAAGA
>CM031611.1:41314536-41317036 GCA_018398815.1 Conus ventricosus | reverse complement strand
GGCATTTTACATCCTATTTTATTTCTATGCATGCCATGTACTGTATCAGGCATTTTACATCCTATTTTATTTCTTGCATGCCCATGTAATGTATCAGGCATTTTACATACTATTTTATTTCTATGCATGCCCATGTAATGTATCAGGCATTTTACATCCTAATTTATTTCTATGCATGCCCATGTAATGTATCAGGCATTTTACATCCTATTTTATTTCTATGCATGCCCATGTAATGTATCAGGCATTTTACATACTATTTTATTTCTATGCATGCCCATGTAATGTATCAGGCATTTTACATACTATTTTATTTCTATGCATGCCATGTAATGTATCAGGCATTTTACATACTATTTTATTTCTATGCATGCCCATGTAATGTATCAGGCATTTTACATACTATTTTATTCTATGCATGCCCATGTAATGTATCAGGCATTTTACATACTATTTTATTTCTATGCATGCCCATGTAATGTATCAGGCATTTTACATACTATTTTATTTCTATGCATGCCCATGTAATGTATCAGGCATTTTACATACTATTTTATTTCTATGCATGCCCATGTAATGTATCAGGCATTTTACATACTATTTTATTTCTATGCATGCCCATGTAATGTATCAGGCATTTTACATACTATTTTATTTCTATGCATGCCCATGTAATGTATCAGGCATTTTACATACTATTTTATTTCTATGCATGCCCATGTAATGTATCAGGCATTTTACATACTATTTTATTTCTATGCATGCCCATGTAAGTATCAGGCATTTTACATACTATTTTTTTCTATGGCATGCCCATGTAATGTATCAGGCATTTTACATACTATTTTATTTCTATGCATGCCCATGTAATGTATCAGGCATTTTTACATACTATTTTATTTCTATGCATGCCCATGTAATGTATCAGGCATTTTACATACTATTTATTTCTATGCATGCCCATGTAATGTATCAGGCATTTTACATACTATTTATTTCTATGCATGCCCATGTAATGTATCAGGCATTTTACATACTATTTTATTTCTATGCATGCCCATGTAATGTATCAGGCATTTTACATACTATTTTATTTCTATGCATGCCCATGTAATGTATCAGGCATTTACATACTATTTTATTTCTATGCATGCCCATGTAATGTATCAGGCATTTTACATACTATTTTATTTCTATGCATGCCCATGTAATGTATCAGGCATTTTACATACTATTTTATTTCTATGCATGCCCATGTAATGTATCAGGCATTTTTACTACTATTTTATTTCTATGCATGCCCATGTAATGTATCAGGCATTTTACATACTATTTTATTTCTATGCATGCCCATGTAATGTATCAGGCATTTTACATACTATTTTATTTCTATGCATGCCCATGTAACGTATCAGGCATTTTACATACTATTTTATTTCTATGCATGCCCATGTAATGTATCAGGCATTTACATACTATTTTATTTCTATGCATGCCGATGTAATGTATCAGGCACTTTTACATACTATTTTATTTCTATGCATGCCCATGGAATGTATCAGGCATTTTACATACTATTTTATTTCTATGCATGCCCATGTAATGTATCAGGCATTTTACATACTATTTTATTTCTATTCATGCCCATGTAATGTATCAGGCATTTTACCTACTCTTTTTGTACACAGGCTCACTAAATGCCCTGTAATGTATCAGGCATTTTACCTACTCTTTTTGTACACAGGCTCACTAAATGCCCATGTAATGTATCAGGCATTTTACCTACTCTTTTTGTACACAGGCTCACTAAATGCCATGTAATGTATCAGGCATTTTACCTACTCTTTTTGTACACAGGCTCACTAAATGCCCATGTAATGTATCAGGCATTTTACCTACTCTTTTTGTACACAGGCTCACTAAATGCCCATGTATGTATCAGGCATTTTACCTACTCTTTTTGTACACAGGCTCACTAAATGCCCATGTAATGTATCAGGCATTTTACCTACTCTTTTGTTACACAGGCTCACTAAATTGCCATGTAATGTATCAGGCATTTTACCTACTCTTTTTGTACACAGGCTCACTAAATGCCCATGTAATGTATCAGGCATTTTACCTACTCTTTTTGTACACAGGCTCACTAAATGCCCATGTAATGTATCAGGCATTTTACCTACTCTTTTTGTACACAGGCTCACTAAATGCCCATGTAATGTATCAGGCATTTTACCTACTCTTTTTGTACACAGGCTCACTAAATGCCATGTAATGTATCAGGCATTTTACCTACTCTTTTTGTACACAGGCTCACTAAATGCCCATGTAATGTATCAGGCATTTTACCTACTCTTTTTGTACACAGGCTCACTAAATGCCCATGTAATGTATCAGGCATTTTACCTACTCTTTTTGTACACAGGCTCACTAAATGCCCATGTAATGTATCAGGCATTTTACCTACTCTTTTTGTACACAGGCTCACTAATGCCCATGT
>CM031611.1:41307036-41309536 GCA_018398815.1 Conus ventricosus | reverse complement strand
TGTGAGCACGTGCAGTTCGGATCGACGTCACACAGTCAAGGGGGGAGCGCGTCTGTGTCTGATGAATACGAGTTTTGTGACACATTACCAGAAATGTCAGTAGCACGTTCTCCCTTTCAAGCGTCGCCTGTAACTGTAAATAAACGCCCCTTCTCCTTTCTGTTATGGAACGTTAATGGATTATCATCTAAAATCAAAGATCAGGACTTTGTAACATATTTTTGTAATTTGATTTCGTGTGCTTGGTGGAAACGTTTTGGGAGAGTTTTGATAACGATTTATTTTCTGATTACACAGCCTTCTTTAAGCCTGCCTTTAAACTGTCCAAACAGGGAGACGATCAGGGGGTTGTTTGTTTGTTAAAGAGTAAATTTGCCCCATTTATACAAATTTAATGTGAAATTGTAAACGCTTGTGTGTTTTTGATTGATAAACAACTGTTTGGCACTACAAAAGATATAATCTATTTTTGTACCTATGTTCCTCCAGAAGGATCACCTTTTTATTCTTACTTTGATCTTGAAAATGGAATATTTTTGTTGGAAGAAAGTTTACAGGATTGTCTAATGGAAGGGGATGCGCATATTATCTATGTGGTGACTTAAACAGTAGGATAAGCTAAATTTTCTCAGATTCATTTTTCAGACCCTGCCATAGATATTCATATAAAAGTCACTCACTTGATTATGGTCGATGTTCAGAAGACTGTCATATAAATAGTTTTGGAAAAGCATTATTAAACATGTGCACTGCTTTGAGTTTGAATATTTTAAATGGAGTGTGTAATGGTGACCTTGAAGGTCACTACTCATACATTTCTGAACAGTAGTATGTGACTGATATTTATTTTGTCGAATGATCTGTTCTCTGTCGTGTGTGATTCCTGTGAACTTTGTGTTGCTGAACGTATTGACTCTGACCACATCCCTGTTGTATTTTCTGTTGTTTTTCCTAACGTAAATATGGTTGAAGAAACACTGTTAACAATCGGGTCATTGAAAATTTTGTGTGGAACAGTGATAATAGCCAATTATTTCAAGATAATTTGTTGTCAGAAACTGCTAGTATAAGATTTAATATAGCTATGACTTTGATTGATGTTGATATAAACAGAGCGCTGGATGAGTTTAATGAATGTATGAGAGGATGTGCGGAATGTATGACAAAACATATTTATGTTAATAAAACTGATAAAAAGGATGACTGTTCGACCAGGAATGTGAAGCAAGTAAAAGAAATGTTCGAAAATTGCTATGTCATTGTAACAGACGTCCAGCAGACACTACAGCCTGCTCTGAATATACAATAGCAAGACGTGAATATAAAAACTTGTTGGAAAGAAAAAAAAAGCTCTTTAATAAGGTGCTGTTGGACAGACTTGAAGTTCCATACGTAATCAGCTCTTTAATAAGGTGCTATTGGACAGACTTGAGAGTTCCATACGTAATCAGCTCTTTAATAAGGTGCTGTTGGACAGACTTTTGATTTCCATACGTAATCAAAGAGAGTTTTGGGATAATGTACATAAACTGTCCTTTAAAAGAAAACAACCAAGAAATAGCATTAATGTTGAGACCTGGTTTAATCATTTTAAATCATTATTAGAAAAAGAAACATTGGATTGTAATACGAACGAAAGCTTAGGTGAGCATGATGATGTTGATGGTTTCATGAATCGTCCAATTTCGTGGAAGAAGTGGTAAACGCTTTTAGAAAGTTGAAAAGTCGCAAGCAGCTGGACCTGATGGTATTATTAGTGAATTATACAAGAATTCTTGTGATCACGTGCTCCAGTTCTTCTTAAAATTATTTAACACACTGTTTGATAAGGGTATCATTCCTCGAGATTGGAGTGAATCTATAGTTTTAAACCCTTGTTTAAGAAAGGTGATGTGAATAATCCCAACAATTATAGAGGTATATCCCTTAGTGATATTAGTGGTAAATTATATAGTACAATTATTAATGTTAGATTGCAGGAATGGGGAAATGAACATAATATCACAGTGAGCATCAAGCTGGTTTTAAAAAAGGGGTATTCAACTATAGATCACATGTTTACTTTGTTAGCCTTGATACAAAAACAATTTTCATTTAATCGTAAACTGTATGTAGCATTTATAGATTTTGAGAAGGCATTTGATTCTATAAATAGAAATTTGCTTTGGCCAATCTTGATAAAAAATGGTGTAAGAGGTAAATTGTACAAGTGTATTAGGAGCATGTATGATAACGTTAAATGTAGGGTTAGGTGTGGCTCTCAGCTGACTGAATATATTAACTGTACTGCTGGTGTGAAGCAGGGTGATGTGTGCAGCCCCATATTATTCTCATTATTTATAAATGAACTGGCCCTAGAAGTATTGAATAATGGTAGGCATGGTGCCATGTTTTCTTATGATGCATTTGAGTTGTTTATTCTTTTACTGGCAGATGATATTGTTCTATTGTCTGAAACCATCATTGGCCTTCAGACCCAGCTTAATAACTTAAAAATTCA
>CM031611.1:41294536-41302036 GCA_018398815.1 Conus ventricosus | reverse complement strand
TTCGACAGCTTCGCCTGACGTTGTGGTCTGTCTGGTGGGAAATCATGGTGCCAGCAGGGTTGCTGACAATGCGTCAGTCACCCACACCGCCCATCTACACGTCAGTCAGCCACGCATCTCGTGTACGTCCCATCTACATCAGCCACGTCACCCCCTTACAGTCAGTCAGGCCTGTGCTACACCACATCGCAACTCACCTGATTAAGGCCTCTCAATAGCAACCACAGTAAGGGAAGTCAGGCTCCAGGGTCTTCAACCGTTAGCCCACCACCGAGCTGATCGGTGGACAGATGAACGACTGGGCCATTGAAACATTAATTACGGTGGATTTGGCCATAACTAGAGTGGAAAGATCCAGACTGAATCATTGATTTTCCACCCCGGATCAGCGAAGTGCATGCACGTGACTAATTAATTAGGCACGCGCGGACACCAGCCTTGATCTTCTGTTCGCAGCGAAGAGGCTCATGTTACTTCTGCCTTTGAAATGGATTGATGATATGAACACAATAAAGAGTTTTGTGCACTGTGGTCATAGACTGAGCAAGCAGTTGGTTGACCTCTGCTGAAAAGTATTCATTGGCGTCTAGATGGAGAGTGGGCGTTTCAGGGGTTGGCAGAACTGGCCATTGTTAAATAAAATTAGTTTCATGTCTTGGTGCCAACGACACAGAAGAGAGCATTTGTGTTCTTACAGCGACTAATGGTTGTCTGTTGTAGACAGAGAAAGACACAGGTAACAGAAAAAAAATGGTTTTTTTTTAAAACAGAACGATTTTTTTGACAAATAAACTGGAAAAATATGCCTCGAGAGAAATACGTTGTTTGTGATGTGTGCATGCGTGCGTGCGTGCGTGCGTGGTGCATGGTGCGTGCGTGCGTGCGCGCGCGCTTGTTGTGTGTGTGTTGTGTGTGTGTGTGTGTGTGTGTGTGTGTGTGTGTGTGTGAGAGAGAGAGATCCTTTGCTGTTTGCCAACCACTCTTTTATCTTCCCCATCAGCATCTTCCTCTGTTGTGATGTGGTTGATGGGAGAGAAACTTGCACCCAGGACCTTCAGAGTGGATGTCGACGAACACCATCTCTTACAACGACCACCCTTACATCAGACAACAACTCATCTTTGGTCTCCATCATGAACAGTCTCTCACAGCAGTTCGGCGTGAACACTTCTCCACGATGTATTGCCCAGTGCCCCTAACATCAGCCACAATCAGTGGCATCAAGCCCCTGGTCCTTCATTGTCAAATAGTCAGTCCACCATCCGCCTAATGTGTGAACAGACAACAGACTGAGTCATCGATCAGTGTAGACAGATCAACAGAATTGGGATTAAGTAGCAATGGACACCCGCCAATCCCCCCCCCCCCGCCCTCCCTCCATCATGTTTCCCAGATCAAGCGATTTGGCCGATTTGGCATGTGTAGACTCCGACCTCAGTTTCCAGTCAAGGGACCACCACCCCTTTCCGCTTTCAAGGAAGTGCTGGGTAGGGGTGACAGTATGATCGACATGGAAAGCGTTTGGTGCCTGGTGTTCAAGAATACTCGCGGAACAGGTGCGATCTTTGCCGAAGGTTTCTGACGGAACATGGGGAGAAATGTCTCTAGTTTCCAATGCAGTGTACAATTTCTGCACTGACGTCTCTTAATCGGCCAGTCCCAGGGCCACAGTGGATGGATTATTCCCCAGTTCAAAGGGAAACTGGTGCAGTTCGTGACATGTCGGTCATAACATACTCATTCAGTGTCCTTTGCTGCTGTTCTCTGTTCATGTGGTCTGCATCAACAGGCACTTCATGGGTGGCTGATTTGTGTATCATAAAAACCTATTGATCCGCAACGTGTTGACGCCGGTCAAACTGGATTGTTGCTTTTATCCATGGAGGGTATTTTGTTCCCAGTGTTTTTCTTTGTCTGTCCCAGCAGTCAAGCGTGACAAATCCTCCCTGATTAAGGACCCCCTATAGTACCCCCAGTCAGGGACGTCAAGCTCTGAGAGTCTTCCGCTGTTAGCCCACCACCAAGCTGACGTGTGAACAGATAGGAGACTGGACCATTCAACCAGCGTGATCTGCATCAGTAGGCACTTCAAGGGGCTGATCTGCGTGTCATAGAACGATGTTTATTGACAACGTGCTGACGCCATTCAAACTGGACTGTGGCTTCTATCCAGGAAGGTGTTTTTGGTTCCCGGTGTTTTTCTTTTGTTAATCTTCCCCTGTGTTTAGAGAAAGGGAGAATGAAGATCTTGGAAGAGAGGGGAGCTGGGAGCAGGTGTGAAAAAGCGGGACAAAACGATCCAGCTAAAATGATGCACTTGAATACGGTGTGAATGGGACAGGAAAAAGAGATATATTAGCTATGGCTTCAGAAGTGGCTAATTAATCCAAGATGGTTCATTGATTTGTCCATAGATTGTTTGACGACGTCATTTTCATCACACACGCACTCACACACACACCACACACACACACACACACACACACACACACACACACACACACACACTCCTTCACATCATCACAACTATCCACAATCGCTCACGTAATGATTATATATACACGTCAGATTGCACTGTTGTGACAGATGATGCCATTCCTGCCTTGCCCTGTCTTACCTTTCTTACCCTTTCCTGTCTTCATTTGCAGGGCAAGGTCGGCCAAGGGAGGCCACTGAGGTCAGAACCCACACACATTAAGGCAAAGAAAGGCAAGCAAAGGAAAACACGGCAGATAATAGCACAGTCATTCCATTTCATCAGTTCATCATGTCACAATCATTCCATTTCATCAGTTCAATCATATATCACTATCATTCCATTTCATCAGTTCGACCATATATCACAATCATTCCCTTTCATCAGTTCAATCATATATCACAATCATTCCCTTTCATCAGTTCGATCATATATCAAATCATTCCATTTCATCGGTTCAGTCATATATCACAATCATTCCATTTCATCAGTTCAATCATATTCACAATCATTCCATTTCATTAGTTCAATCATCCAGATCACATTTATGTTCCTTTCACACTTTATTGTGGTATTGTCTGTAAGTGATAAACATTCCTCTTGTCTAAATGAAAAGCACGTCAGTTGGAAATATGAAAAGGGCTTTTCTTCTCTCTTATCTAAAGAAGCCGCAGTTGAATATGAATAAGCTCTTCTCTCTTTATCTAAATGAAAAGCACGTCAGTTGGAATATGAAAAGCTGGCTTTTTCTTCTCTCTTTATCTAAATGAAAAGCACGTCAGTTGGAATATGAAAAGCTGGCTTTTTCCTTCTCTCTTTATCTAATGAAAAGCACGTCAGTTGGAATATGAAAAGCTGGCTTTTTCCTTCTCTCTTTATCTAAATGAAAAGCACGTCAGTTGGAATATGAAAAGCTGGCTTTTTCCTTCTCTCTTATCTAAATGAAAAGCACGTCAGTTGGAATATGAAAAGCTGGCTTTTTCCTTCTCTCTTTATCTAAATGAAAAGCACGTCAGTTGGAATATGAAAAGCTGGCTTTTTCCTTCTCTCTTTATCTAAATGAAAAGCACGTCAGTTGGAATATGAAAAGCTGGCTTTTTTCCTTCTCTCTTTATCTAAATGAAAAGCACGTCATGGAATATGAAAAGCTGGCTTTTCCTTCTCTCCATCCTTGCAGTTCAACAATCATGTTTCTTTTTCTTCCACTTCAACAGATTCGTCTGAAGTTGTGGTTTGTCTGATCGAAAATCGATGGTTCTGGAGCGTTTCTATCGATGAGCCAGTCACCCACACTAACCATCCTCACATCAGACCAGCAGCCTTTGACGTCTGTCACGCCCGGTCTGTCCCAGCAGTCAGGCGTGACAAATCCTCTCTGACTGAAAGCAACAGATCCACAATGGTAGCCAACAATCAGTGAAATCGAGCCTTTCACTGTTAGCCTTCCACCAAGCTGATGTGTGATCAGATAAGAGATGGGCCATTGACCCAGGCTGGATTGAGCCATTGATTAGTGTGGACGATCGTGACACTGAACCATGGATCAGTCACGTGCACGCACCAGCTTCTTCTTTCCTTGGATCAGCTGATTTAATCAATTAATCAGGCACGCGTAGACACCAGCATCAATCTTGCTTTCCTTTCTTGAAGAGTCTGTTGGTTAGTGCTGTTGGTATGAACATTATAGGAAGAGTTTTGTGCAGTATTCATAGGCTGGGCATGCGGCTTGTGTAACTCTGTTGAAAAAGTATTTGTTAGCACCTGAGTGGAAAGTGAGTGTTTGAGGTATGTGACAGAATGGGCCATTCCTGTATGGAATTCTGTTCACGCCTCAGTGCCAAAGACACAAAAAGGGGGCTGTTCTTTTACTTTCTGAGAGTCATGATTGTCTATCATATAGCATTCAGTGTATACCTGTTTTGGTGGAGACTTATTCTAGTGTTCTTGATTGCACAGACACTGCGCAAATAGCCAATTTGCTTAGCCAAGGAATATAGTTGATTTTCGAGGTGTTAGTTGATAAATTGGAATTTGGGGAAATATTTTGTTCTTCCTATTTTCTGTTCCTGTGGTTGTAGTTGCTGAATTTTGAAACAAAGAAACAAAATGAAAAAAGACAAAAAAACTCGCACCTGTACACGCACGCAAACATGCTCACGCGTGCGTGCGCGTGCACACACACACACACCACACACACACACAACACACACACACACACACACACACACACACACACACACACGTGAATACAGACATGGACACACACACACACACACACACACCACACACACACACACACACACACACACACACACACACACACACACACACGTGCATACAGACATGGCCACAAACACACACAACAACACAACACACACACACACACACACACACACACACACACACACACAACACACACAACACACACACACACACACACACACACAACACACACACACACACACACACACACACACACACACACACGCACATGCAAATACACACACACGCACTCACATACACACAAACACGTGCACACACACACACACACACACAACACACACACACACACACACACACACACACACACACACACACACACACGCACCACCCACACACACACACACACACACACACACACACACACACACACACACCACACAACATGCACAACACACACACACACACACACACACACACACACACACACCACACCACGCAGCGCGCGCGCGCGCACAACGCACACACAACAGCACACACACACACACACATAAATCAGAACATGAAAACAAAACCTTGCTATTTTTCCTTCTCTCCTTCCCTCACACTACAACAACCATGGTTCCCTTCTTCCCCTTCAACAGCTTCATCTGAAGCTGTGGTCTGTCTGCTGGAAAACTTCAGTGTACCAGCACAGTCGTTGTCAATGAGTCAGTCACCAACACTAGCCATCCTCACATGGGACCAAGAGCCTCTGAAGTCCGTCACGCCCGATTTGTCCCAGCAGTCAAGCGTCACAAATCCTCTTCCGCCCCCAGGCCATGGACCCCCGATAGTCGCCACGATCAGGGGCGTCAAGCTCCAGGGTCTTGTATTGTTAGCCCACCACAAAGCTGATGTTTTCAGGAGATAAGAGACTGGGCCATTGACCACTGTGGATTGGTTCATAGATTGGTGTAGAAAGATCAAAAGACTGAATCATGAATCAGTCACGTGCACGCACCGGCTTCTTTCCATGAATCAGCTGATTTCGTATCTGGCAATGCAGTCCCGGAGGACAATGCTTTATGCGCCAAGTGAGGTTTCTACTAGGGTTATGAACAGCACCTGGTGTGGCTGTGCAACCCAATTCTGGAGTGACAGTCTCTGTTGCAGTTGGTTTAGTTCATTTAGTTCATTATTAAGGCACACACAGACACTGGCCTTGATCTTCTGTTCCTGGTAAAAAATAAAGACCAACGTTACTTCCTCATTTGAAGGGAAGGCTGATGGGGGCTGATGGTAGGGACAACAAAGAAAGTGGTTTGTGCACAGCGTTCATAGATTGTGCACGTATTTGTCGTGACATCTGCTGCAAAGTATTTACAGGCACCTGAGTGAGAAGTGCGTGTTTCAGTGGAATTACAGAATTTCCCATTCCTGCATGCAATGCTTTTCATGCCTCGGTAACAAAGGCACAAACAGGACCGTTCTTTTCCTCCCTGGAGATCATGGCTCTTGATCGTCTATCACTGAGTCTGCCTGTTTTGGTGAAGATTCCATCCAGTGTTCTAGACCACTAGACACTGCACAAATCACCAGTTTCCATATCCCAGAAACGGATTTGATTTGTAAGGTGTTAGTGCCCTCAATATTGGAATATGGGGAAGTAATATTTTGTTTTTTATTTGTTCTGTTCTTGTCCTTGTTGTTGCTTTATTTTCAGGGGAGAAAAAGAAGCGAAGAAAAGACATAAATTCACACACACACACACACACACACACACACACACACACACGCGCGCGTGCGCAAACACACACACACACACACACACACACACACACACAACACACACACACACACACACACACACACACATACGCGCTTGCATGCACACACACACACACGCCACACACACATACACACGCGCGCGCATGCACGCACGCACCACGCACCACACACACACACACACACACACACAACACACACACACACACATACCCCAGCCAAGGTGCTGACAAATACCTTTCCTGAAAAGGTCACACTAACTCTATGCTGCTCTTTGAATGTCACGCGCAAAACGCTTTTCATGTTGGTTGAACGGCCACTTCTATCCAGCGTCCCCTTGATAGTCGGAAATGACGACGTTCCTTGGAACGGATATGCAGAATCAGGGCCCTCGTCAGTCAGCGTGTAATCAATGGGTCAAACCCGCACAGCATGGAACAAAGTGGTGTACATGCATGGCTGATTAATGAACAAGAATGTTGATCTTTGCACACGTGCGGCTGGTGATGGAGTGACCATGAGGGACCCAGGGCTTGAGGCTGTTGGTCCTGGTCCATGGATCATGGAGGTCCGTTCACACCTGACTGCTGGGAGAGATCTGTCGTGACAGACGTCAGAGGCCCATAGTCTGAGGTGACGGTGGTTAGTATGGATGGCTAGATCTTTGACGGGAACACTACCAGCTTTGGCTCTGTCAGCTTCCCATCAAACACACCATCCACAACTTTAGATCAAACAGGAGATAAAAAAAAACTAAAGAATCATCAATAAATTTAAAAACTATAGAAGAATGGAAATCCCATAATGTATATTAAGACATTTCTTTTCAGTTTAATGTCCATTCACGACAAAATAATTTAGACGCATGCTCGCCCACTCTGACAATTACAGTACAAAAAAATCGCACACGTTTTCCAGCTTAGAACTGACAGAGATCATTAGCAGTCTGTGATGAGATTGCTTAGAATCATACAGTATTCCTTCACAATTGACATGAAATGTATCATCACTGATCAGATTGCTTAGAATCAGACAGT
>CM031611.1:41277036-41279536 GCA_018398815.1 Conus ventricosus | reverse complement strand
CGTGTGAACTAGGCAGACAATGCGGCTGCTGTGTGACAGACAGAACAGCGGATTGCTGGGACAGGGAAGGCAATGCATGGGCTGATGTGATGACAGGACAGGAAAAGCTGGGCTGTCTGTGTGACAGGCAGATAATGCGACCACGTCTTGGCACTAGGACAGTCAGGCATGGACCAGGTCAGAAGGCAAGCATGCCTAGGACAGACACGACAGGACCAAGCAAGGCAAGTCATGCCTAGGACAGACAGACAGGACCAAAGCAAGGCGACGCAATTCTCGACAAGGCAGTGTGAAGTCTTTCAGATCAAAGCAGAATAAGGCATGGAGGATATATCAACACCAATTTATTTCATCAGTGAACCATCCATATCACGTGTATATTCCAAACCGACTTTTTTTTATAAATTACTTCCGTGACACTTGACTGTTTATTGTTGTCCAATCTGACAGATCAGAGTATTGTATGAATGTGAGCTGTCTGCAGACGAAAAAATGGTGGACGGCGCGCGCGCGCGCGCGCGCGTGCGTGCGTGTGGTGTGTTGTGTGTTGTGTGGTGTGTGTGTGTGTGTGTGTGTGTGTGTGTGTGTGTGGTGTGGTGTGCGGCGCGCGCGCGCGGTGTGTGTGTGTTGAGTGTGTTGTGTGTGTTTGGATATTTTGTTGGTGGTGGTGGTGTGTGGTGGTGGTGGTGTTGGTGTTGTTGTGGTGGTGGTGTTGTTGTTTGTGTTGTTGTTCTTGTTCATGTCGTTGTTGTTATTTGTACATGTTGAATTTTTACAGGATTTTCGAGAGTTTGTCTTGGTCACGTAATATTAATTTTTTTTTGTAAATAACGTCTGAATACTGGAAATGTGAAGCATTCAACAAGTGTGTCCCGCACTTGCTCTGGGCTATTTCTGTCCACCGATAGCTGATTGACTGACCCACGCTGGCAGTGTTATCGACCAAAAAAAGATGAAAAGTCTTGGGAAGGAAAGCTATGGAAATTTCATACTGGTCAGAATGCTGAATGACACTCCACAATGTATAACATCCATCATTGAGGTCATCAATTAATGTGTTAATGTCTTCAAAGGATGGACGTGGAGTTGGCTTGACCTTGAAAGAAAGGCATCAGTTAGTCACGTGGGAAGTGAGTGTTGAAGACGTGTGACAGAATAGGTCATCCTCTATGGAATCCCGTCAACGACTTGGTCCTGACCCACAAAGATCGCCATTCCTTTTCTTCCTGGAACTAAGGGCTGTCCAGTATACCATTCAGTGTGTGTTTGTTTTAGTGGAGGCTCGGTCCAATCATTCAGTGTGTGTTTGTTTTAGTGGAGGCTTGGGTCCAATTATTCAGTGTGTGTTTGTTTTAGTGGAGGCTTGGTCCAATCATTCAGTGTGTGTTTGTTTTTAGTGGAGGCTTGGTCCAATATTCTGGATCAATACACGCCGCAAGATGGCTGGTTTCCATATCACAGGAATAGACTGATACACGATGTGTTAATGGTGTCTAAATTGGGCTACAGGAAGGTGTGTTGTTCTTGTTGTTCTTGATTTTTTTTCCCAAACGAAAATAGAGATTAGACGGAGGATGGACGAAAAAGAAGCTACAAAATCAAAGTCAACAATATTGTATTCAATCTGAGTGTGGAACGAACTCAAAGACATCGGTATCTATCACGTCAGGTCTCTCCCAGCAGTCAAGTGTGAACAGACCTCCATGATCCATGGACCGGGACCAACAGCCTCAAAGCCCCGCGTCCCTCATTGTCACTCCATCACCAGCCGCACGTGCGCAAAGATCAACAGATTGGCCCATCATTCAGTCACACCTATTTTTGTCCTACAGATCAACCGATTCCGCCGATTGATTAAGTACGGCTGGTTGCTGACCTCAATCATCTGTTTCCGGTCAGAGGAACGACGTCACACGTTCAGCCGCCAAAGAGAGGGTGGGCAAAGGTGACCACGTGAACAACATGGAAAGCGTTTTGCCCATAGTATTCAAACAGCAGACGTAGTGTTAGCATGACCTCTACAGAGAGGTGTTGGGTGGCATCTGGGCAGAAAGGGATGCCTTTTGTCTGCGATCAAATGTGCCATTCCTGTATAGATTTTTGGTTAGTGCTCCAGTCCATTAGCCACAATGCACAATGAATGTTCGGAACAAGTGGAGAGAGTGTGGTCTCTTGTCTCTCTTTGATTGATGGCTGTACGTTTATTGTAGAGCCACTCAGTGTGAGACAGGCTACAGATGCTGTCAACGATCATACAGGCATTCAGAGTTGCTGATTTGCATATCACACGAGTATATCGTTTCCCGGCTTTGCCTTGATTGTACTCATGACTCTAATCGGAAACAAGGGCATTTGTTGTTGGGTTTTACTTTGATGGATGGAGAGGAAGGGTTAGGGGTTAAGGAGAATGGGAAAGAAGGGGGTGGAATAGTGCGATAACTGAGGATCAGGGGAATAAACAGAGTACTATCATAGAGTGTTGGAAAGATCAGGGGAATAA
>CM031611.1:41267036-41272036 GCA_018398815.1 Conus ventricosus | reverse complement strand
GAAGGCGGCAGATGATGATGCAGATGATGTCAGACGATTTGCAGGTGAAGTGATGATGAACAGTGAATGAGTCATGAGGTACAGTGATTGTAGTGGCCGATTTTTGTTTTTGTTTTTGTTTTTTTGCTGTCCCAACCTCTGCGCCACCTCAGAGGCAGTGCACCCACGCCGCTCATTCCGACACCCCGTCCACAGCCACAGCCCGGTCGGCCCCGCCACAGCCCCGAGTTGAGTAGTGGCCGAGTTGATGACGGAGCAGCATTTATATCGAAGAGTGTTGCAAGGATGGGTTCCTGAAAGGGAGGCTGTGCTAGAGGTGGGAGGGAACGTGATGTACGAGATGGTCACCTAACAGACCTAACACACGTAGCAAACGTTTGGATTATGCTGCACTTAACCAGGGGGAAAAGTGTTACACAATACTGTTGTGACATCAATTTGTTTGATGTCATTTGTTCTTTTATGTTCTTTTCGTCACTTTGACGTTTTTCCCTTGTGTTTACTGTTTAGTGTTTCCTGGTGAAGGATCTAAGACCCGAAAGCTTGAGGGTTTATTACTCTTTTTAAAAAGGACTTCAACGTACTCATTTTTCATGTGTGTGTGTGTGGGTGTGTGTGTGTGTGTGTGTGTGTGGTGTGTGTGTGTGTGGTGTGTGTGTGTGTGTGTGTGTGTGTGCTCTCTCTCTCTCTCTCTCTCTCTCTCTCTCTCTCTCTCTCTCTCTCTCTCTCTCTCTCTCTCTCTGTGTGTGTGTGTGTGTGTGTGTGTGTGTGTGTGTGTGTGTGTGTGTGTGTGTGTTTGTGTGCGCACACCTTACAGTGTGTTGTCACGTTACCCTAAACAATGAGGAGTCAAGCGGTTTAACCACATAAGCAGGAATCAGTCCCCAGGGGATGGTTTGGAGGGTTATCACTACCTCCAATCATTCACTGACTGCCACTCAATTCACCCAGGGTCGATGCCGTTCACTTCCCACTCCATTCCCTAGTCTGCGTCCAGCCCCCACCCCCACCATCCGTCCCCCAACACACTCCCACCCCTTACTCTGTCTGTCTGTTTGCCTGTCTTTCTCACTCTGTCTCATTCTGTCTCTGTCCTGTCCCTGTCTCTGTCTGTCTGTCTGTCTGTTTCTGTCTGTCTCTCTGTCTCTCTGTCTCTCTCTCTCTCTCTCTCTCTCTCTCTCTCTCTCTCTCTCTCTCTCTCTCTCTCTCTCTCTCTTTATGTCTGTGTGTGTGTGCATGCACGTTCGCGCGCGCGCGGGCGTACATGTCTTTGTGTGTGTTAGTCTGTGTGTCTGTGTGTGTCTCTACGTGTCTGTGTATGTCTTTGTGTGTCTGTGTTTGAGGGAGAGAACGAGCGACAGAGCAAGGCACACACACACACACACACACACACACACACACACACACACACACACACACACACACCACACACACAGATAGGCAGACAGGCAGACAGACAGACAGAACTGAAGACCTGACGAGCTCAAGAATTGTTTTTAATTGCAAAGCCATGTATCCTTGACTGTTAAGTTCATCTTCGGTTTAACGCCTCTAAAGGACATATTAGATGGACAATCATCATACACATACCCAGTCATGACAGAGATATTTGGTAGTATGTCAAGGTAACTGTACACAATGGACAAAATCAGCCATAGTAGCAGATATCCTTTTAAACCAAGCGTCAGTGAGAGGAGGAGAGAGAGAGGAAGAGAGAGAGAGAGAGAGAGAGAGAGAGAGAGAGAGAGAGAGAGAGAGAGAGAGAGAGAGAGAGAGAGATACGTAGGCAGTCAGTGTTCCTGGTACCAAATGTTCTATGACACACACCCCTCGCCGCCTTACGAAACAGACAATACATGACATTACGTGTCTATCCAGGAGTTTCAGGTTCGAATCGCGCCAATGCCAAGGGAGGCAAATTTATATCAAAATGGTATGAACAATGTGACCATGCTACCTTGAAGGCTAAAGTGTTCAGTGCCTAAATACTTGTCTAAAGTGGACTTCGCTCGAGAACCAGGAAACCTTATGAAGAACTCCGACTGTCGAGTTTCTCCTCGTTTTTCTTCCTACTCTATAGCGAGCACGTCGGGCATAGCAGACACACATAAACCCTGTCATTATCATAATAGGCATGTGACAATGGTAACAATGCACACCTTCTCTGCTGAGGTCTGGGCGATTACAAAATCAAAGTGTATTAGTGTTCAACTCTCCCACAACTTTCACTTCCACTAAACACACATGAATGCACAGACCAACCCATCAACATTCCCCTTGCTAGCCCACTTCACTCTCCATCCCCTTTCTTACACACACACACACACACACACACACACACACACACACACACACACACACACACACACACATAACACACACACGCACACACACGCACATACATACACTCACACACACACACACACACACACACACACACATACACACACACACACACACACACACACACACACACACACACACACACACACACACACATACACACACACACACACGCACGCACGCACGCACGCACGCACAAACGCATGCACGCACCCACGCACGCGCGCACGCGCGCGCGCGCACACACACACACACACACACACACACACACACACACACACACACACACAGATGATGAATATATGCAAGAACACCAAGACGGGAGGAACAGGAATAAGAAGTAGAAAAACAGGAACACGCGAGGCAATTTCCCTGTTTGGCTTACAAATGTTGAAGACATTTTACAGCAGGATGAAAGGCACACGGGTTGGGTGAGTAAGGAAAGGGTATGTAGATAAATTCCAAAACAACAACAACTCCTGTGGGACGATCAAACGTCGAAAACACTGAAAACATGCCACATGTCAGGGGTGTGCTCCCCAAAAAGCAGAAAAGAGATAACGAAAAAAAAAAAAATAATAAATAACAAGTGTCCCACTGACCATGTTCAAATATCCACTAAAACCAGTCTCGTTGTTGCAGATTTTTGAGCACTATACCGAAGAACAAGCGCAGAACGTGTAGCGGCAGTCTGCACTCGCAGTAGTGGATGACTTACAATATCTCACCTCTGAAACTATGCTGATGAGATGTTAGTTCTTCAGCCCCCCTGCAGAGCGTCCCCCCCCTCCCCCCCCCACCCACCCACCCCCCCACCCCTTCCTCTTTTCCCCTTTCCTCTTCAACCCCCCCCCCCCCCCCCCCCCCCCCTCCTCACAGTCCACTTTCCAAATCGCCGGTCTTTTCCCAGCGCTCCCCTTTCTTTTCTGCCCTCACGACTCTGCCATTGACAGCACAGTCTGGTTTCTGCCCTCACCACTCTGCCATTGACAGCACAGTCTGTTTCTACCCTCACCACTCTGCCATTGACAGCACAGTCTGGTTTCTGCCCTCACCACTCTGCCATTGACAGCACAGTCTGGTTTCTGCCCTCACCACTCTGCCATTGACAGCACAGTCTGGTTTCTGCCCTCACCACTCTGCCATTGACAGCACAGTCTGGTTTCTGCCCTCACCACTCTGCCATTGACAGCACAGTCTGGTTTCTGCCCTCACCACTCTGCCATTGACAGCACAGTCTGGTTTCTGCCCCTCACCACTCTGCCATTGACAGCACAGTCTGGTTTCTGCCCTCACCACTCTGCCATTGACAGCACAGTCTGGTTTCTGCCCTCACCACTCTGCCATTGACAGCACAGTCTGGTTTCTGCCCTCACCACTCTGCCATTGACAGCACAGTCTGGTTTCTGCCCTCACCACTCTGCCATTGACAGCACAGTCTGGTTTCTGCCCTCACCACTCTGCCATTGACAGCACAGTCTGGTTTCTGCCCTCACCACTCTGCCATTGACAGCACAGTCTGGTTTCTGCCCTCACCACTCTGCCATTGACAGCACAGTCTGGTTTCTGCCCTCACCACTCTGCCATTGACAGCACAGTCTGGTTTCTGCCCTCACCACTCTGCCATTGACAGCACAGTCTGGTTTCTGCCCTCACCACTCTGCCATTGACAGCACAGTCTGGTTTCTGCCCTCACCACTCTGCCATTGACAGCACAGTCTGGTTTCTGCCCTCACCACTCTGCCATTGACAGCACAGTCTGGTTTCTTTGACTTTGACTTACGCAATGGCCACCTGCACTGTTCTCTTGATTAAAATAAAAAAAAAGTTCATCCAAGAAATCTATGTCTATCAGACACTAGTCGTGTTTTGTTTTTTGTTTCAATTCAAAGGACGCTCACATATCCCAACTGTGTATCAGCACCAGACTGTACATACATATGACGTCACACATATGACGTTTCATTTTGACGTCAGATACGTGACATTTTAAGCCACACAAATATAAACAAAACAGTCTGACTTAGCTATATCTTACCTCTATGATTAGGATGACATGTACTTCTTTTCTCCGCATCTGTACGGTAACCATGGTTTGTAAGAGCATGCTTGGTACAAAATGTTACTGAATATTGGGTGAAATAGTTGCAAATAATATTGTTAGAAGTGTCTTTGATTGGTGCATAGGGCAGTAATCACTGGAAGCTACCAACATTTCATTTCAGGAAAATTAATGTTGTTTTTTCTTATATTGCTCATCCAAGGCTATGAAGATTCTGTGGCCTCTTTATGCAGGGAGCCGCTGGCCAGGTTTGCACAATATCTATCGTTCTGGCAAGTTTATTAAGGCCGATGCTCGCACTCGTTGACAAAAGGTCAACATTGATTTGCCAAGGATACATAAACGCAATAGACAAACACACGAACAACCAAACTGAGTGACAGCGATCAATAGACTCACTTTGTTCACACATGTGCGTCAACAACAACAAGAAATGAAGAAGAACAAGAAAAAGATGCAGATGAAGAAGAAAACAATAAGGAGGAGGAGGAGAAGGAAGAGGAGGAGGAGGTGGTGGTGGTAGTGGTGGTGGTGGTGGATAAATAAGTTGTCGATGAAACGGAAGACAAAAGAGACACCAAGAGACACACTCTCT
>CM031611.1:41257036-41262036 GCA_018398815.1 Conus ventricosus | reverse complement strand
TGTGGAATGCTATAGCTGCTGCTTCTGCTGCTGTAGCTATTGCTACTGGTGGTGGTGGTGGTGGTGGTGCTGGCGCTGCTGCTGCTGCTGCTGCTGATGATGATGATGATGATGATGATAATGACGATGATGATGATAAAATCGCTGCTCTTGCAAAACTCTGAATGGTGCAGCTGCATTCCTGTATGTTAGTCATCTGGCTCGTTAACTTCGGAACATTTTTTTTTTTCCTTCTTCAGATGTTCACCATCTCCCTTTCTTGATTACTGCTGAAGGCAGCTGTTCGGAAGATGAGGGCCCTGAATGGCCAGTCAGAGAATGACTGTGATTTAGAAATGAAGACACAGAAAAAGAATCAGGAAGAAGAAGAGGAGAAGCATACGAAGAAGAAGCATACGAAGAAGAAGAAGAAGAAGAAGAGGGGGAGGAGGAGGAGGAGGAGGAAGTAAGACAAGAAGGAAGCAAGGAAGGAAGAAAGAAAGAAGAAGAAGAGGAGGAGGAGGAGGAGATGAGGAGGAGGAGGAGGAGGAAAAGGAGGAGGAGGAGGAGGAGGAGGAGGAGGAGGAGGAGGAGGAGACGGAGGAGGAGGGAGGAGGTGGAGGAGGAAGAGAAGCAAGGAGAAGACAAAGACGAACAAGAACAAGGATAAGAAGAACAAGAAAAAGAAGAAAAACCAGGAGGACGAAGAAGAAGGAAAAAAAAGAAGAAGACGATGAAGAAGAAGCAGGGTGGTAATGTGAGTATCGCCGTAGATTGTGGACTGACACTGGCACTTGTCTGTCAGATTTTTTCTGGCCCATACTAGCTCATACACTGAAATAGTCGCTGCACTGTGTGTATAAATATGATAACTGGAAACTGTTAGATACATTTTACCGGTTTAATCAGATGCGTGTCTGAGAGAGTAGATCACATTTCAGAGGGTGGAAGGTAGGAGATTCAAGGTTGAACAAATGGACGCTGGAATATGTCATCACAGGAGGTGCAGAGACCCTTTTCATATGGCATTGTGTGTGTGTGTGTGTGCGTGCGTGCGTGCGTGCGTGCGTGCGTGCGTGCGTGCGTGCGTCAGTGTGTGTGTCAAAGAGCGTGAAACCTCTCACAAAAGGGCATTAAACGCTTAGAGGCAAAGGGACGTTGTACGTAGTATACAAATATGTAATAGACCCATTAACCAGGGTACCTTACCCATCGCACACGGTCGAACTGTGTCAAGAAGGACGAAGTGGTCAGGTGACAGATGGCACCTAAGGTAGTAGAGAGTTCGGACCTGCCCGATAGCGAAAGGTGGGAGGATGTAACCACTAGGACCTCGGTGCTCCAAGTGGGCGCTAAATGCTCAGTCAGCTGAGGTTCTTTTGTAAACAGTCATTGAAGAGCAAGAGTCTTGGACTCGTTCAGATGGTATTGCCGTGGGTCACTGTGTTGGTTCTATTGTCAGGCTGGCTGAATGCGCGTGGACGTTGTCGTAGCCCTCCTTAAGATAATTACTGTGTGAAGTGACCACCGAAGTCGGCGGGAAATTTCGATGTCTATCTGGTGCCAAGTGTTTGCTAATCAATTAGGTAGGGATGTGTGTAAATGCTGATGTGTGGAAGAATGTAGCGAATGGAGAATTCAGGGTACTTGTGAACAGAGGGTTTGAGAAGCAGCATGGACAAAGGCATGGCCCGAAGGTGAATCCTTTGTTTCCATCCCTATATAAACCGAGGGAGAACAATGTGTAGGGGAAGGAGAAGAACACCACGAGAGAGAGAGAGAAGAGAGGAGGTGGGCAGGACACAGGGTCGAGAGAAACGTGGTCAGGGAGATAGAAGAGACAGTAAAGTCTTAGGGTTAAAGACAAGCTGGAAGAGAAGAAAACTAAGTTTGATGCCCAGAGGTGGGTGAAGACAGACAAACTGAATGTGAACCCAGAGGTGGGTGAAAGAGACGAAGAAGAAGAGTTCTACGTCGAGATCCCAGAGACGACCACGAAGACCCAGTCCTGAAGCCTGGAGCCAGTCAACCAAGGGCATTACCATCAAGCAGTGCTGAAGAAGACGTGAAGAGACTTTTTCAAGAACTGTGGTGTGGTGTGAAAGCGTGGTTGTGTGTGTGAAAACCTGGCCAGGTAAGAAGTCATTTTCATTATAACCCGGGATTAGGAAGTATTGATCTTGTATGTGTTGATTTGTTCATTTTGTGTAATTGGATTTTTTCATGTTTGATTATTAGTAGCATAGAAATTTCATTTCTTGTGCTCAGTCCTGCTAGGAGAGAAACGAATGCGAAACATCCCATTCCCAGAGAGAGGTGAATGTTTGGTGGGTGCATGAGTGTGCATATGCGTGTATGAGTGCAAAGATAACCTTGGTGTGTTAAGCCTGACTAATAAAACATCAACTTAGTTCCCGCGTCCTGGACAGTGTGTGTGTGTGTGTGCGTGCGTGCGTGCGTGCGTGCGTGCGTGCGTGCGTGCGTGCGTGCGTGTTCGTGCATGTGTGTGTGTGTGTTCGTGCATGTGTGTGTGTGTGTGTGTGTGTGTGTGTGTGTGTGTGTGTGTGTGTGTGTTCGCGCGCGTGTGTGTGTGTGTGTGTGTGTGTGTGTGTTCGTATCTGTGTGTGTGTGTGTGTGTGTGTGTGTGTGTGTGTGTGTGTGTGTGTGTGTGTGTGTGTTGTTGTCGTGTGTGTGTTCGTATCTGTGTGTGTGTGTGTGTGTGTGTGTGTGTGTGTGTGTGTGTGTTCGTATCTGTGTGTGTGTGTGTGTGTGTGTGTGTGTGTGTGTGTGTGTGTGTGTATTCGTATGTGTGTATTTGTGCGTGTGTGTGTGTGTGTGTTCATGTGTGTGTGTGTGTGTGTGTGTGTGTGTGTGTTTAGAAAGGGCGTGAGAGAGAGAGAAAGAGAGGGAGAGATAGTTGTGGAAGGGAGGGGAATGGAATGTGTGGTGGAAGGAAAGCTGAACAGAAAAAATAAAGAGAACAGGAAATAGTACAAGACAGCAGTGTGGTGAGTGGAGCCGCGATTTCTTTTGGGGGGAGGAGGGGGGGGGAGGCAAAGACACCCTTAGTCCGCAGTAGTGGTGCACGTCTACCACTCCTCAGCCAACACTGCCACCCAGACCTCACGAACTGCCTGAATATTTCATGACGCCTTTTCCCCCCTCTAATCTCTCCTTCGATTGGCTGCTGTCACTGCCCCTGGTTGCTCTCCCTCCCTCCCTCCCTGCCATCTGTTCACTGATTGGTGGCTGACGCGGTCCACGAGGCCTCTTTGGCCAATCAAATTAGCACACTAACCGAAAGGAAGTGGATTTTAGAAAAAGAAAACCGAATGAGGTCAGAGTCAATCATTCACTTCCTGGTGTCAAAGGACTTCGTGGAGGGAGGGGAAGGGGAGGGGGGAGTCTCAAGACTGGTTCTCATGACATGAAGAAGAGAAAGACAGCAATCAGGACAGAACTTCCAGGGAAAAAAATGTCTATAAGCATGCAAGAAAGTATATCTATCTGCCTACCTGTCGTTCTGCCTGTCTGTCTGTCTGCATGTATGTATGTGTGTATATGTGTGTGTGTGTTGTATGTATGTGTGTATGTATTTGTGTGTGTGTGATATATATATATATATATATATATATATATATATATATATATATATATATATATATATATATGTATCCATGTGTGAATACATGTGTGTATGTATATATGTATGTATATATGTATGTATGCATGTAGGTAGTAGGTAGGTAGGTAGGTAGGTAGGTAGGTAGGTAGGTAGGTGTAGGTAGGCAGGTAGGTAGGTAGGTAGGAAGGTAGGTAGGTAGGTTCGTATGTAGGTCAGTAGTTAGGCGGGTAGGAAGGTCAATACGTATGTAGGCAGGTAGGTAGGTAGGTAGGTAGGTAGGTCAGTAGTTAGGTAGGTAGGAAGGTCAATAAGTATGTAGGCAGGCAGGTAGGTAGGTAGGTAGGTAGGTAGGTAGGTAGGTCAATAGTCAGGCAGCTAGGAAGGTCAATAAGTATGTAGACAGGTAGGTAGGTAGTAGGCTAGAAGGTAATTTGGCAGATACATGGTTGAAGGTATGACATTAAGAAGGAAGGTAATTGATAGGTAGGTAGGTGGGTAGAGGAGCGTGTGTGTGTGTGTGTGTGTGTGTGTGTGTGTGTGTGTGTTGTGTGTGTGTGTGTGTGTGTTTGTGTTTGTGTGTGTGTGAGAGACAGACAGACAGACAGACAGAGCGAGCGAGCGAGAGAGAGAGAGAGAGAGAGAGAGAGAGAGAGAGAAAGAGAGAGAGAGAGAGAGAGAGAGAGAGAGAGAGAGAGAGAGAGAGAGATTGTGCAAAAGTGTGACTGCTTGCCAAAATTCAAACGTGGTTGCAAATGCTGAAAATACTAGCCTGACAGTTGAGCACAACAAGCGCTTAAGTAATGAGCCTCGTCCTACTGGTTCTCGTCAAGCATGGCAGACAATCAAATAAAGACCACAGAAAGAAGACGAATACGTCATAGAGGAGGGAAGGGATTAAGTGTAGGAGATGAAGTCTGCAGTCATTATGAACTTCATTTAGCAAGGATTTACAAAGGGAGGTAGTGGTCAGGGAACAGATGAGATGAAAGGGCATGAAACTTTTCATTGGCAATAAATTGGAATTCGTGAATGCTGACTTGCGAACAGAACGTCTTGTTTAGTCTATCTGCGGTTGACTTACACCTCTGGCATGCTACATATCATTAGCACCTGGCTACTCGTGCTCTTGGCAGTTCACCCATGCTGTCACATAGAACACATGAGGTGGGGTGGGGATAAAAGACAGGGCATTGAACTCTTTTCTTTGAGCATACTGGACTATTGAATTATGTCATTGGAGTAGAACCATTTGTCAACGTTCACCGAGTGAGCTTTCGTCTCTGAGATGAGACACATCTTTACATACCAGCTTCCTTTTCCTTCCTGAAAACAGCAGTGGATCGAGACTCATTTCATAAATGTTTGTTGCAAGTCAACTGGCGGCCAGGTATATGTA
>CM031611.1:41247036-41252036 GCA_018398815.1 Conus ventricosus | reverse complement strand
TGTGCAATTTGTCGGGCAGGCACGCTTCACATGTGCAGTGGGTGCATACATGACATACATTCTGGACGCTAGATCCTATACACCACGTCAACACAAAGACATGTAAGATTTTTAAGGATATGAATCGGTGTCTGGGAGATTACGCTAGTTTGTGTCATGAAGCTAGAGCTCAGACACCATACACACACATACGGCGCGCGCGCGCGCGCGCGCACGCACGCACGCACGCACGCACGCACGCACGCACGCACGCACGCACGCACGCACGCACGCACACACCACACACACACACACACACACACCACACACACACACACACACACACACACACACACACACCACACACACACACAACACACACACTCACGCACGCACGTACGCGCGCGCGCGGCGGCGCGGCAACTGGGAAAAAAAAGAAAGAAAGAAAGAAAAAGTGAGAAATATAGAGAACAAAGAAAGTAAAAAAGCGAAAAAAGAGAAAACAAAGAGAAAAAGGAAAGAAAAAAAGAGAAAAGACAGCAAACAAAGAAAGAACAATGAAAAAAAGGAACGAACAATTGTAATAAAACAAAAGGTAACAAAGGAAAGATGTACAGAAGCAAATAGAGAATGATGCAATTCTCAATAAAAGAAATTTAAAAAAAAAAAAAAAAGTAAGAAAAACAAAATTTTATGAAAAAAAACGAAAAACGTACGAATAGTTTGAGAAAGACATAATCATAGCAGCAATAATGATAATGATAATAACAAAAGAAACGTACAGTACAATAAATTAAGACGAAAATCACTGACTAATGATCTACATCAGAATCTCGCGGAAATAATGCCAGCAGTTTCAGAGAGAGTGAATTCCTTTGCTTTTGCCCATTCTTCCAGCGCTCGCGCGCTCGCGCGCACCCACGCAAACACGCACGCACGCACGCACGCACGCTCGCACGCACGCACGCGCACGCGCGCACACACACACACAACACACACACACACACACACACACACACACACACACACACCACACACACACACACACACACACACGCACACACACACGCACACACACGCACACACACACACTCACACACACCACACACCACACACACACACACAACACACACACACCACACACACACACACACACACACACCACACACACACACACACACACACACACACACACACACACACACACACACACACCACGCACGCACGACGCACGCACGCACGCACGCACGCACACGCACACCACACACACACACACACACACGCACACACACACCACACACGCACACACACACACACACACACACACCACATACACACACCACACACACACCAACACAACACGCACACACACACACCACACACACACACACACACCACACACACACACACACCACGCACACCACCACATCTCTCTCTCTCTCTCTCTTTCTACACACACACACACACACCACACACACACACACACACACACACACACACACACACACACACACACACACACAGCACGCACGCACGCACGCACGCACGCCGCGCGCACGCACGGACACACACACACACACACACACACACACACACCACACACACACACACACACACACACACACACCACATGTGTTTGAAATAAGAGGAACTAAAGTTTCATTCTGTACTGTGTCTTCAAAAACGCATCTGACATGGTCTTTGGAGCGGTTACCACTGACATTACATACGGGTTTCAGTGGTCAGTTCCATCAAGTCGGTTCACCCTGTAAGGACCGGCCCAGTCACGCCACACACCATCAAGGGGGTTCACTCTGTAAGGACCGGCCCATTCACGCCACACACCATCAAGGGGCTTCACTCTGTAAGGACCGGCCCATTCACGCCACACACCGTCAAGGGCTTCACTCTGTAAGGACGGACCATTCACGCCACACACCGTCAAGGGGGTCACTCTGCAAGGACCGGCCCATTCACGCCACACACCATCAAGGGGCTTCACTCTGTAGGACCGGCCCATTCACGCCACACACCATCAAGGGGGTCACTCTGTAAGGACAGGCCATTCACACCACACACCATCAAGGGGGTCACTCTGTAAGGACCGGCCCATTCACGCCACACACCATCAAGGGGGTTCACTCTGTACGGACCGGCCCATTCACGTCACACACCATCAAGGGGGTTCACACACCATCAAGGGGGTTCACTCTGTAACGGACCGGCCCATTCACGCCACACACCATCAAGGGGGTTCACACACCATCAAGGGGTTTCACTCTGTAAGGACCGGCTCATTCACGCCACACATCCCCTAAGTTACCAGACCACAGTGAGCAAGGTTTACAGTTAGATGGCTGAATAAATTAATACTAATTGAATTACCCAGAGGGTCTCATGGACATGATTTAACAGACCTCTGACCTGTGCATTGAAGGAAACCGTCGGTCTGACCTTGAATACGTACCTGACATTGTCTGCGCCACTACTACAGCCATGTGCGTGTGTGTGTGTGTGTGTGTGTGTGTGTGTGTGTGTGTGTGTGTGTGTGTGTGTGTGTGTGTGTGTGTATGTGTGTGTGTGTTTGTGTGTGTGTATGTGCGCGCGCGCGTATGTGCGTGCGTGCGTCACGTGTGTGTGTGTGTGTGTTGTGTGTGTGTTGTGTGTGTGTGTGTGTGTGTGTGTGTGTGTGTGTGTGTGTGTGTGTGTGTGTGCGTCCGTGATGTGTGTGTGTGTGTGTGTGTGTGTGTGTGTGTGTGTGTGTGTGTGTGTGTGTGTGTGTGTGCGTGCGTGCGTGCGTGCGTGCGCGCGTCGCGCGCGCGCATGTGTGTATGTATGTGTGTGTTTGTGTGTGTGTGTGTGTGGGGTGCGCGCGCGCGAGTACATGCGTTTGCATACAAATGCCTGCATATGTAAGAGTGTACGTTTGTGTGCTTGTACATTTTTTAATGCAAAGTTGTAGTAAGGGGAGATTTTAAAGAAGGTTTTTATTCAGATTTGTTAAGGTTAATAAGAATCAAGGAACCGGGCAACTCACCAACTACCAGAGACACCACTCCATCCCGTCCACTCCACCTCTCAGTCTGCAAAAATGCATTCCTGTGGAACAATAAATTAAGCAATGTTCATTTGGACCAGAGTAGAAAGCAGGATGGTTGAACAATCTGGAGAGAGGGGGGGAGAGGGGGTTTATTACATCAGGGTTTATTACATCAGATCAAATCAATAGCAGACATCATACTTGACAGTAATAATGTTAGAGGAAATCAAAACATGACCATAAACTGAAATATTAGGCCTCCTGTTGAGTGCAACAAACGCTTATATAATGAGCCTCATTATGCAGGACTGACAACAATTCTACCACCCAAACAACAAGTACGAATAAGTCGTTGGGAGGGAAGGGTGGGGGGATAAGGGAAATGAGAGCAGGAATTCAAGTCTTCAATCATGATGAAAATCACTTAGCAAGGATTACCAGTGCCAGGGAGGGAGGACGGGGAACTGATGAGATGAGAGAGAGAGGGCATTAAACCTTTCACTGACGAAAGGGGCTGTTGAATTGTGTCTCGTGAACAGAACCTCGGGGTAATGCTTGCTTGGGTTCGACTTTCATCTCCTGCAAACTACTCATCAGTCGATCCTGGCTGCTTGTGGTTGTGGCTATGTAACATAGAACACAACTATAATTCTGAGGTACTTTCACCACCACAGGGAGATAATTTCAAATCAACAGATTCTCAAGAAGCAGAACAGAAATGTGAGGAAACTGTCGCAAAGAAACCAGTTACAGAAAAATAAGGAGTTACTCATCAGAATAAAACCAAACTTTTGAGCCTGTTCTTGAGGGTCCAGAAAGAAGCAAAGGGAAGTTCATATGGGTAGCCATAAACACAGACAACGCAATAAACGTGACAGACTGTTTGAATAGGTAATGAAGTCCGAGAGCATAATCATTACAAGGGGAAATCAAAACATGAAAATGAACATCGGAATTTTGCGCCTCTTACTGAACACAACAAACACTGAAGTTATGAGCCTTGACTCATTGGTATTGCTCAAGCAGAGCAACGAAAGAAACAACAACGAAAGCAAAAAGCAACACAGGATTTTGTGAAGGGGAAGTGGGGAAATAGGGAGGGGAGGTAATTAGGAAGATGAGATAAAACACAGGGCTTTAAACCCTCTGCTCTAGCAAACCAGAATTGATGAATTCGGTCTTTGGGGCAGAACCATTCGTTTACGTCCATCTAGGGTCGAGTTTCTTCCCCTAAGTTAAACACATCTTTCGATCCCAGCTGTTCGTTTCCTGCCTGAAAAAAGCACCAATAGATCAAGACTCATTATATCGGTTTCACCAGCAGACAGAATTATGTGACTCCACAATTCCTATCGCTGTCTATTGGCAGTGATTGCTCAGCAAGGCTGGGAAAGTGTGTTCCCCTCACTATAGTTTTCTCACTAATGACGACAGCAATGATGACGAGACAGGCGATTGGGAGAACGCAGACTTCCAACACAATCACACAGATCCTGGGTGTCTTCTTCGCAGATCCACACCTCGGTGCATGGAATCGTCCTTCACACACATTCTGTTTCCTCACCAAGTTTAATTCTTCTTCTTCTTCTTCTTCTTCTTCTCGAACACTCTAGATGTGAACGCCAGCCCACTGACGAATGCTGCCGTGCGCTGTAGGTCCCCAAGGGCACCGTAGAGCTTCCTCTCCACTGATGTTTGCTCCGTCCATATCTGTTGTCTCAGAGCTTCATGCAACGAGCATCCTGCAGTAGATGTGCTGTTGTCATACTGCCGTCTGGCATACCAAGTTTAATTGAAACTGGGTCAATAGTTCTTACATAATATTGCTGATAGACAGACAAACAAACCAGCATACGTAGTTGAAAACATCATTTCTTGGGTGACGACATTGGCGTCAGAACAGCGCTCTTAACACAGTTGATTGCGTGCTTAAGTATCAGAAGTGAGAATTAAGTCTGGTGACCTTTTGATAAACCTTCCA
>CM031611.1:41224536-41232036 GCA_018398815.1 Conus ventricosus | reverse complement strand
CACAAGTCATTTACAAAAGCCAAAACAAACAACAATCAAAAACTCATTTCACTAAGTACATCTATGAAACACCACACTTCCAAAAACACACCGGAAATTTTGGTTAAAAATGAGTTTGCCGTATGCAAACTTAGATCGATAAATGTTAATCTCCTTCAGAATGCAAAGATCACATCGGGAACTTTAATAAGTCTTGCTCGAGTTCTGTAGTAGAAGGTTTGGTGTCTCAATCATCAAGTCCCCAACACTCTAAAAGAGAATAGGTCACTATGATGTGGTGACGATGACATGTAAAGCACCACGCATCTTCTTCACCTTATCTGTTTCGTTAATAAACGAGCTGAAACGACTGTTTCCTTATGCCAACAGCACAAAACTGTTTCTCTTAAGTGCCGCCTCGGAACAGGTAAACCTTTTCAGTTCACATGATAGAGGTGAGGGACGACAAGTCGTTCACTCAAACACCGAGCGATCCACCTGTTCCGACAATGAGAAAGGTCACACAGACTGCTGTTGACGCTCGCACATCGTTACGTAAACTTCGCGTTCCTATTTCCGTGTCCTCAACTCCTGACGTCCATCCTGTTTCCGTTCACATCAAACGTAAGCCTGACAGACCGACACTGTTTCCGTTCACATCAAACGTAAGCCTGACAGACCGACACTGTTTTCCGTTCACATCAAACGTAAGCCTGACAGACCGACACTGTTTCCGTTCACATCAAACGTAAGCCTGACAGACCGACACTGTTTCCGTTCACATCAAACGTAAGCCTGACAGACCGACACTGTTTCCGTTCACATCAAACGTAAGCCTGACAGACCGACACTGTTTCCGTTCACATCAAACGTAAGCCTGACAGACCGACACTGTTTCCGTTCACATCAAACGTAAGCCTGACAGACCGACACTGTTTCCGTTCACATCAAACGTAAGCCTGACAGACCGACACTGTTTCCGTTCACATCAAACGTAAGCCTGACAGACCGACACTGTTTCCGTTCACATCAAACGTAAGCCTGACAGACCGACACTGTTTCCGTTCACATCAAACGTAAGCCTGACAGACCGACACTGTTTCCGTTCACATCAAACGTAAGCCTGACAGACCGACACTGTTTCCGTTACATCAAACGTAAGCCTGACAGACCGACACTGTTTCCGTTTACATCAAACGTAAGCCTGACAGACCGACACTGTTTCCGTTTACATCAAACGTAAGCCTGACAGAACGAGGAAAAAGTGTGAGAGAGGAGGAAGGTGGGGGGGGGGGGGGGGGGTGAGGGTGGTGTTGAAGGTAGAGACCGAAAACTGACGATGCTATGAATCCCCATTTTTGTTCGAGGCTACGTGGCCGGGATGTAGCATACTCTACGCTTCCTTTCATGATATATCCCGGCGCCAACCTGGCCGAGAGACACAGACACCTGCTGCCTTGGACAGAAAATCAAATCAGCACTCACGAGACCTGGCAATTATGCGGATGAATGTCCATTGTGGGGTTTCAGTCTTCCCATTTGAGCCTAATGTGCATTTCATTCTGAGTCGATCGAAGCTGACTTCTTGTAGGAGATAAAACAAATGACCTCACAGTCTGCAAGTCTGCAGCACTCACCGCTGCTCCAGGGCGACTGGTGCACGTATTGTTTTCACTGCTCCAGGGCGATTGGTGTCCATATTGTTTTCACCGCTCCAGAGCGACTGGTGTCCATATTGTTTTCACCACTCCAGGGCGACTGGTGTCCATATTGTTTTCAGTGCTCCAGGGCGACTGGTGTCCATATTGTTTTCACCGCTCCAGGGCGACTGGTGTCCATATTGTTTTCACCGCTCCGGAGCGACTGGTGTCCATATTGTTTTCAGTGCTCCAGGGCGACTGGTGTCCATGTTGTTTTCACCGCTCCAGGGCGACTGGTGTCCATATTGTTTTAACCGCTCCAGGGCGACTGGTGTCCATATTGTTTTCACCGCTCAAGGGCGACTGGTGTCCATATTGTTTTCACCGCTCCAGGGACTGGTGTCCATGTTGTTTTCACTGCTCCAGGGCGACTGGTGCCCATGTTGTTTTCAGTGCTCCAGGGCGACTGGTGTCCATATTGTTTTCATGCTCCAGGGCGACTGGTGTCCATATTGTTTTCACTGCTCCAGGGCGACTGGTGTCCATATTGTTTTCACCGCTCCAGGGCGACTGGTGTCCATATTGTTTTCAGTGCTCCAGGGCGACTGGTGCCCATGTTGTTTTCACCGCTCCAGGGCGACTGGTGTCCATATTGTTTTCACCGCTCCAGGGCGACTGGTGTCCATATTGTTTTCAGTGCTCCAGGGCGACTGGTGCCCATGTTGTTTTCACCACTCCAGGGCGACTGGTGTCCATATTGTTTTCACCGCTCCAGGGCGACTGGTGTCCATATTGTTTTCAGTGCTCCAGGGCGACTGGTGCCAGTGTTGTTTTCACCGCTCCAGGGCGACTGGTGTCCATATTGTTTTGACCGCTCCAGGGCGACTGGTGTCCATATTGTTTTCAGTGCTCCAGGGCGACTGGTGTCCATGTTGTTTTCACCGCTCCAGGGCGACTGGTGTCCATATTGTTTTCAGTGCTCCAGGGCGACTGGTGCCCATGTTGTATTCACCGCTCCAGGGCGACTGGTGTCCATATTGTTTTCAGTGCTCCAGGGCGACTGGTGCCCATGTTGTTTTCACCGCTCCAGGGTGACTGGTGTCCATATTGTTTTCACCACTCCAGGGCGACTGGTGTCCATATTGTTTTCAGTGCTCCAGGGCGACTGGTGTCCATGTTGTTTTCACCGCTCCAGGGCGACTGGTGTCCATATTGTTTTCACCGCTCCAGGGCGACTGGTGTCCATATTGTTTTCAGTGCTCCAGGGCGACTGGTGTCCATATTGTTTTCACCGCTCCAAGGCAACTGGTGTCCATATTGTTTTCACTGCTCCAGGGCGACTGGTGTCCATATTGTTTTCACTGCTCCAGGGCGACTGGTGTCCATATTGTTTTCACTGCTCCAGGGCGACTGGTGCACATATTGTTTTCACCGCTCCAGGGCGACTGGTGTCCATATTGTTTTCACTGCTCCAGGGCGACTGGTGCCCATGTTGTTTTCAGTGCTCCAGGCGACTGGTGTCCATATTGTTTTCAGTGCTCCAGGGCGACTGGTATCCATATTCTTTTCACTGCTCCAGGCGACTGGTGTCCATATTGTTTTCACCGCTCCTGGGCGACTGGTGTCCATATTGTTTTCACCGCTCCAGGGCGACTGGTGCCCATGTTGTTTTCACTGCTCCAGGGCGACTGGTGTCCATATTGTTTTCACGCTCCAGGGCGACTGGTGTCCATATTGTTTTCACTGCTCCAGGGCGACTGGTGTCCATATTGTTTTCACCGCTCCAGGGCGACTGGTGTCCATATTGTTTTCACTGCTCCAGGGCGACTGGTGTCCATATTGTTTTCACCGCTCCTGGGTGACTGGTGTCCATATTGTTTTCAGTGCTCCAGGGCGACTGGTGTCCATATTGTTTTCACCGCTCCAGGGCGACTGGTGTCCATATTGTTTTCACCGCTCAGGGCGACTGGTGTCCATATTGTTTTCACCGCTCCAGGGCGACTGGTGTCCATATTGTTTTCACCGCTCCAGGTGACTGGTGTCCATATTGTTTTCACCGCTCCAGGGCGACTGGTGTCCATATTGTTTTCACTGCTCCAGGGCGACTGGTGTCTATATTGTTTTCACCACTCCAGGGCGACTGGTGTCCATATTGTTTTCACTGCTCCAGGGCGACTGGTGTCCATATTGTTTTCACCGCTCCAGGGCGACTGGTGTCCATATTGTTTTCACTGCTCCAGGGCGACTGGTGTCCATATTGTTTTCAGTGCTCCAGGGCGACTGGTGTCCATATTGTTTTCACTGCTCCAGGGCGACTGGTGTCCATATTGTTTTCAGTGCTCCAGGGCGACTGGTGCCCATATTGTTTTCACCGCTCCAGGGCGACTGGTGTCCATATTGTTTTCAGTGCTCCAGGGCGACTGGTGTCCATATTGTTTTCACCGCTCCAGGGCGACTGGTGTTCATATTGTTTTCCACTGCTCCAGGGCGACTGGTGTCCATATTGTTTTCACCGCTCCAGGGCGACTGGTGCCCATATTGTTTTCGCCGCTCCAGGGCGACTGGTTGTCCATATTGTTTTCACTGCTCCAGGGCGACTGGTGTCCATATTGTTTTCACCGATCCAGGGCGACTGGTGTCCATATTGTTTTCACCGCTCCAGGGCGACTGGTGCCCATTTTGTTTTCACCGCTCCAGGCGACTGGTATCCATATTGTTTTCACTGCTCCAGGGCGACTGGTGCCCATATACTTTTCAGTGCTCCAGGGCGACTGGTGCCCATGTTGTTTTCACCGCTCCAGGGCGACTGGTGTCCATATTGTTTTCACCGCTCCAGGGTGACTGGTGCCCATATTGTTTTCACCACTCCAGAGCGACTGGTGTCCATATTGTTTTCACCGCTCCAGGGCGACTGGTGTCCATATTGTTTTCACCGCTCCAGGGCGACGGTGTCCATATTGTTTTCACCTCTCCAGTGCGACTGGTGCTTTTGTTGTTTTCACCGCTCCAGGGCGACTGGTGTCCATATTGTTTTCACTGCTCCAGGGCGACTGGTGCCCATGTTGTTTTCAGTGCTCCAGGGCGACTGGTGTCCATATTGTTTTCAGTGCTCCAGGGCGACTGGTATCCATATTCTTTTCACTGCTCCAGGGCGACTGGTGTCCATATTGTTTTCACTGCTCCTGGGCGACTGGTGTCCATATTGTTTTCACCGCTCCAGGGCGACTGGTGCCCATGTTGTTTTCACTGCTCCAGGGCGACTGGTGTCCATATTGTTTTCACTGCTCCAGGGCGACTGGTGTCCATATTGTTTTCACTGCTCCAGGGCGACTGGTGTCCATATTGTTTTCACCGCTCCAGGGCGACTGGTGTCCATATTGTTTTCACTGCTCCAGGGCGACTGGTGTCCATATTGTTTTCACCGCTCCTGGGTGACTGGTGTCCATATTGTTTTCAGTGCTCCAGGGCGACTGGTGTCCATATTGTTTTCACCGCTCCAGGGCGACTGGTGTCCATATTGTTTTCACCGCTCCAGGGCGACTGGTGTCCATATTGTTTTCACCGCTCCAGGGCGACTGGTGTCCATATTGTTTTCACCGCTCCAGGGCGACTGGTGTCCATATTGTTTTCACCACTCCAGGGCGACTGGTGTCCATATTGTTTTCACTGCTCCAGGGCGACTGGTGTCTATATTGTTTTCACCGCTCCAGGGCGACTGGTGTCCATATTGTTTTCACTGCTCCAGGCGACTGGTGTCCATATTGTTTTCACCGCTCCAGGGCGACTGGTGTCCATATTGTTTTTCACTGCTCCAGGCGACTGGTGCCCATATTGTTTTCACCGCTCCAGGGCGACTGGTGTCCATATTGTTTTCACTGCTCCAGGGCGACTGGTGTCCATATTGTTTTCAGTGCTCCAAGGCGACTGGTGCCCATATTGTTTTCACCGCTCCAGGGCGACTGGTGTCCATATTGTTTTCAGTGCTCCAGGGCGACTGGTGTCCATATTGTTTTCACCGCTCCAGGGCGACTGGTGTTCATATTGTTTTCACTGCTCCAGGGCGACTGGTGTCCATATTGTTTTCACCGATCCAGGGCGACTGGTGTCCATATTGTTTTCACCGCTCCAGGGCGACTGTGCCCATATTGTTTTCACCGCTCCAGGGCGACTGGTGTCCATATTGTTTTCACTGCTCCAGGGCGACTGGTGCCCATATACTTTTCAGTGCTCCAGGGCGACTGGTGCCCATGTTGTTTTCACCGCTCCAGGGCGACTGGTGTCCATATTTTTTCACCGCTCCAGGGCGACTGGTGCCCATATTGTTTTCACCGCTCCAGGGCGACTGGTGTCCATATTGTTTTCACCGCTCCAGGGCGACTGGTGTCCATATTGTTTTCACCGCTCCAGGGCGACTGGTGCCTATGTTGTTTTCACCGCTCCAGGGCGACTGGTGTCCATGTTGTTTTCACTGCTCCAAGGCGACTGGTGCTCATGTTGTTTTCACTAGTATCCACACAAATGAACTGTGCGGGAAGTGGGATGGTTTATTGGAGAGGGAGGTGGGAGGGTTCGTCAAAGGGTAGATGACTGAAAAAGTCGGAGACGTTGACTGAACAGGATTCTGTTGCTGTGGTGTGCCCAAATTATCGGATCATTTTGGGTGATGACTGTCGCCATTATAACAGGATTCTGTTGCTGTGGTGTGCCCAAATTATCGGATCATTTTGGGTGATGACTGTCGCCATTATAACAGGATTCTGTTGCTGTGGTGTGCCCAAATTATCGAATCATTTTGGGTGATCACTGTCGCCATTATAACAGGATTCTGTTGCTGTGGTGTGCCCAAATTATCGGATCATTTTGGGTGATGACTGTCGCCATTATGTGGCTTGCCGTGCATGCTGGGTTTTTTTTCTTTTTTTTTTTGTTTGTTTGTTTGTTTGGGTGTTTTTTTTTTGCAACTGCTGGTCTGTCTAACACTTTTGTGACTCGTTTACAGAGTTCCAAAGATACAGAGACAAATGTCAGAGACAGACAGACAGACAGACAACAGAGAAAGAGGCAGACAGACAGAGAGAAACACAGAGACTCTGTCTCTCTGCCTCTCTAAGAAACAAAAAAAAAAAAGAAAGAAAGAGAGAAGAGAGAGAGAGGAGAGAGAGAGAGAGAGAGAGAGAGAGAGAGAGAGAGAGAGAGAGAGAGAGAGAAAGGGGGAGAGGAGTCACTAGCCTTCTATAGAGAAGCTCTTGAATATTTATCGAGGGCATTTACCGCAGTGACTGGCAAAGGTCCACAATTGCATTGAATCGCATTTGTCGGTGTGTGTGATGGCACCGAAAACACAATTAGTCACATCTACAGTTGCTTTAATTGAAATGGTGACTCTTCAAGGTATACAGCTTACCATTTCTAAAGTATTCAGAATTGAATGTACATGGTAATTTTGTTGGGTTTGCTGAAAGGAATTGGACTTCAGGCTCAAACGTGTGACTTCAGAATGGATAGAAAGAGAGATAGGGGGGGGGGGGGGGGGAAGAGGAGATAATGCAGTCGAAGTAATGGATTACAGAAAAAGCATGGACAAAGGAGGAAGATGAATCTAGGAAAGGTTGGTGATACATTATTCCTTCGTACATGCACAAGTTTTAAAGTCGAGCAAGTAGGCTTCATTAGGCCTTTATGTTACATGCATAATACAGACATGTGGGACGTTGGATTTTCCTTTCATCAGAATGTGCACAGTATAAATGTGTGGGTTTTTTTTAATGATTTTCCAACATTTTAAAAACAAAAGGGATAATCAACATAACATACAATAAACATCATACAAATGGGTACACTAAATCAAGGGAGGGAATAGGGGGTAAAAAGGAAAAAAAAA
>CM031611.1:41217036-41219536 GCA_018398815.1 Conus ventricosus | reverse complement strand
GTGTGTGCACACCCCCTTCATTCAGAAATGTGTGCTACATGACAATGCACAAGTGCGCACGCACCCAGACGGACGATAGAGAACGCAGCATTTTTTTTCGACTCCTGCAGAAAAGGTTAATGTATCTGCGTCGATATTCATTGCTTGTATATCTTTCTGGGTTAGCTCTATAGTCTCCGAACGTGTCTGTGTGCCAAGTCATTGCTTGTAGACATATCTGGTTGATCTGTCAAGTCTCTGTACCTGTCTGTGCAGACACTCATTGTGTACAGACCTGTTTGCTGTCTGTACTAACCTATAACATGTCTTTGCCAATATTCATGGCACGTAGACCTATCTGCTTTATCTGTACAGCCATTTAACGGGTATTTGCCTATGTTCGTTATATCCAAATCTTTCTCATTTATCTGTACACTCACATGGAGTGAGCATTTATTGTATGTAAATCTATCTGGCTTATTTACTCACTTATTGTAATGAGTCTGTGTGAATATTGATCGTATGTTAACTTACCCGGTTTACCTGTTCATATTACATAACGGTGTGTACGTCAATATTCATTGCGCGTAGTTGTATCTGGTGTGACTGTCGCTGGGTCTGAGGTCTAAACTGTTTGGTTGAATATCGGCATTGGAAACAATATCTTCACTTTTTCGACGTTACGAAAGAAAATGGAAAAACAAAAGTAGGTTGAATATCGGCATTGGAAACAATATCTTCACTTTTTTCGACGTTACGAAAGAAAATGGAAAAACAAAAGTAGGTTGAATATCGGCATTGGAAACAGTATCTTCACTTTTTCGACGTTACGAAAGAAAGTGGAAAAACAAAAGTAGATTAAATATCGGCATTGGAAACAATATCTTCACTTTTTCGACGTTACGAATGAAACTGGATAAACAAAGGTAGTATATCACTTACCGGCTGTGTTCTTAAAAGATAAACAAAGGTAGTATATCGCTTACCGGCTGTGTTCTTAAAAGATAAACAAAGGTAGTATATCACTTACCGGATGTGTTCTTGAAGATAAACAAAGGTAGTATATCACTTACCGGCTGTGTTCTTAAAAGAAAAACAAAGGTAGTATGTCACTTACCGGCTGTGTTTTGAAGATAAACAAAGGTAGTATGTCACTTACCGGCTGTGTTCTTAAAAGATAAACAAAGGTAGTATATCACTTACCGGCTGTGTTCTTAAGATAAACAAAGGTAGTATGTCACTTACCGGCTGTGTTCTTAAGATAAACAAAGGTAGTATGTCACTTACCTGCTGTGTTCTTAAGCGGCTGTGCGGAGTCAGAATACAGTTTATGAGATATCGCAGTAACTGAAATTAAAAGAAATATGAAAGGCGTTTGTAAAGAATAACAACAGTCAATTTCTGTTGGACCAGTTACTTTTTTCTTCTTGTTAACCCCTTTTCGTTTTCGTCTCTAGGTGTTTGATTAAAAAAAAAAGAAAGAAAGAAAGACATCACTAGCATATCAAGCGAGATAAGCAAGTAAGCTACCATATTCTTCCTGTCGACATAATCATCAGACAGTTGCGACCCTTTGAATGCTAAATAGCCCTTAAAACCAGACCAAGGTTGATTTATTTTCAAGAAAGCCGAACACGCCGTGGATTTTAGGATTTCTTACACTGAAAGTTAAAATAAATAGATAAACTAAAAGCTGACGACTTGTTCTGCTCGCAGCCTCAAACACGTGCTGATATACAATTGATCATTTTGCATCACAGAATTGCCTCTAAAATACCACAGTCAAGCCGTTCTTCCCTGCTCGCGTTGTGTACTGTGTGAACTTCACCCTACCCCCCACCACCCACCCACCCCGCCCCCTTTTTGACTGAAATCACCCATTCACCGCTATGGTAAACACCACCACATGACGTGACAGATGTCCCAGAGGCCCGGGTCGCAGTGTAGAAATAGACACGCAAACCGATCTGCGGGGAGTTACTCAAAATGAGACAGAGGTAAGGAGTCTGTCCTGCTTTTTAATCTTTATCCGCTTCGTACATGTCAGTCAAACGCATCGCATGAGAGAGGATTCGGGTTCCCCACCCCCCCACCCCCACCCCCCCCCCCCCACACACACCCCTGTTTCTACGTGTAATGGGCAAGTGTCAGTAACAACTTCTGTGATACAGAGGTCCAGTCTTTTTATGTTCTGGACGTGTTTTTGTGTACAAACAAACAAACAAACAAACAAACAGATACACAGATCTTTGCTACGTCATTGCTCTACCTATGCAAATTTGTTTTTGTTTTTTCATTTCGCTTTTTTTCGAATTTCTGCCTTTTATTTGTTCTGCATGTAATTACAAAATAAAGAATAAACTTAAAACAGGTGCAAGAATCACTAGGCATATGATGGAACAGAATGACAAAATTTGATGACATACTGATGAAGGGGAGAGCATAATAGAACAACAGATTTTTATTTTTTTCATGATTATAGGTTTCAAGTTACGAGCAGGATTGACACAAAGACGCGTGT
>CM031611.1:41194536-41209536 GCA_018398815.1 Conus ventricosus | reverse complement strand
CGTTATTTTCCATTGGGACAATTTGAGGAACTCCATAAAGCTCTGGAGCGTTGTAACTGGAGTTTAGACGATGAAAAGCTTGATATTCCATTTTTTCAGTCTGATCCTTGTTTGAGGTGTCAATTTCTTTTTTTTCTTTTTTTTTTTGGTGGTTATTTTTCAACAGCTGTTTCGTTTTGATTTGCTTGATGTGTGTATTTTGAGTGGTGATTTCTTTTTTCATTATTTATTCGCAACGTGTCAAGTTTTCTGAGTTTTATTTTTTAACAGCTGTTTCGTTTTAATTTGCTCGATGTGTGTATTTTGGGTGGCGATTTTTTTTTCTTTTTTCTTTTTTTTTTTTCATTATTTATTGGCAACGGGGCAGGGTTCCAGCATATATGCGGTGGGTTTTTTTTTTTTGTTGCATCTTCCTCACCGTAAAAGGGGCATGCAGGTTAAACATCTTCATCGTTGAATTTTTTTTCTACCAAGTTTCCAGATGCCAAAGAAGCATTTGCGGTATGTATTCAAGCAAGTAGCCTACAATCTCCTTCACACGATCAATAAGCAGGGATGTGGCAATAAAACTGAAAAGCAAAGACATGAAATAAAAAAGATACAAAGTTTCAATGACGCAAACTAAAGAAAAACAAAACAAAACAACGAGAAATGAAGCACACTAATCAGGGAAATCTGTCGTTTTCAGTCATGTCCAGTGGTTTGAGGATGTCGTTGTTTTATTTGTTTGTTAAGAATGCGTTCAGTTTGATGAATTTATTCCTTTTTTTTTCTCTCGTGTGTCCTCTTGAATGTCGATGGAGTATATTTGTTCTGATGTTTGTAAGGACGAGCGGTGTGTGTGTGTGTGTGTGTGTGTGTGTGTGTGTGTGTGTGTGTGTGTGTGTGTGTGTGTGTGTGTGTGTGTGCGTGCGTGCGTGGTGCGTGTGTGTGTGTGTGTGTGTGTGTGTGTGTGTGTGTGTGTGTGCAGCCTCTTCATATATACCCTCACAAAAAATCTCCTCCCAAGAAATCTTCATGGAAAAGTTGAATGAACTCCTCGATGGTTTTCCTATGTCAATATTTGCTCCACAGTTTCTGGAATATGACGATTTAAATATTTTATTCCCCCCCCTCCCTCTCTCCCTCTCTCTCTCTCTCTCTCTCTCTTCTCTCTCTCTCTCTCTCTCTCTCTCTCTCTCTCTCTCTCGGAGCGTGATTCTGGACACCGCTCACTGTGAGAAAACGACATACAAGATGAACGGCATTTTCTTTACAAATGTCCCCATTGCTCAGTTACAGGAGCGACATCGTTGACTAAGACACCAAACCTGCACTTTTGTTGCCGCTGCAAACTTTCTGTGGACGATTCCAGTCCACGTCACCGATGTTCTAAGTTCATAGAGTACATCTGCATTAAGTTTTGACTCGCCCATGTAAACAAACTGACTCTAAGTGGAGTCCTATATCATCTGAAGATATTGTTGATCATCCGACAAAATAAAGATTCGTTGTTCTTGTTGGATTTACATCACCCACATGCCCCTCTAGCTGCGTATCCACCACGCTTTACACTTCCTCTGCTGTAGCGTCGTATTCTTCACTTGTGAGTCAAATAGGCAAATGGACCCTCTTGTGAGTCAGATAGGCAAATGGACCCTCTTGTGAGTCAAATAGGCAAATGGACCCTCTTGTCCTCTATGCTACGGGGGAGAGGTTGATACAGTGTATTTGCACTCAAGTTCTTCTTTGCTGTGGGGGTGAATCATAAAGTTGAATCAATAGAACTTCGTGTCCTCCGTGGGACATCCTAGGACAGGAAACAGGAGCCAGTGCAGTGGGCCTGAGGGAGGTGTGGGGACAGGCAACCTCGCTGGGGCAGGCAGCCAGTGGACGTCGCCCACAACACCACAAAACTATGGCCAGGAACGCTGAACAAGAAACCGATAATAATGAATATGACCGATTAAGCAGCTGCCGTGGCGAAGTGGTTAGCGTCGCGGACTCACGGCTGGGAGGTCGTGGGTTCGATTCCCATCAGAGTCATGTGGGATTTTTCTTCCCAGACCGGCTCCTACTCAGAGTTGAGCTTGTTACGGGCTCAGGTGGGCAGACTGGGACCACACAGTCGAGTTTCATCCACTTAATGGATGCGTCTCTGAGAGTGTTGCTCAAATTTCCTGACCAACACTGCTGGTGTCTGTATCTCTCGGGCCTGGTTGACACCGGAATATATTACGAAAGGAAGCTTAGAGTACAGCCCTGTCATGTAGTCTCAGACCGGAATGGAAATCCGTGCCATCAACTTCATCATCCTCATTCTCATCGACCAGCATAAAAAAATATGACCGATTATGCAAATTCAGATCGGACATTGTCCTTAATCTTCCTTTTCATTCTGGGGTTCCTGAAACTACAATCAGTAGCACCAGGGTCACAAATTCCTTCTTAGTGTGGCGGCGGAGGGATCGATGCAAAGTGCGGTAAGAGATCACATGTCACATGCATCTTTTAGGCTGATGAGGTAACCTGGTAGTGATACTCTCGCTCACCCTCTCACATACACAGACACACGCCTACATACACACAAGGGAATACACACATGCTCTCGTGTCTCTGTCTGTCTGTCTGTTTGTCTGTCTCTCTGTCCTCTGTCTGTCTGTCCCTCTGTCTGTCTGTCTCTCTGTTTATCTGTCTGTCTGCCTGTCTGTCTGTCTGTCTCTCTCTCTCTCCATACACACCACACACACACCACACACACACACACACACACACACGCGCCGGCGCGCGCGCACACACACCACACACACACACACACACACACACACACACACACACACACACACACACACCACGCACACACACACACACACACACACACACACACACACACACACACACACACACACACACACACACACACACACCACACACACACACACACACACACACACACACGAGCGCGCGCAGGCGCACACGTACGTAGAACACACACACACACACCCCACACACACACACAACACACACACACACACACACACACACCACACACACACACACGCGCCGCGCGCGCGCGCGCGCGCGCCAGGCGTACGCGCGATGCAGAGCACACGCACACCCATACGCACGCACGCATGCACGTATGCACATGTACACGCACACGCGCGCGTACACACACACACCGCACGCACGCACGCACGCATGTACACTCATACACCACACACACACCACACACACACACACACACACACACACACACCACACACACCACACACACACACACATACACACACACAGAGTATATAGAGAGACAGAGAGAGAGAGAGAGAGAGAGAGAGAGAGAGAGAGAGAGAGAGAGAGAGAGAGAGAGAGAGAGAGAGGAGAGCCCGCTCCCTGTGCTGATAGAGTATAGGCCAGGAGCCAAAATGTAATTAACCATTTCTCATCGTCGTTACCATTCTGTCTGTCTGTCTGTCTGTCTGTCTGTCTGTCTGTCTGTTTTCTCTCTCTCTCTCTCTCTCTCTTCTCTCTCTCTCTCTCTCTCTCTCTCTCTCTCTCTCTCTCTCTCTCTCTCTCTCTCTCTCTCTCTCTCTCTCCCTCGCGAAAGACTGTCCCGTGACCTAATGTTTCATCGTTGATGCAGTTTTTTTTCATTTGAGCATTTCAACTCGAGAGATGTAAGTACCAGGCAAAGAAGTCAGTTTTTTGCATTTAGATGTGCTTGATTTGTATCCTCAGAAACAAAGCTGTACAGTTTTGTGAAAGATACAGCTATGTCACTTACTATACACTTACATGTGTATTTCATGCCACCCCACCCACCCCTCTCCCCTTTCCCTGCCCTCCATACGCAGGCACGCGAGTAGGTATTATACGTGTGAATGACATACAGTAATGTACATGCTTGCGTTCAGTTGTTGTTTTTTTGGCGTCGTCGTTTCTTCTTCTTCTTCTTCTTCTTCTTCTTCTTCTTCTTCTTCTTCTTCTCATTTTTCTTCTTGCATTCTTCATTCTTCGCTTCTTCGCATTCTTCGCATTCTTCGCATTCTTCTTCTTCGCATTCTTCGCATTCTTCTTAGCATTCTTCGCATTCGTCTTCTTCGCATTCTTCGCATTTTTCGCAGTCTTCTTTTTCTTCTTCTTCTTCCGTCTCGTTTGCATTCTTCTCAATCTTCTTCTCCTATCATTGTCTCATTGCTTTCTGTTTTCTTCATTTTTTTAATCCCCTTTGTCTCCTGTCTGTCACTGCTATTGTTCTCTACCTACTCTTCCTTCTTCTGTTCCTCCTTCTTTTTCCCATGTCTTTCTGCCTTTTTGCTTTTTTATTTTTGTCTTGTTTCTTTAGTTCTTCTTCTTCTTCTTTCTTCTTCTTCTTCTTCTTCTTCTTCTTTTTCGTATTCTTCGTATTTTCTTCTTCGTATCTTCTTCTTCGTATCTTCTTCTTCTTCTTCTTCCCACCACCACTACTCCTAATACATTTGATACATCTACTGCTAAATCTAAAACGAACACAACTATTACTACTACTACTACTACTAGTACTACGACTACAACTACTACTACAACTATCTACTACTACTACTACTTCACTACTACTACTACTACTACTACTACTACTAATACTACTACTACTACAGACTAACTACTACTACGTCTGGTTCTCTTACCTCCTCCTCCTCCTCCTCCGCCGCCTCCGCCTCCGCCTCCTTCTCTTCTTCTTCTTCATCTTCTCTTCTCTGCATCTACATTTTGTCTTCCACGGTCCTCCCTCCCCCCATCTTTCCCCCCTCGTTTTGCCTCAGTACCGCGCATGTTGCACACTTCTCTCCCTCAGGTCCTTTCAGGATAGTGATGCTATGTCTGACACGAGTCGAAACGCGCGAACCCACGCCTTCTAGCCTGTGTAAAGAGGGGAGATAATTTATTCGATAGGAGATTTGACTCCCCCCAACATCGCGGTGACGCCCGGTGCGAAAAGAATCGGTTCATGGCACAACCAGGATCCATTTCATGGCTTTTTATGTCGATCTCTTATTTTTTTTTCCTTCTTTTTTTCTTTTTTTTTTTTTTTCTCGAATTTATTGACCTGTCCACTGTTTTAAAGGGGTGGGTCTGTCTTTGAGCTTAAGCTGGCCTCCATTTTAGAATTAGGAAGTTCATTGCGTTTTGTTTGTTGGCGTTTCTTGCTTTCTGTAATTATTATTCGTTTGTTTCTGGCTGCTTTTGTTTTTTCCTCTCTCTGTTGTCTTTTGTGTTTGGTTGTGTGTCTTGCTTGCTGGCTTGTTTGTATTTTCTTCGTCTGGTTAATTGTAAACATGGTCGGGGCCGCAAGGTAGGTGAGCGATGGCACTGAAGCGCTTCATGCTGACAGGAGATTTTGTTTCTGGAAGGGTGGGGGAGGGGAGCTGGGGGCGGGGGGGGGGGACTACACAGGGAGGGAGGGAAAGTGGCTCTTGGAAAGAGAAGTGCGTGTATGCGCCACGCGAATTGATTGCCAATTACTGAACGATTGTTTGGTTTGCTTGTTTTTGTGGGCTTAAAAACGATCACTCTCTCCTCTCATCTTCTCTCATCTCTCTTTCCTCGTCTCTCTCTCTCTCTCATCTCTCTCTCGCTCGTCCGCTCTCTCTCTCTCACACACACTCACACACACACACAGCACACACACACACATCGCCTACGCACACACACCATAGCCTACGCACTCACACGACCCACACACACACACACACACACACACACACACACACCACCAGGCGCGCGTCGCGCCCGCGCGCGCGCGCGCCGCGCACACCCGCACCCTTTTTCACACACCACACAACACCAAGAAGAATAACCACACACACACCTCTCTCTCTCTCTCTCTCTCACTCTCTCTCATCTCTCCCCTTCGCGCTCTCTCTCTCTCTCTCATCTGTGGCCGTTTTCTCGGGCCACAACATGACAATGTCAGGGCCAGCGCCGCACCATTTAGTATGTCACCCTCTCTACACCTAAATGGCAAGCCACTACCGCGCTCACATCCCTCACAACCCAAAATGTCGCCTCCTCTCCTCCCACGTCCCCCCCCCCATCCCCCTTCTCCTATCCTCTCATTCCACCCTCTATTACCCCATACTCTCCCCCCCCCCCCCCCCTCCATGGTTCCAGCCTGGGCCGTCTCAATCGCTGTAGGCAGTGTGGTTATGTGCTTTCCAGACTGAGCGACCGCTTTGGTCACGTGGGCCTAGGTACATAAAGTGGTGTTGGGATGTTTGTGAGGATGGGGGGACGGGTGAAGGATGGGTGGGGTAGGAAGGGTGTTTTTCCTCCTGTGGAGCAAAGTGAGTCGTACGATAACTTTCCGATGTGCTTGTTGCGGGCGGGGAGTCGGGGGGGGGGGGGGGGGGGGGAGAAAGAGAGAGAGTGTGTATAGAGGAATGCGTGTGTGTGTGTGGAAATCAAGAACAAACAAGAACAAGAACATATTTTATTGCCATATGAAAACCAGAGGTTTTGTGGGCACAGATGATTCAAGTTCAGACATTCAACTAGAACTATCTAAACCTAGCGTATCACATCTTGCAACATAACATCATTAGGAACAAAAGAAAAGCACAGTGGTGTATCAGAGTCCTGGAGTAAATTTTCTGTCGCCGAGAAAAAACACACAGGAGATACTGGCAGTACATGTTGGAAGCAGTCCAATAACAGAAGCTCCGAGGTTTTGTCATGTTAGTCAGTGGTGGAAAATCATTTTTATGATCCCTCGTCAGCAGTCATAACGTCGTTGGTCAAATAATTTGCAGTCATCGAGAAAAAATGTAGTTCGTCCTCAACGCGTGCATGTCGTGCATATCTGGGGACGTTCTGTCCATGTTGTATAACGGCCCTCTCAATTTGGAGGTCCATGGGCACTTATTCGTAGGCGAGTTAGTGCTCGTCTGCAAACGGTGTTAGTGTTGCTCCAATGAAGGGCCCGCCTGGTTGGATTCGGTATAAAGTGGCATAAAATTGAGCTTGATGTGCGTTCATTCTTTTGTTTCTTCCAAAACTCAATATAAAACGTTGTCCGTCTTCGCATTGATCAAAACTTCAAGGCGATCACTCTATATGTACCCCTGATTTTCCCAACAGCTGTAATCCTATCGTTACAAGGTTTGTCGATAAACTTCGACATTTGCTTTCTTCGGTGCCTTGAGAGAGCATTGACTGATAAATCTGTTGTTGGTAAAGTCTGGTCTGACGCTAATAGGTGTATCCAGAATGCGAAAGTCTGGGTTATCACGTTAAAGTAATCGGAATCTCCCCAGTCGGCCAAAACCGGTAAGTGTCATTGCTTTTCTATGAACTCTTAATAAATGCCTGCAGAATTTTCATTGTGTCAGTTTCATGTGGGAAATTTTTTTGCAAGACAGGTTTGAACAAATGCTGCATGTTTTTTCTTGACATATTCCATCTTTGTATTGGGAAGAGGATGGGAAACCCACACCTCCGACCCATATGTGAAGATGGGAGAGACTAAACGAGTCAAATTAGGTTGTAACTGTCTCCTCATATTTACATTTTGACCATAAAACGTTCTCTTCAAGGTATGTGCGGCTTTATTCCCCTGTCTTGCTAAGTGTTCTTGGGCTCTGTAAAATGTCCGTTGATTTTAGTGGAAAATGACTCCTAGAGACTTATATTGAGCTAAGGTTTTCATTAGTTGTCACCGCAATTGAAGAAACAGTGTACCGTTGGGATCTGATTTGGTGAATACAACACCTTTGTTTTCTCTGTGGTTGAGTGTTCAGTCCCCAGTCTAAACAGTAGTTTGTGTAACGGGTTTAATGTACGCTGAAGTCCCCCCTGTTTTTGAAGTCGAGAGATAGCTAAATCATCTGCATACAAAAGACATGAAATTCGATTGTTTTAGATCGAAATTCTTGGGGACAAACTTTTTGTATTAATAGTTTCCTTGAAGGAAACCAGATAGGCTTCTTGGTACAACCGTCCCCGATGTACATGTCCTTATGATTTGGTAGCATTTACCTGTTATTCCCGCTTGTATCATTTTCAATCAGTAGGGCTCGTGCCAAATATGATCAAATGCTTCTGAAGTCAACAAACAGCAGTAAAGCTTTTAGTTTCTGCTTTTAGTACCTTATCACCTAGTTGACAATATGAATATTGGCACAGTGGTCCGTGATCCCTTTCTGAACCCTGCTTGCTCCGTTGCCAAAAGGTGGTTGGCCGCAAGATAATTCATTATCCCTTTCATTTTATTAGGTTTGCAAAACACTTTGCCCTGGCGAACGAATCAAAGGTTATGCCTCTGTAATTGTTTTTGGGGTTGGACGGCCGCCTGACTTATAGCTGGACTGTGAGTCTGTTTTCCAGAGTCGGGTATTTATTCGGATTTTAAGATTAAGTTAAACGCGTCTTTCAGAAGAGGAGCGATTGGCAGGTAACATTGCTTTAGCATTTTCGTTCTGATTGCCATCGTTGCCTGGGATTTTTTATTTTCAGCTTTCTGACCGCGGGGGGCCGTGACCCGTGTCGAATAATTTCATATCTAACTCTACTTCCCCAGAAGGACGTTTGTTTTGACCTCTTAAATGCTACTAACATTCATCAACTGTTTGTTGTCGTGTATATTCTGCGAGCTTCGGGGTGCGCACCGATTAGGGTGTTAAGATGTTCAAAACCATTTGTTCGCGCTGAGACAATATTCTTGACCATAAATTTCATGATAGTATGTTTGCAGTTCCCGAACGGTTTTCCATATTAATGGGGCTCACTTTCTAGGGCTTCTTTTAGGGGAATTAAGAGTGTGGGGTGTCCGATTATATTTCTTGGTTTTCTAGTAAAAGTCGTTTATCATTTTACATTGTGAAAAGTATTGTTGCCTTAGTTGTTTATTTTGGGGGTTTATGTAACCGCGTTCAGTAGATGATCTTATCTCTCTTCATTGGAATGAAGTCTCGTCAAACACTTCTTCTTTCTCTGTCGAGTTTTTTGTTCTGATCCGTCTTTGTCTAAGCGCCATCTTGCCGTGTTGAAAATATATTCGTTATCTGTTCCATAGGCGTATTTAGGTTGATGTCACGTTCATTTGTTCAAGTTGTGTCACATGTCGTCTTGATTTTTTGGATCATGGTGCGTATGGTGGGGGCATTTGGAAGTTTGCTACACTTTTTTCGGCAGACTTTTCATTTCCACAGCGCGAAATACCTAGATAGTCTTCTTCTGTGTTTTTTGTAAAATCCTAATGAACGTAGTCGTTTACGTAACTGGTGTTCGTCGTGGTTGTGAGAGAGGCTTGTCTTTGTGTATTGTATATTCATTTTCTATGGCATTGATCATAACTCTAGTGGGGCAGGGCAGAATGTCCGTGTCAAGTCAGTACTCCATGTTGAAACACATGTCTAAGCAAATAATGTGAGCAAAGGAAATAATCTACTACGCGGTTCCCTGTGGATTATGACAAGTAAAACAATCCTGCAAGATCTCCAAGCACTCTTCCATTCAAAAAACACACATTTGATTTTCCAATACACATGTACCATACTACGACGTCCGTTTTCTTATTATTAAGAGGTCCATCGCTGTCTTTATGACGTTATCAAATGGTAGTCACAGTAAATCATAATAATTCTTTTCAGTGTCCCCAGGCTATGAAGTCCTGGAGTGCTGTCCGTGCATTAAAGTCACCACACAGGAGATATTGCCTTTGTTGTTTAGTCGGTCAATGTCACTTTCGAAGGAGTCATATGCTCAAGTGTATGTCCCTGCCAAAGGAAGAATGTTCGGTGGAAATTATATACACAACCTAAAATACAGCCTCTCTTTCTTGCGGTTTTCACGTTACATGCTGTTTTTAATATGCAACCATGGCTAACTCGATGTTTTTTTTGGTAGGATTTTATAACTTTCTGTACTTGCTCTTTTATGTAGACAGAGATACCCCCCGAAGCCCTTGGGGCGTTCTCCTGGGGGCATAATAATAACCCCGCTGCAAACCAGTAAAGATAATCATTTGCTTTTTCTATATCAAGATGGGTTCGTGTAAAAACACAATTCCATAATTTAGACAGGAGTGCTACGAAACTGTTATCCAAGGATTTGTTATTCTTTAAGCCTCATCGGTCCCCTTTAACCTCTAAATATCCATGATAGCACACACTAACGAAAATTAGTTGGTAATTTTGCGTACGAAATAATGTGCAATACATCTATGGGGAAAATAGCTTATACACACTCGCGACGAAGAGCTCATAGTAAGCCGCTGTGGCACGGTTTGAGTTATAGGAGGGTGTTGTGTGTGTGTGTGTGTGTGGTGTGTGTGTGTGTGTGGGTGTGTGTGTGTGTGTGTGTGGCGCGCGCGCGTATCTGTTGTGTCTGGTGTAGAGGGAAATGTGTTGTGTGTGTGTGGGTGTGTGTGTTGTGTGTGCGGGGTGTGGGGGGTGTGCGTGGTGAGTGTTTGTGTGTGTGTGTGTGTGTGTGTGTGTTGGTGTTGGTTGTCATTTTGCATGACTTCTGGTTGGTTGTGAAATGGGGGGGGGGTTCCGATTGACCGGAGTGGATCCAGCTCTCAGTCTGCAGTGATAAGTGTCCATTTGGCCTTTCTGCCTTGTAAAAAAAGTCCGTTCAGTTAATTTGTCCGGTTAGTTGATAGGCCTTGCGACAATCGAAAGTGAATGAATTAAGCGGGCTGGTTAGCACTCTCAACAGGGCCTAACCGTATCCGCTATTAGGGAGGGATGTGGAATGGTTGAGCTTCATGTCATGCATTGTTTTGGTTGGGGGGGCAGGTTGTTCCTCTGCTTAGTTTGTGTTCCGGTAGTTTGTTTTTGTTTGTTTGTTCGCGCGAGGGGGGTTTGTTTGTTTGTTTTTCGTGTAGTGAGGGTTGTTTGTTTTGTTTTTTGTTCGGTTGTGGTTGTGTTGTTCGCTCGTGGGGGGGGTGGGGGGGCGTTGTTTTGTTTGGTTTTGTTTGTTTGTTTCGGTTGTTTTGTTTGTTGGGGGGGGGGGGGCGGGGTTTGGTGTGTTTGGGGTGGGGTCCTGTTTCAGGTGGGTTTGTTTCCAGAATGTGACCTTTTGCAGTAGGGTACCTTTTCCAGGAGTGACCGTTTTCCAGAGGGACGTTGTTTCCAAGGATGTACCCTTCCAGATGACCCTTTTTCCAGAATGTGACCTTTTTTCAGGATATACCTTTTTGCAGGGATCTGGGGGCCAATTGGACTTGTTTTCCAGTGTGACCTTTTTGCACGATGTGACTTTTTTTTCCTGATGTGACCTTTTTCACAATGTGATCTTTCTCACCGAAGATTTGAAAACCCTGAAAACGCTGTATGTTCGACTAGGTATGTGGGAACAATCTCTTTCAACCTGAGATCAAGCCTCTTGTTAGAAACTCAGACATGACTGGGTTTAACAGATCACCTGAGGCATCTGCAGGTCACTGGATTGGAAATATTTTTTAACTCGACAAGCACTGAAAATACTCTACTTTTTTATTCTGTGCTTCGTGATGAAATCAGATCTGTGACGAAACAGTTTTTAAAATTGGAGTAGTTTTTTGTTTGTTTACTTCCTTTAATAATTACTATTGATTCAGATTACTTTTGACTCAGATAATAAAAGGAACAAAACTGAACTGTAAACGCTTGTTGTTGTGGTTCTTTTTTTTCTTTTTTTTTTTTTTTTTTGGGGGGGGGAGGTTTGCCTCCGATATTTCCTCATTCTCCTTCTAGGACAATGATGAATTATGAATCAGGACGATGACCACACGGTTAGTACTATCAGCATTTTCTAAGGGAATTATGTGACAACACTGTGAAAATCATTGTGTTCGTTGGTGCAGTTTCCCGCCCCCCCTCTCTCTCTCTTCATCTCTCTCACTCTCTCTCTCTCTCTGTCTCTCTCTCTCTGTCCTCGTCTCGTCTCTCGCTCCTCTCATCTCTCTCTCTCTCCTGCTCTCTCTCTCCTTATGATTCTTCCCTCGTTTCAATCACACACCTCAAGGGTAACCCTTGAAATTAACACACTCGAATCGACAGAACGCACAAAAAACACCACCCACCTCACAAAACAACGTGGAACATCAGATCTCATCCAGAGGTCACGTGACCACAAGGGGGCAAAAGATCCCAATGCCAGGCAAAAATCCCATAAACAAACAGATCAGGTAAAGCCCGTGATTAAACAGAGCCCATGCAACCCATTGGCATTAACTGAGGTAGGGTGGAAGAAAGAAAAAACAAACCGGAGGCAAATCACCGTTTGAAACCGATGTCAGAATAATGCCAGCTGATGCGCTTAAGGTGCCCAGATTTCGGCTGTCTTCTGATTCGTCTCTCTCTCTCTCTCCTCCTCATCTCTCATCTCTCTCTCTCTTCTCTCTCTGTATATATAATATATATATATATATAAATATATATGTATATATAATATATATGTGTGTGTGTGGGTGTGTGGGTGTGTGTGGTGGTTGTTGGGGGTGGTGGGGTGTGAGGGGGGTGTGGAATTGTTCGGGTATAGCATCTTCTAAAACCGAAAAGGCCAGAGGAGTCAAATTACCACTTCCGCGGTCCACTGGAAGAAACAATCAGGTGTCGAAATATCGTTAGCGGAACAGAGTTTATTATGGTATGAGTTTCCTCCCCCATTGAGTTTCTCCCCCTTGAACTATAAGCTGGCGGAAGGCTCATTTTGAGAAGCATTATTTTATTTTGTCCCAATATCACCCCACTCAAGCACATACTGGTTACTTAGCAGAATTAATATCTACCACTGCAGATATAATGCGTATCTCCCCCCCTATTTCGTTCAATCTAAGACATAAGAGCTTGCCGGGGGTAAATTCAAATATTTCCTTGCAGTCAGGGGCAACACCAAGCTGCTCTGTAATTGCGGAATGATGCTCGTACGTATCCGTGAAAATTTATTAGTTTATATTGTAATTTAGTCCTTGCGATTCATTCCAAGAACTGGCCGGCCCTCAGCACTTGTCTCTAAGAGGTTATCTTTTTAGAATTTCGACTGTTCGCAAGAAAAAGGTAGCTCCGTCGTGTTTGGCCTCTGTTCATGATTTTCTTTTGGTTTCTTAGGTGGCACCTTTGCGGTTTGTTTGTAAAAACTCAACAACAGCTACGGTATTGCACACCAGCCTTTTTCGGGTATAGCATTCTTCTGATAAAACCGGGAAAAGGCAGAGGATCAAATTACCACTTTCCGCGGCGGCTGAGATAGCCAGGCATGTCCGAAATAGCGGTATCTGACCAGGAGTTTGTACGTTATGATTGTCTCCCATTGGAGAATGTCTCCCCCTTGGAGACTATAAGCTTGCTGATGGCTCATTTTGAATAGCATGTTATTTTATTTTTTCCCATTCAACCCACTCAAGCTTGCTTAGCAGAATTATCTACCAATGCAGATATGATGCTTATCTCGCCCCTATTTCTTCAATCCAAGACAGAAGAGCAGCTTTGTTTTAAATTGAATAGATATATTATTATATATATATATATATAAATATAAACAGGCTCATAAAATTCTGCACAATTTCGACTAAAACCGGTCTTCCTCGGGGGACTTTGTGACAAAGTGAGACCAGGTATCACGTCATCAACTAATGAAAACAGTTCACAGAATGTTCCCTCACATCCGTGAACTGTTCTCTCTCTCCTCTCTCTCCTCTCCTTCTCTCTCTCTATATATATATATATATATATATATTTATTTATTGATTTGTGTGTGGGTCTCTCTCACCTCTCCTCTTCTTCGGTTAACTATCTCTCCTTTCTGTCTGGCTCACTCTCTGTGTGACACACACACACAGGTATGAAAAACGAAGGACATACAACTTTCAACACAGTGTTTACATACAGCCGAAGAAGACAACGTAACAGATCACGTCTAAAGTAAGAAATAAGAAGACAAATCGTACTTTAATGGCATCCCAATAGTTTCAGCTCCGCGCGCCCTATTACTGCTTTTCTGCTGATCGAGCGCAAAGTTTCCAACAGGTTACCATATATAATATATATATATATATATAAATAATATACACTTTTCTTCCCCTTTTTTCAATGTTATGAGACATCCGGTTTTTTGGGAGTTTTTTTGTTTTTTGTTGTTGTCTTCTTTTTTTTTCTGTTCTGTTCATTGTCTGTTTTTTGTTCTGCGTCACGATTAATTAGACATGATCGTACTCGACCCTTCATATCCTCCATGGTGAATTAGTGCCCTTTGGCCGATGTTCAATACTCATTTACGTTCGGTCGTTCGTTTTGTTTTTTTCTTTTCAAAAAAAAAGATCTGCGTTCGTTCGATGATTCCAAATTTTATTTATCTCTTTCTCTCACCTCTCTCTCTCTCTCTCCTCTCCTTTTCTCTCTCCCCCCACTCCCTCTCTTTTCTCTCTCTCTCTCTCTCTCTGTCCAATCGGGCTGTCTGTCTGTCTCTGTGGGGTGTGTGTGGTGTGTGTGTGCGTGTGCGCGCGCGCGCGCGCGTGCGCGCGCTTGTATGCTGTGCAACGTGAATTATACACTTTTCACTCCAGAACTGGCATTTTGAGAGGCGGCATCACTTACAGGGATAAAAGCGGGGCATTTTGAGAGTTTTACATCGTTCTCGTATCAAGGGAGAAATTAGGTCAGATACGTAAAATTCTGCTTCTCCATTTTTACAACGCAGCCCATGCTTAAGACTTCAATCCTCATTACCTTTGCAAAAGGAGACCGATAGGCGTGCCGAGCGCTAAACCCTTGGAATTACCTGTTTGCAAAATAAAAGAAACTTCCCCTTCGTCTAAAAACATTCTTCTTACAACATTTTCTCTGTTGTCTATTGTTTTTGTGGGTGAATGCCCTTTTAATGGGAACACTAATAGGCCTGAAAGAGCTGGGATTGGGGAGGGGGGGGGGGGGGGGAGGGAGCCTAAATGGTCATGAACTGTGTGACCTTTTTTTGGGTCATCCACTTCAAAGTGGCAATAATTCATGCCGGCAATTAACGCTCTCCCTTCCCCCTGACCCAACACCCCACACAAACACACCA
>CM031611.1:41187820-41194436 GCA_018398815.1 Conus ventricosus | reverse complement strand
GGGGGGGGGAGGGAGGGGGGTCAGGGACTAAAACGAGGAGGAAAGGGGTGGACTTGGAAAGAGAAGGGGTTTTGGGTGGTATGCCGCCACTCAAATTTGATTCCAAAGTCAACTGAAACCCATTGTTTGTTTGCTTTTTTTTGTGGTTTAAAAACGATCTCTCTCTCTCTCTCTCTCTCCTCTCTCTCTCCCCTCTCTCTCCTCTCCCCTTCTCTCCTCTCCTCACACACACACACACACACACACACACACACACACACACATACCACCACACACACACATACCCTACGCAACACACACAACACACACACACACACACACACCCCACACACACACACACACACACCCCCCCCCCCCCCCACCCACACATCACACACCACACAACAACAAAAAAATTAACAACACACCCCTCTCCCCGTCTCTCTCTCCCCTCTCTCTCTCTCCTCTCTCTCTCTCTCTCTTTTCTCTCTCTCCCCTGTTGGCCGGTTTTCTCTGCCAGCAACATGACATTCAGGGCCCAGCGCCGCACCATTTATTATGTCACCTCTTCTACACCAAAATGGCACCCACTCCCGCCCCTACACCCCCACCACCCACATGTCGCCTCCTCTCCTCCCACCTCCCCCCCCCCATCCCCCTTCTCCTATCCTCTGCCTTCCCCCTCTCTTACCCATTACTCTCCCCCCCCCCCCCCCTATGGTTCCAGCCTGGCCCCTCAATCTCTGTAGGCAGTGTGGTTTAGGTGCTTCCAGACTGGCGCCGCTTGGTCCCCCTGGCCTAGTTACATAAAGTGTGTGTGGATGTTTGTGAGGAGTGGGGACGGGTGAAGGGGATGGGGTGGGTAGGGAAAGGGGTGTTTTTCCTCCTGTGAGCAAAGTGAGTGCGTACATAACTTCCGATGTGCTTGTGTGCGGGCGGGGGAGGCGGGGGGGGGGGGGAGAAAGAGAGAGAGTGTGTATAGAGGAGTGTGTGTGTGTTTTGTGTGTGAACAGAACAAGAACAAGAACAAGAACATATTTTATTGCCATATAAAAACACAAGGTTTGTGGGGCACAGTGATAAAGTTCAGACATTCAACTAAATAATCTAATCCTAGCGTTGTCACATCTTGCAACATAACATCATTAGTAGCAGAAAGAAAAGCACAGTGTGTTCAGAGTCTGTTTAAATTTCTGTTCCGAAGAAAAAACACAACAGGATATACTGGGCAAGTACAGGTTGGAAGCAGTCCAATAACATAAGCTCCGGGGGTTTTGTCATTTTAGTCTGTGGTGAAAATCAGTTTTTATGATCCTCGTCATCAGGTCATAACGTTTGTGGTCAAATAATTTGCAGTCATCGAGAAAATTTTAGTTCTCCTCAACGACGTGGCATGTCGTGCTAATCTGTTTTCTCTGTCAGTGTTGGTATAAGGGCCTCTCTCAATTTGGAGGTCATGGGCACTTATTTCGTAATCTATTAGTGCTCGTCTGCAATCGTGTTATTTGGTTGCTCCAAATAAGCCGCCTGTTTGTATTCGTAGTAACTGTGGCATAAAATTTGAGCTTGGATGTGCTTTCATTCTTTTGTTCTTCCAAAACTCAATATAAACGTTTCCAGCTTCGCATTGATCAGAAACTTCAGGCGAGTCCACTAAATGTACCTGATTTTCCCAGACATGCTGTAATCCTATCGTTGGACAAGGTTTGTGTATAAACTTCGTCCATTTGCTTTTTTTCGGTGCCTTGAGAGATCATTGACTGATAAATCTGTTGTTGGTAAGAGTCTTGGTCTGACTCTAATAGGTGTATCCAGAATGCGATAGTCTGGTTTATCACTTTAAAAAGTAATCGGAATCTCCCCATTTCGCCCAAAACCGGTAATGTCATTGCTTTTCTATGAACTCTTAATAATTGCCTGCAGAATTTAATGTGTGCAGTTTCATGTGGGAATTGTTTGCAAACAGGTTTTGAACAAATGCTGCATTTTCTTTTCTGACATATTTCATCTTTGTATTGGTAAGAGGATGGGAACCACACCTCCGACCCATATGTGAAGAGGGGAGAGACTAACGAGTAAAATAGGGTTGTAACTGTTCTCATATTTACATTTTGACCATAAAACGTTTCTTAAAGGGTATGTGCGGCTTTATTCCCCTGTCTTCCCTAAGTGTTCTTGGGCTTCTGTAAAATGTCCGTTTTTATGGAAAATGACTCCAAGATATTTATATTGATCTACTGTTTCAATTATTTTTTCCCACCGCAATTGAAAAACAGTGGTACCTTTGGATCTGATTTGGTGAATACAACGCCCTTTTGTTTTCTCTGTTTTGTTTTTCATTCCCCAGTCTAAACAGTATTGTGAACTGGTTTAATTTACGCTGAAGTCCCTGTTTTGAAAGTCGAGAGGAACTAAATCATCTGCATACAAAAGACATGGAATTTCGACTTGTTTTAGATGGGAAAATTCTTGGGGGGGAAACCACTTTTTTGTATTTAAATATTTCCTTAGTTTGAAAACCTGAAAATTGGCTTCTTGTACAAACCGTAGCCCCCTTGTACATGTCCTGTATGATTTGGTAGCATTTACCTGTTATTCCCGCTTGTATCATTTTCATCAGTAGGGCTTCGTGCCATATATGTCAAATGCTTTGCTGAAGTCAACAAAAAGCAGTAAAGCCTTTTAGTTCTGTCTTTTAGTACCTTATCAACTAGTTTTTGAAATATGAATATTTGATCAGTGGTCCGTGATCCCTTTCTGAACCCTGCTTGCCCCTTTTGCCAAAAGGTGGTTTGCCTCAAGATAATTCATTATCCTTTCATTTATTATGTTGCAAAACACTTTTCCCAGCGAACTATTCAAAGTTATGCCTCTGTAATTGTTGGGTTGGACTGGCCGCCTGATTTATAAGATGGGACTGTGATTCCTGTTTTCCAGAGGCCCGGGGTTATTTTTCTGATTTTAAGATTAAGTTAAACGCGTCTTTCAGAAGAGGAGCGATTTCAGGTAACATTGCTTTAAGCATTTCGTTTCTGATGCCATCTTTGCCTGGGGATTTTTTTTTTTTTCAGCTTTCTGACCGCGTTCCTACCTCCGTTTCTAATATTTTCATAATCTAACTCTGAATTCCCAGAAGACGATTGTTTGACCTCTTAAATGCTACTAACATGTCATCAACTGTTTGTTGTCGTTTATCTGCGATCTTCTGTTTCTCACCTATTAGTGTTTTAAGATGTTCAAACCATTTGTTCGCGCTGAGACAAATTTTTCTTGACCATAAATTTCATGATCGTATGTTTGCAGTTCCCCAACGGTTTTCCATATTGAATTGGGATCACTTTTCTAGGGCCTTCGTTTAGGGAATTAAGGAGTTTGTTCGATATATTTTCTTTGGGTTTTTTTTAAAAGTCGTTTATATATTTTACATTGTGAAAAGTATTTTTGCCTTAGTTGTTTATTTTGGGGGTTTCTGTTGACCGCGTTCAGTAAATGATCTTATCTCTCTCTTTGGGAATACAGTCTCTGTCAAACCACTTCTTCTTTCTCTGTCTAGTTTTTTTTCTATTCCCTCTTTGTCTAAGCGCCCTCTTTGCCCTGGTTGAAAATATATTCGTTATCTGTTCAATAGTCGTATTTAAAGTTGATGTCACGTTCATTTGTTGCAAGTTGTGTCACAATGTCGGGCTTGATTTTTGGATCATGGTGCGTATGGTGGGCATTTGGAAGTTGCTACTACTTTTTCGGCAGACTTTTCATTCCACTGAAATACTAGATAGTCTTCTTCTGTGTTTTTTGTAAAATTCCTATGAAGTAGGGCTTTACGTACCCGTTGTTCGTCGTGGGTTGTGAAGAGAGGCTTGTCTTTTGTGTAATGTATATTCATTTTCTATGGGCAGTTGGGTCAATAACTCTAGTGGGCAGTGGGCAGAATGTCGTGTCAAGTCAGTTACTTTCATGTTTAACACATGTCTAAGCAAAAAATTGTGAGCAAAGGAAATAATTACTACGCTGCTTCCCTGTGGATTTATGACAGTAAAACAATCCTGCAAGATCTCCAAGCACTCTTCCATTCAAAAAAACACATTTGATTTTCAATACACATGTTACATAAACGACGTCCGTTCTTATTAGTTAAGAGGTCCATCGACTGTCTTTTTATGACGTTATCAAAATTTGGGAGTCACAGGTAAATCATAATAATTCTTTTCATTGTCCAGGCTAATGAAGTCGGCTTGATTGCCTGTCCTTGCATTAAAGTCACCACACAGGGGATATTGCCTTTTGTTGTTAGTTCTTCAATGTCACTTTCTAATGAGTCCCATATCGTCTAGTGTAGTCCCTTTCCAAAGGAGAATTGTTCCGGTGGAATATATACACACCTAAATATACATCTCTCTTTTCTGCGGTTTTCACTTTACATGCTGTTTTAATATGAACCATGCAACATCGCCCGTTATTTTTTGGTAGGAATTTATATACTTTCTGTACTGCTCTTTTATGTAGACAGAGATACCCCCGAACCCCTTGGGCTTTCCCCTTTTTGGTCGATAATAATGAACCCCCCGCTGCAAAACCAGGTAAAGATAATTTATTTGCTTTTTCTATATCAAGATGGGTTTCTTGTAAAAACACAATGTCATATTTAGACAGGATTGCTACGAAACTTTTTATCAAGGAGTTTGTTAATCTTTAAGCCGTCATCGGTCCCTTGTAACCTCTAATATTCCATGATAGCACACGTAACGGAAAAGTTAGTTGTGATATTTTGCGTACGAAATAATGTGCATACATCTAGGAAAAAAGCTTTTACACATCGCGGACTAAGAGCAAAAGAAGCCGCTGTGGTCACGGTTTGAGTTATAGGGGGGGTGTGTTGTGTGTGTGTGTGTGTGTTTGGGGTGTGTGGTGTTTTGTGTGTGTGTGTGTGGGGTGTGTGGCCGCGCGTATCTGTGTGTGTCGGGGTGTATAGGGAATGTGTGTGTGTGTGTGTGGTGTGTGGGGTGTGGGTGTGTGTGTGTGGTGTGTGTGTGTGTGTGTGTGGTGTGTGTGTGTGGTGTGTGTGTGTTGTTTGTCATTTTCTGCTTCTGGGTTTGGGTTTTGAAATTGTACCTAATGACCGGGGGGATCCAGCTCTTCAGTCTGCAGTGATAAGTGTCCATTTGGCCTTTTCCTGCCTTTTAAAAAAATTCCATTCAGTTAATTTTCCGTTTTTTTATGCCTTCGACAATCCGAAAATGATGAATTAAGCGGGCTGGTTAGCACTCTCAACAGGGGCCCAACCTTATCCGCATTAGGGATGTGAATGGTTGAGCTTCAGTGTCATTCATTGTTTTTGTTGTTCATTTGTTCCTCTGCTTAGTTTGTTCGTTAGTTTGTTTTTTTTGTTTGTTTGTTCGCGATTGTTTTTTTGTTTGTTTGTTTGTTTTTTGTTGTTGTTTGTTTTGTTTGTTTGTTTGTTGTTTGTTTGTTTTTTTTCCGTTTGTTTGTTTGTTTGTTCGTGTTTGTTTGTTTGTTGTTTTTTGTTTGTTTGTTTGTTTGTTGTTGTTTTGTTTTGTTTGTTTGTTTTGTTTGTTTCCTTGTTTCAGGGTGGGTTTTTTTTCCAGAATGTGACCTTTTTCCAGAATGTGACCTTTTTCCAGGATGTGACCTTTTTCCAGGATGTGACGTTTTTCCAGGATGTGACCTTTTTCCAGGATGACCCTTTTCCAGAATGTGACCTTTTTTCAGATATGACCTTTTTTCGGATGTGACTTTTTTCCCAATTGGACTTTTTCCCAGTGTGACCTTTTTTCACGATGTGACTTTTTTTCATGATGTGACCTTTTTTCACAATGTGATCTTTCTCCCGCATGATTTTGAAAACCCTGAAAAAGCGCTGTATGTTCTACTAGGTTGTGGTAACAATCTCTTTCAACCTGAGATCAATCCTCTTGTTATAAACTCAGACTTGACTGAGGTTTAACAGACTACCTGAGCAACTGCAGGTCACTGGGATTGGGAATATTTTTAACTCCAAGCACTGAAATATACTCTACTTTTTTTATTCTGTGCTTCGTGATGAAAACAGATCTGTGACGAAACAGGTTTTGAAAATTGGAGTAGGTTTTGTTTTTTTACTTCCTTTATAATTACTATTGTTCAGATTACTTTGAGCTCAGAGTAATAAAATGACAAAACTGAACTGTAAACGCTTGGTTGTTGTTGGTTCTTTTTTTCTTTTTTTTTTTTTTGGGGGGGGGGGAGGTTGCCTCCGATATTTCCTCATTCTCCTTCTAGGACAATGATGATTATGATCATGACGATGACCACAGCTGTTATTACTATCATCATTTTCTAAGATTATTGACAAGCACTGGTGGAAAATCATTGTGTTCGTTTGTGCAGTTCCCCCCCCCCCCCCTCTCTCTCTCTCTCTCTCTCCTCTCCTCTCTCTCTTCCTCTCTCTGTCTCTTCTCTCTCTGTCTCTGTCTCTGTCTCTACTCTCTCCTCTCCTCTCTCCTCTCTCTCCTCTCTCTCTCTCTCCTTATGATTCTTTCCTCGTTTCAATCACACACCCCAAGGGAACCCTGAAATTAACACACTCTGAATCGACAGAACCACAAAAACACCACCCACCTCACAAAACAACGATGGAACC
>CM031611.1:41142820-41182820 GCA_018398815.1 Conus ventricosus | reverse complement strand
ATCTTCATTTCTGCGAGGAAGTGAAAGGCATATGAGCTCAGGTTTTATCTTCATTTCTGCGAGGAAGTGAAAGGCATATGAGCTCAGGTTTTTATCTTCATTTCTGCGAGGAAGTGAAAGGCATATGAGCTCAGGTTTTATCTTCATTTCTGCGAGGAAGTGAAAGGCATATGAGCTCAGGTTTTATCTTCATTTCTGCGAGGAAGTGAAAGGCATATGAGCTCAGGTTTTATCTTCATTTTCTGCGAGGAAGTGAAAGGCATATGAGCTCAGGTTTTATCTTCATTTCTGCGAGGAAGTGAAAGGCATATGAGCTCAGGTTTTATCTTCATTTCTGCGAGAAGTGAAAGGCATATGAGCTCAGGTTTTATCTTCATTTCTGCGAGGAAGTGAAAGGCATATGAGCTCAGGTTTTATCTTCATTTCTGCGAGGAAGTGAAAGGCATATGAGCTCAGGTTTTATCTTCATTTCTGCGAGAAGTGAAAGGCATATGAGCTCAGGTTTTATCTTCATTTCTGCGAGGAAGTGAAAGGCATATGAGCTCAGGTTTTATCTTCATTTCTGCGAGGAAGTGAAAGGCATATGAGCTCAGGTTTTATCTTCATTTCTGCGAGGAAGTGAAAGGCATATGAGCTCAGTTTTTATCTTCATTTCTGCGAGGAAGTGAAAGGCATATGAGCTCAGTTTTATCTTCATTTCTGCGAGGAAGTGAAAGGCATATGAGCTCAGGTTTTATCTTCATTTCTGCGAGGAAGTGAAAGGCATATGAGCTCAGGTTTTATCTTCATTTCTGCGAGGAAGTGAAAGGCATATGAGCTCAGGTTTTATCGTCATTTCTGCGAGGAAGTGAAAGGCATATGAGCTCAGGTTTTATCTTCATTTCTGCGAGGAAGTGAAAGGCATATGAGCTCAGGTTTTATCTTCATTTTGCGAGGAAGTGAAAGGCATAATGAGCTCAGGTTTTATCTTCATTTCTGCGAGGAAGTGAAAGGCATATGAGCTCAGGTTTTATCTTCATTTCTGCGAGGAAGTGAAAGGCATATGAGCTCAGGTTTTATCTTCATTTCTGCGAGGAAGTGAAAGGCATATGAGCTCAGGTTTTATCTTCATTTCTGCGAGGAAGTGAAAGGCATATGAGCTCAGGTTTTATCTTCATTCTGCGAGGAAGTGAAAGGCATATGAGCTCAGGTTTATCTTCATTTCTGCGAGGAAGTGAAAGGCATATGAGCTCAGGTTTTATCTTCATTTCTGCGAGGAAGTGAAAGGCATATGAGCTCAGGTTTTATCTTCATTTCTGCGAGGAAGTGAAAGCATATGAGCTCAGGTTTTATCTTCATTCTGCGAGGAAGTGAAAGGCATATGAAGCTCAGGTTTTATCTTCATTTCTCGCGAGGAAGTGAAAGGCATATGAGCTCAGGTTTTATCTTCATTTCTGCGAGGAAGTGAAAGGCATATGACTCAGGTTTTATCTTCATTTCTGCGAGGAAGTGAAAGGCATATGAGCTCAGGTTTTATCTTCATTTCTGCGAGGAAGTGAAAGGCATATGAGCTCAGGTTTTATCTTCATTTCTGCGAGGAGTGAAAGGCATATGAGCTCAGGTTTTATCTTCATTTCTGCGAGGAAGTGAAAGGCATATGAGCTCAGGTTTTATCTTCATTTCTGCGAGGAAGTGAAAGGCATATGAGCTCAGGTTTTATCTTCATTTCTGCGAGGAAGTGAAAGGCATATGAGCTCAGGTTTTATCTTCATTTCTGCGAGGAAGTGAAAGGCATATGAGCTCAGGTTTTATCTTCATTTCTGCGAGGAAGTGAAAGGCATATGAGCTCAGGTTTTATCTTCATTTCTGCGAGGAAGGAAAGGCATATGAGCTCAGGTTTTATCTTCATTTCTGCGAGGAAGTGAAAGGCATATGAGCTCAGGTTTTATCTTCATTTCTGCGAGGAAGTGAAAGGCATATGAGCTCATGGTTTTATCTTCATTTCTGCGAGGAAAGTGAAGGCATATGAGCTCAGGTTTTATCTTCATTTCTGCGAGGAAGTGAAAGGCATATGAGCTCAGGTTTATCTTCATTTCTGCGAGGAAGTGAAAGGCATATGAGCTCAGGTTTTATCTTCATTTCTGCGAGGAAGTGAAAGGCATATGAGCTCAGGTTTTATCTTCATTTCTGCGAGGAAGTGAAAGGCATATGAGCTCAGGTTTTATCTTCATTCTGCGAGGAAGTGAAAGGCATATGAGCTCAGGTTTTATCTTCATTTCTGCGAGGAAGTGAAAGGCATATGAGCTCAGGTTTTATCTTCATTTCTGCGAGGAAGTGAAAGGCATATGAGCTCAGGTTTTATCTTCATTTCTGCGAGGAAGTGAAAGGCATATGAGCTCAGGTTTTATCTTCATTTCTGCGAGGAAGTGAAAGGCATATGAGCTCAGGTTTTATCTTCATTTCTGCGAGGAAGTGAAAGGCATATGAGCTCAGGTTTTTATCTTCATTTCTGCGAGGAAGTGAAAGGCATATGAGCTCAGGTTTTATCTTCATTTCTGCGAGAAGTGAAAGGCATATGAGCTCAGGTTTTACTTCATATTTCTGCGAGGAAGTGAAAGGCATATGAGCTCAGGTTTTATCTTCATTTCTGCGAGGAAGTGAAAGGCATATGAGCTCAGGTTTTATCTTCATTTCGCGAGGAAGTGAAAGGCATATGAGCTCAGGTTTTATCTTCATTTCTGCGAGGAAGTGAAAGGCATATGAGCTCAGGTTTTATCTTCATTTCTGCGAGGAAGTGAAAGGCATATGAGCTCAGGTTTTATCTTCATTTCTGCGAGGAAGTGAAAGGCATATGAGCTCAGGATTTATTCTTCATTTCTGCGAGGAAGTGAAAGGCATATGAGCTCAGGTTTTATCTTCATTTCTGCGAGGAAGTGAAAGGCATATGAGCTCAGGTTTTATCTTCATTTCTTGCGAGGAAGTGAAAGGCATATGAGCTCAGGTTTTATCTTCATTTCTGCGAGGAAGTGAAAGGCATATGAGCTCAGGTTTTATCTTCATTTCTGCGAGAAGTGAAAGGCATATGAGCTCAGGTTTTATCTTCATTTTCTGCGAGGAAGTGAAAGGCATATGAGCTCAGGTTTTATCTTCATTTCTGCGAGGAAGTGAAAGGCATATGAGCTCAGGTTTATATCTTCATTTCTGCGAGGAAGTGAAAGGCATATGAGCTCAGGTTTTATCTTCATTTCTGCGAGGAAGTGAAAGGCATATGAGCTCAGGTTTTATCTTCATATTCGCGAGGAAGTGAAAGGCATATGAGCTCAGGTTTTATCTTCATTTCTGCGAGGAAGTGAAAGGCATATGAGCTCAGGTTTTATCTTCATTTCTGCGAGGAAGTGAAAGGCATATGAGCTCAGGTTTTATCTTCATTTCTGCGAGGAAGTGAAAGGCATATGAGCTCAGGTTTTATCTTCATTTCTGCGAGGAAGTGAAAGGCCATATGAGCTCAGGTTTTATCTTCATTTCTGCGAGGAAGTGAAAGGCATATGAGCTCAGGTTTTTATCTTCATTTCTGCGAGGAAGTGAAAGGCATTATGAGCTCAGGTTTTATCTTCATTTCTGCGAGGAAGTGAAAGGCATATGAGCTCAGGTTTTATCTTCATTTCTGCGAGGAAGTGAAAGGCATATGAGCTCAGGTTTTATCTTCATTTCTGCGAGGAAGTGAAAGGCATATGAGCTCAGGTTTATCTTCATTTCTGCGAGGAAGTGAAAGGCATATGAGCTCAGTTTTATCTTCATTTCTGCGAGGAAGTGAAAGGCATATGAGCTCAGGTTTTATCTTCATTTCTGCGAGGAAGTGAAAGGCATATGAGCTCAGGTTTTATCTTCATTTCTGCGAGGAATGAAAGGCATATGAGCTCAGGTTTTATCTTCATTTCTGCGAGGAAGTGAAAGGCATATGAGCTCAGTGTTTTATCTTCATTTCTGCGAGGAAGTGAAAGGCATATGAGCTCAGGTTTTATCTTCATTTCTGCGAGGAAAGTGAAAAGGCATATGAGCTCAGGTTTTATCTTCATTTCTGCGAGGAAGTGAAAGGCATATGAGCTCAGGTTTTATCTTCATTTCTGCGAGGAAGTGAAAGGCATATGAGCTCAGGTTTTATCTTCATTTCTGCGAGGAAGTGAAGGCATATGAGCTCAGGTTTTATCTTCATTTCTGCGAGGAAGTGAAAGGCATATGAGCTCAGGTTTTATCTTCATTTCTGCGAGGAAGTGAAAGGCATATGAGCTCAGGTTTTATCTTCATTTCTGCGAGGAAGTGACAAGCATATGAGCTCAGGTTTTATCTTCATTTCTGCGAGGAAGTGAAAGGCATATGAGCTCAGGTTTTATCTTCATTCTGCGAGGAAGTGAAAGGCATATGAGCTCAGGTTTTATCTTCATTTCTGCGGGAAGTGAAAGGCATATGAGCTCAGGTTTTATCTTCATTTCTGCGAGGAAGTGAAAGGCATATGAGCTCAGGTTTTATCTTCATTTCTGCGAGGAAGTGAAAGGCATATGAGCTCAGGTTTATCTTCTTTCTGCGAGGAAGTGAAAGGCATATGAGCTCAGGTTTTATCTTCATTTCTGCGAGGAAGTGAAAGGCATATGAGCTCAGGTTTTATCTTTCATTTCTGCGAGGAAGTGAAAGGCATATGAGCTCAGGTTTTATCTTCATTTCTGCGAGGAAGTGAAAGGCATATGAGCTCAGGTTTATCTTCATTTTCTGCGAGGAAGTGAAAGGCCCAAATATTGAGCTCAGGTTTTATCTTCATTTCTGCGAGGAAGTGAAAGGCATATGAGCTCAGGTTTTATCTTCATTTCTGCGAGGAAGTGAAAGGCATATGAGCTCAGGTTTTATCTTCATTTCTGCGAGGAAGTGAAAGGCTATGAGCTCAGGTTTTATCTTCATTTCTGCGAGGAAGTGAAGGCATATGAGCTCAGTTTTATCTTCATTTCTGCGAGGAAGTGAAAGGCATATGAGCTCAGGTTTTATCTTCATTTCTGCGAGGAAGTGAAAGGCATATGAGCTCAGGTTTTATCTTCATTTCTGCGAGGAAGTGAAGGCATATGAGCTCAGGTTTTTATCTTCATTTCTGCGAGGAAGTGAAGGCATATGAGCTCAGGTTTTATCTTCATTTCTGCGAGGAAGTGAAAGGCATATGAGCTCAGGTTTTATCTTCATTTCTGCGAGGAAGTGAAAGGCATATGAGCTCAGGTTTTATCTTCATTTCTGCGAGAAGTGAAAGGCATATGAGCTCAGGTTTTATCTTCATTTCTGCGAGGAAGTGAAAAGGCATATGAGCTCAGGTTTTATCTTCATTTCTGCGAGGAAGTGAAAGGCATATGAGCTCAGGTTTTATCTTCATTTCTGCGAGGAAGTGAAAGGCATATGAGCTCAGGTTTTATCTTCATTTCTGCGAGGAAGTGAAAGGCATATGAGCTCAGGTTTTATCTTCATTTCTGCGAGGAAGTGAAAGGCATATGAGCTCAGGTTTATCTTCATTTCGCGAGGAAGTGAAAGGCATATGAGCTCAGGTTTTATCTTCATTTCTGCGAGGAAGTGAAAGGCATATGAGCTCAGGTTTTATCTTCATTTCTGCGAGGAAGTGAAAGGCATATGAGCTCAGGTTTTATCTTCATTTCTGCGAGGAAGTGAAAGGCATATGAGCTCAGGTTTTTCTTTATTTCTGCGAGGAAGTGAAAGGCATATGAGCTCAGGTTTATCTTCATTTCTGCGAGGAAGTGGAAAGGCATATGAGCTCAGGTTTTATCTTCATTTCTGCGAGGAGTGAAAGGCATATGAGCTCAGGTTTTATCTTCATTTCTGCGAGGAAGTGAAAGGCATATGAGCTCAGGTTTTATCTTCATTTCTGCGAGGAAGTGAAAAGGCATATGAGTCAGGTTTTATCTCATTTCTGCGAGGAAGTGAAAGGCATATGAGCTCAGGTTTTATCTTCATTTCTGCGAGGAAGTGAAAGGCATATGAGCTCAGGTTTTATCTTCATTTCTGCGAGGAAGTGAAAGGCATATGAGCTCAGGTTTTATCTTCATTTCTGCGAGGAAGTGAAAGGCATATGAGCTCAGGTTTTATCTTCATTTCTGCGAGGAAGTGAAAGGCATATGAGCTCAGGTTTTATCTTCATTTCTGCGAGGAAGTGAAAGGCATATGAGCTCAGGTTTATCTTCATTTCTGCGAGGAAGTGAAAGGCATATGAGCTCAGGTTTTATCTTCATTTCTGCGGAGGGAATGGGGGTGAAAGGCATATGAGCTCAGGTTTTATCTTCATTTCTGCGAGGAAGTGAAAGCATATGAGCTCAGGTTTTATCTTCATTTCTGCGGGAAGTGAAAGGCATATGAGCTCAGGTTTTATCTTCATTTTCTGCGAGGAAGTGAAAGCATATGAGCTCAGGTTTTATCTTCATTTCTGCGAGGAAGTGAAAGGCATATGAGCTCAGGTTTTATCTTCATTTCTGCGAGGAAGTGAAAGGCATATGAGCTCAGGTTTATCTTCATTTCTGCGAGGAAGTGAAAGGCATATGAGCTCAGGTTTTATCTTCATTTCTGCGAGGAAGTGAAAGGCATATGAGCTCAGGTTTTATCTTCATTTCTGCGAGGAAGTGAAAGGCATATGAGCTCAGGTTTTATCTTCATTTCTGCGAGGAAGTGAAAGGCATATGAGCTCAGGTTTTATCTTCATTTCTGCGAGGAAGTGAAAGGCATATGAGCTCAGGTTTTATCTTCATTTCTGCGAGGAAGTGAAGGCATATGAGCTCAGGTTTTATCTTCATTTCTGCGAGGAAGTGAAAGGCATATTAGCTCAGGTTTTATCTTCATTTCTGCGAGGAAGTGAAAGGCATATGAGCTCAGGTTTTATCTTCATTTCTGCGAGGAAGTGAAAGGCATATGAGCTCAGGTTTTATCTTCATTTCTGCGAGGAAGTGAAAGGCATATGAGCTCAGGTTTTATCTTCATTCTGCGAGGAAGTGAAAGGCATATGAGCTCAGGTTTTATCTTCATTTCTGCGAGGAAGTGAAAGGCATATGAGCTCAGGTTTTATCTTCATTTCTGCGAGGAAGTGAAAGGCATATGAGCTCAGGTTTTATCTTCATTTCTGCGAGGAAGTGAAGGCATATGAGCTCAGGTTTTATCTTCATTTCTGCGAGGAAGTGAAAGGCATATGAGCTCAGGTTTTATCTTCATTTCTGCGAGGAAGTGAAAGGCATATGAGCTCAGGTTTTTATCTTCATTTCTGCGAGGAAGTGAAAGGCATATGAGCTCAGGTTTTATCTTCATTTCTGCGAGGAAGTGAAAGGCATATGAGCTCAGGTTTTATCTTCATTTCTGCGAGGAAGTGAAAGGCATATGAGCTCAGGTTTTATCTTCATTTCTGCGAGGAAGTGAAAGGCATATGAGCTCAGGTTTTATCTTCATTTCTGCGAGGAGTGAAAGGCATATGAGCTGGTTTTATCTTCATTTCTGCGAGGAAGTGAAAGGCATATGAGCTCAGGTTTATCTTCATTTCTGCGAGAAGATGAAAGGCATATGAGCTCAGGTTTTATCTTCATTTCTGCGAGGAAGTGAAAGGCATATGAGCTCAGGTTTTATCTTCATTTCTGCGAGGAAGTGAAAGGCATATGAGCTCAGTTTTATCTTCATTTCTGCGAGGAAGTGAAAGGCATATGAGCTCAGGTTTTATCTTCATTTCTGCGAGGAAGTGAAAGGCATATGAGCTCAGGTTTTATCTTCATTTCTGCGAGGAAGTGAAAGGCATATGAGCTCAGGTTTTATCTTCATTTCTGCGAGGAAGTGAAAGGCATATGAGCTCCAGGTTTTATCTCATTTCTGCGAGGAAGTGAAAGGCATATGACTCAGGTTTTATCTTCATTTCTGCGAGGAAGTGAAAGGCATATGAGCTCAGGTTTTATCTTCATTTCTGCGAGGAAGTGAAAGGCATATGAGCTCAGGTTTTATCTTCATTTCTGCGAGGAAGTGAAAGGCATATGAGCTCAGGTTTTATCTTCATTTCTGCGAGGAAGTGAAAGGCATATGAGCTCAGGTTTTATCTTCATTTCTGCGAGGAAGTGAAAGGCATATGAGCTCAGGTTTTATCTTCATTTCTGCGAGGAAGTGAAAGGCATATGAGCTCAGGTTTTATCTTCATTTCTGCGAGGAAGTGAAAGGCATATGAGCTCAGGTTTATCTTCATTTCTGCGAGGAAGTGAAAGGCAATGAGCTCAGGTTTTATCTTCATTTCTGCGAGGAAGTGAAAGGCATATGAGCTCAGGTTTTATCTTCATTTCTGCGAGGAAGTGAAAGGCATATGAGCTCAGGTTTTATCTTCATTTCTGCGAGGAAGTGAAAGGCATATGAGCTCAGGTTTTATCTTCATTTCTGCGAGGAAGTGAAAGGCATATGAGCTCAGGTTTTATCTTCATATCTGCGGAAGTGAAAGGCATAGGAGCTCAGGTTTTATCTTCATTTCTGCGAGGAAGTGAAAGGCATATGAGCTCAGTTTTATCTTCATTCGCGAGGAAGTGAAAGGCATATGAGCTCAGGTTTTATCTTCATTTCTGCGAGGTAAGTGAAAGGCATAGACTCAGGTTTTATTTCATTTCTGCAGAAGTGAAATGCATATGAGCTCAGGTTTTACTCTTCATTTCTGCGAGGAAGTGAAAGGCATATGGCTCAGGTTTTATCTTCATTTCTGCGAGGAAGTGAAAGGCATATGAGCTCAGGTTTTATCTTCATTTCTGCGAGGAAGTGAAAGGCATATGAGCTCAGGTTTTATCTTCATTTCTGCGAGGAAGTGAAAGGCATATGAGCTCAGGTTTTATCTTCATTTCTGCGAGGAAGTGAAAGGCATATGAGCTCAGGTTTTATCTTCATTTCTGCGAGGAAGTGAAAGGCATATGAGCTCAGGTTTTATCTTCATTTCTGCGAGGAAGTGAAAGGCATATGAGCTCAGGTTTTATCTTCATTTCTGCGAGGAAGTGAAAGGCATATGAGCTCAGGTTTATCTTCATTTCTGCGAGGAAGTGAAAGGCATATGAGCTCAGGTTTTATCTTCATTTCTGCGAGGAAGTGAAAGGCATATGAGCTCAGGTTTTATCTTCATTTCTGCGAGGAAGTGAAAGGCATATGAGCTCAGGTTTTATCTTCATTCTGCGAGGAAGTGAAAGGCATATGAGCTCAGGTTTTATCTTCATTTCTGCGAGGAAGTGAAAGGCATATGAGCTCAGGTTTTATCTTCATTTCTGCGAGGAAGTGAAAGGCATATGAGCTCAGGTTTTATATCTTCATTTCTGCGAGGAAGTGAAAGGCAATGAGCTCAGGTTTTATCTTCATTTCTGCGAGGAAGTGAAAGGCATATGAGCTCAGGTTTTATCTTCATTTCTGCGAGGAAGTGAAAGGCATATGAGCTCAGGTTTTATCTTCATTTCTGCGAGGAAGTGAAAGGCAATGAGCTCAGGTTTTATCTTCATTTCTGCGAGAAGTGAAAGGCATATGAGCTCAGGTTTTATCTTCATTTCTGCAGGAAGTGAAAGGCATATGAGCTCAGGTTTTATCTTCATTTCTGCGAGGAAGTGAAAGGCATATGAGCTCAGGTTTTATCTTCATTTCTGCGAGGAAGTGAAAGGCATATGAGCTCAGGTTTTATCTTCATTCTGCGAGGAAGTGAAAGGCATATGAGCTCAGGTTTTATCTTCATTTCTGCGAGGAAGTGAAGGCATATGAGCTCAGGTTTTATCTTCATTTCTGCGAGGAAGTGAAAGGCATATGAGCTCAGGTTTTATCTTCATTCTGCGAGGAAGTGAAAGGCATATGAGCTCAGGTTTTATCTTCATTTCTGCGAGGAAGTGAAAGGCATATGAGCTCAGGTTTTAATCTTCATTTCTGCGAGGAAGTGAAAGGCATATGAGCTCAGGTTTTATCTTCATTTCTGCGAGGAAGTGAAAGGCATAGAGCTCAGGTTTTATCTTCATTTCTGCGAGGAAGTGAAAGGCATATGAGCTCAGGTTTTTTATCTTCATTTCTGCGAGAAGTGAAGGCATATGAGCTCAGGTTTTATCTTCATTTCTGCGAGGAAGTGAAAGGCAATATGAGCTCAGGTTTATCTTCATTTCTGCGAGGAAGTGAAAGGCATATGAGCTCAGGTTTTATCTTCATTTCTGCGAGGAAGTGAAAGGCATATGAGCTCAGGTTTTATCTTCATTTCTGCGAGGAAGTGAAAGGCATATGAGCTCAGGTTTTATCTTCATTTCTGCGAGGAAGTGAAAGGCATATGAGCCAGGTTTTATCTCATTTCTGCGAGGAAGTGAAAGGCCATATGAGCTCAGGTTTTATCTTCATTTCTGCGAGGAAGTGAAAGGCATATGAGCTCAGGTTTTATCTTCATTTCTGCGAGGAAGTGAAAGGCATATGAGCTCAGGTTTTATCTTCACTTTCTGCGAGGAAGTGAAAGGCATATGAGCTCAGTTTTATCTTCATTTCTGCGAGGAAGTGAAAGGCATAGAGCTCAGGTTTTATCTTCATTTCTGCGTTTGCATGTCCTCGATCAACCTGTGTGGGCCTTCAGGGGAACTATTAAATTTGTAGATTCTCAAATTCTGCGTCTCTTCATGCCCTGCTCTCATGGTGACCTCAGTTTCGATATGCTATCCGCGTCTATGGCCTGGTTTGATTCCGTCGGGGTCACCGGTATCGGCAATTCATGGGTTGTCGTTGGACCGACGTGGTGGCCCTCCGGAGGGAGAGCTCACCAACGCTGGTCTGCGACTAAGCGATTATTGTCGTCAGCAGGGGCTTAGTAGGTGGTGTCCTGCGTGTGTTGGATCAGAAAAGGCGCCACTGAACACAACCGAAGTGACTCGGCATCAGTGCAGTGTCTCCTCAGGCGGGTTGCCTTTAGACGACTTGACATTGACAGCTCCCTGTAGATTGCCGGTGCTGAGGCTAAGGCTGTGGCCGGGGGACTCGACCCGAGCGGCGTGGGTGAAATGCCACTCAGGTGGAACAAATGATGGGGCATAAAAAAATTGTAGATTCTTCTACCCACTTACAGGTCCCCATTAGCTTACCCCCCCCCCCCACCACCCCCCCCCCCCCCCCACCACACCCTCCGTACCCCCATCGCCGTCCTTTCCGTTTGTTTGTTTTTTTCATTTTGAAGAAATTGCCATCATGGAGTTTTTTTTCCCTTTTCCAAAATCATTTTACACCTCTTTAACGAAACAAAATGTGTCTATCAATATCGCTGAATGCTCATGTGTGTTTTTTTTGGGGGGACATGCTTTTCGCAAAGCGAGGGGGTCTACCCGATTTCGGGTATAGTTTGCTTTCTGCTGAAATGGAAGTCGTTCCCGCCGGTATGTAACCAGGCTCCGTAGGAAACCTGATGAGCTCCTAACAGAACGAAACATCTACCGCCTCCCGGGTCCCCCAGTCCCCCACTGTCCAGGAGGACTTGGCAAACAGAACACCTCCCGGAGAACGTGCCCCAGTCCCCCACTGTCCAGGAGGACTTGACAAACAAATACTTTCCGGAGAAGGCGTCCTTCAACGCAAGTGTCTTCAAAGTGATGTCTTTTTAAGTGTGGGACAGGTTTTGATGTTTGCTCCATTTCTTGTACGGAAATTGAGGATATATGGGTCAATTCTTTTCATCTCACACACACACGCGCGCGTGTGCGCGCCTGCGCACGTACGAACGCGCGCGCGCACACACACACACAAAACACACACACACACACACACACACACACACACACACACACCACACACACACACACACACACACGCACGCACGCACGCACGCCCCGCACACGCGTACACGACCGCGCGCAAGAACGCGCACGCGCACGCGAACGCGCCCACTCACAAAACCACACACACAAAGCGCGCCCCGCGCGCGCGCGCGCACACACGTCCTCTCTCTCTCTCACTCTCTCTCTCTCTCTCTCTCTCTCTCTCTCTCTCTCGCTCTCTCTCGCGTGCGTGTGCACCTTGAAATAGAGAAGGCCTGAAGAGTCCTCTTCATGGACATTTTTTGTTTGTTTTGGTTGATTGGTCGGCAGGTTAGCTAGTGGGTCGGTTGATCGCTCAGTTGGCCGGCTAGCTGGCGTTCTGGGTTGGTTGGCTTGTTGGCTGACCCGTTGGTAAATTGCCTGAATATGTGTATAACCATGCATTAGGACTGCTTTTTGGAGTGTAAGTAAATTGTGGTATTACACAGTCAACCATTATTACCAATGCAAAATCATCAGCATTATTATCATTATCATCAAGAAAAAAATAATGATCACAATTATAACAATAATGACAACAATAATAATGACGATGATAATAATAATCATGATTGTTAATAGAACAATATTAATAATGTTCAAGAGAGAAGGATGTGGGGGTGAGGGTGGTGTGGGGGTGAGGGTGGTGGGGGTGGAGGGTGGTGTGGGGGTGAGGGTGGTGTGGGGTGAGGGTGTGTGGGGGTGGAGGGTGGGTGGGGGTGGAGGGGGGTATGGGGTGAGGGTGGTGTGGGGGTGAGGGTGGTGTGGGGGTGGAGGGTGGGTGGGGGTGAGGGTGGTGTGGGGGTGGAGGGTGGTGGGGGGTGAGGGGGGTGTGGGGGTGGAGGGTGGTGTGGGGGTGAGGGTGGTGTGGGGGTGAGGGTGGTGTGGGGGTGAGGGTGGTGTGGGGGTGGAGGGTGGTGTGGGGGTGGAGGGTGGTGTGGGGGTGGAGGGTGGAAGTGCGTTATGGGACAAACGAACAAAAAGATTGAATCGTGTCACATTCAATTTACAAGTGATAATATAAGGGGAAAAAACTTGTCAAGAGAAAGTGTTTTTTGGGCCCAAGCACATTACACCAAAACGTGTCAACACATTTTCAACGATTCCCTTGGTAGCATGATCTCATATGCCCGCCACAAGCAAACCAAACTGTGTTCAGCTAACAATGGTCTCATATGCGCACAACAAATCAACTGTGTTCAGCTAACATGGCACTCATTTTTGCCAACCCCGGAAAAAAGGGCATTGACTCGGTTTTATCTCTTTTCTTGAAAGGGTTGAAAAACTTAAAAAAACTCCGGGTTTTATCTTCATTTTCTTTGCATGTCCTCATCAACCTGTGGGGCCTTCAGGGGAACTAAAAATTTGTGATTCTCAAATTCTGCGTCCTTCATGCCCGCCTCATGGTGCCCTAGTTTGGGAATTGCTATCCGGTCTATGGCCGGGGTTTGTTCCGCGGGGTCCCCGGTACGCAATTCATGGGTTGTCGTTGGACGACTGGTGGCCCCCCGGAGGAGAGCTCACCAACGGGGTCTGCGACTAAGCGATTATTGTGTCGCGGGGGGGCTTAGTAGGGGTGCCCTGCTGTGTTGGATCAGAAAAGGGCCACTGAACACACCGAAGTGACTCGGCATCAGTGCAGTGTCTCTCAGGGGGGTTTTGCCTTTAGACGACTTGACATTGCAGCTCCTTAGATTGCCGGGCTGAGGCTAAGGCTGTGGCCGGGGACTCGACCCGAGCGGCGGGGGAAATGCCACTAGGTGGAAAAAAGAGGGGGCTAAAAAAATTGAAATTCTTCTCCCCATTAAGGTCCCCCCATTAGCTTCCCCCCCCTCCCCCCCACCCCCCCCCCCCCCCCACCACACCCCCGTACCCCCATCCCCGCCTTTCCGTTTGTTTGTTTTTTTCAATAAAAAATTGCCATCAGGGTTTTTTTTTTCCCTTTTTCCCCAAAATCATTTTCCCCTCTTTAACGAAAAAAAAATTGTCTAAAATATGCTGAATGAATGGGTTTTTTTTTTTGGGGGGGACATCTTTTCCAAAGCGGGGGGGTTCCCCCTTTTTCGGGTATATTTGTTTTCCCGAAAGGGGAAGTCTTTCCCGCCGGTATGAAACCGGGCTCCGAGGAAATGATGAGCCCTAACAAACAAACATCCCCGCCTGCCGCCCCCCAGCCCCCCACTGTCCAGGGGGACTTGGCAAAAGAACACCTCCCGGAAAACGTGACCAGTCCCACGTCCGGAGGACTTGACAAAAAATATTTGGGGAAAAGGGCGCCCCAAAACGCAAGTGTTTTCAAAGTGATGTCTTTTTAATGTGGGACGGGTTTTGATGTTTGCCCCATTTTTTACGGAAATTGGGAATATGGGTCAATTCTTTTCATTCACACACACACGCGCGCGTGGGCGCCTGCCAGAAAAACGCGCGCCGAAAACCACCAAAACAAACACAAACACACCCACAAACCCACACACACCACACCCCAACACCAACACGACGCACGCACGCCGCCCCGCACACGCGTACACCCCGGCGCAAGAACCGCACGCGCACGCGAACGCGCCCCCCACCCAACACCACACACACACGCGCGCCCCCGCGCGCGCGCGCGAAAACACCGTCCTTCTCTCTCCTCTCCTCTTCCTCCTCTCTCTCTCTCTCTCTCGCTCTCTCTCGCGTGCGGTGACCTTGAAATAGAGAAGGGCGAAGACCCTCTTCATGGACATTTTTTGTTTGTTTTTGGTTTGTTTGGTGGGCGGTTAGTGTGGGTCGGTTGATCGCTCATTTGGGCCCGGCTGCTGGCGTTCGGGGTTTGGGTTGGCTTTTTGGTGACCAGTTGGTAAATTTGCCTGAAATGTGTATAACCTGCATTAGGACTGCTTTTGGAGTGAAGAAAAAATTGTGGTATTACACATAAACCATTTTACCAATGAAAAAACACAGCATTATTACATTATCATCAAGAAAAAAAAAATGATCACAATTTTTAACAATAATGACAACAATAATAATGACGATGATAATAATAATCAGTTTTTTAAAAACAATATTAAAAAAAGTTCAAGAGAGAAGATGTGGGGTGAGGGGGGGGGGGTGAGGGGGTGGGGGTGGGGGGGGGGGGGGGTGGGGTGGTGTGGGGGGTGAGGGTTTTGGGGGGGGGGTGGGGGGGGGGGAGGTGGTATGGGGTAGGGTGGTGTGGGGGGGAGGGGGTGTGGGGGGGGGGGTGGGTGGGGGGGAGGGGGTGGGGGGTGGAGGGGGGTGGGGGGGAGGGTGGGGTGGGGTGGGGGTGGTGTGGGGGGGGGTGGGGTGGGGGGAGGGGGGTGTGGGGGTGAGGGGGGTTGGGGGTGGGGGGTGTGTGGGGGTGGAGGGGGGTGGGGGGTGGGGGTGGGAAGTGGTTATGGGACAAACAAAAAAAGATTGAATCGTTACATTCAAATTTTCAAATATAATATAAGGGGAAAAAAATTTTTCGAGAAAGTGTTTTTTGGCCCCCGACATTCACCAAACGTTCAAAACATTTTCAACGATTTCCCTTGGGAGCAATGACTCATTGCGACAAGCAAACCAATGTGCACTAACAATGGGCTCACATGCGCACAACAAATCAACGTGTTTAGCTAACAAAGGTTTTAATTTTGGGACGCAAAACAACTGGTTAGCAACAGTAGCCAATGCGACAACAACGACTTTTTCTAGGTCTTTTTTGGGTTTTATTTTTCTTACCCCCCGAGTTTTTTACTTGTTTTTTCCCGGGAACACCAACATAAGATGAAGGATAACTGACCAGGTTACCTAGCGACAATTCTGCATTCGCGAAAAACGTAGACGACATGAAAAGAAAACACGAAAACCAGGAAATTTGTCCAATGGAAAAATAGCCTTTTTTTTTTTTTTTTTTGAAACAACTCCAAATATTTTTAAAATTTCGAGCCATTTAAAGCAATAAAAAGCAACAACGAAAAAACGAGAGGGGAAATTCATTCACCTGAACGCAGGAGCTTATTCACCAGAGACTACACGGCTTATTTACCCGAGACTAGCAGGAGCTTTTATTCACCAAACTCACGGCTTTATTTACCAGGACTAAAGGGGCTTTATCCCAGAGCTTGAGAGTTCTTTCCCCCGATAGAGGAGCCCTTTCCCAGAGACCAGGGGTTCATTACCTGGCTTGCGGAGCTTCATTACCAAGACTAGCGGACTTCATTCACCTGAGACTCGAGCTTCATTCGTCGAGACTACGGAGCTTCTTTTACCAGAACTAGCGGAGCTTTTTCACCAGAAAACTAGCACAGCCGAGGAATTCGGCTGTCAAACGTTGCATGCTGTGACCCTTAAAAAAAAAGGTTATGCAATTTTCTGCAAGCAGATTTTTAGACGGCCGGACTCTGGTCACCACGTGCATAATGCAAGACGTTTGTGGATCACGTGCAAGTGGGTCCCATGTCCAACACGAGGGTCTGTCACATCCACGCCATGCGCTGACTCGCCCCCATGCTTTTTCTCCACTCGTTACCACGTGAAGTTCAAATACAGAGTGTCTTCGTTTGTCACCACACAAAGTGGACTTTCCATCCTCGTCAGTTTGCCTCCGTGGTCACTCAAACATTTTCGTGCTTTGTGGTTTTTGTTTGTTTGTTTGTTTGTTGTTGTTTGCGTTATAGTATATATCTAAATATTTTCATCAGAGTGTGCATGGAAAGTTGTGTCCGTTCAGGGTTTACGCTTGCTCCCAGTTCAGGTAGTTATAGCGCCCAGGGGTAATTAGCACAGGTCTGTGTGGTGTGTGGAGGGGGGAGGGGTGTGTGAGAGTGGTGGCGTGCTACATCTAATGCTACACTGATACCACCAGAACAACAACACGTTATCTAATACTACACTATACCACCAGAACAACAACATGTCATCTGATACTACACTGACACCACCAGAACAACAACACGGAAGACGGGCAACGAGATGCAGATCGTCATGTTTTGAGGGGCACGGGACTAAGAGCTGACCGTCTCCTGAAAACCTTGAAGCAATCCTTGAACGTGTTGATCAAGATCAACAAGACAGTCGGTCAAGTTGACGACACAACACGTGTGAAGCACGCCTTAGGCTGCACCGGATAGTTCGACGTGCGTTGACTATGCCGTCCACCCGGTTCAATAATTCAGCACTGTGTACTTAGACTTGATACTGCTCGGAAGGAAACCCGCTCCCTGCGCCAGAGTAGCTGACCTCTCCCCCTCCAGTATCCCCCCCCCCCCCCCAACCCCCACCACCACCCCCGGACCCTCCAATGTGGCCACACGCCACAATTAGGATTTTGCTCTAAATCACTAGAATCCTTGTGAGCATTTTGAGGCGTGTGGTAAGATTGAGCCTGCAACTGATACCAGACTGATAACTGATCAAAAGAACAATCTCTCCCTCCCCCCCCCCCCACCCCTCCCATATTGTTCCACTTGTTTTGGCGGATTTCCACCGATGACATTATTCACAATCTTCAAAAATATGATTTTCTCTTGCTGACGTCACACTTCAGCCTGTTCACTCACCTGTGACCCTATTTTTGCGCCAGCTGCCTCTTCCCCTTTCATTTGAATCCGTCTGCTCGAACCACCTGGCATGTACCTTGAGGGCGTATGAAAGAAAAGAAGTAAATCAATTTTCAGACACAATAGAAATTCTCAAAACAATCTGAGCGTGTCTGTCTATAAATACTCGACTTCTTCAGCACGGCCTCGGTGCATTCATTTTCGGTGTGCAGCCTGTAGGTCTCAAAATGTCTCTCTCCCCTCTGCCTCGCCCCCTTCGGACGATGCTGACGGAAGCATATCAAAAATGGAAAGGAAGTGGAGGTGACGTCTCTGTCTATATTCACAGCAGTCGGGACACGTTTGTGCGGGCGAGGTGTTGTCCAAAATGACGGTTAGGGAGGTAATGATGTAGGAATTATTCATCTGTTTCTCTGCTACCTGCTGTGGTTCCGTCGGTCTCTGACACACACACATGCTCCCTCTGTTTCCACTCTCTATGTGCCCTCCTCCCCCCCCCCCCCCCCCCCTTCCCCCCCACAGGTCCTACCGCTCTCTGTGTCTATAGATGTATTTCTCTCTTCCGCCCTCTCTCTCTCCTGTCTGTCTGTTTTCTCTCTCTCTCTCTCTCTCTCTCTCTCTCTCTCTCCTCTCTCTCTCTCTCTCTCTCCTCTCCTCTGTCTCTCTGTCCTTCTCTCTCTCTCTCTCCTCTCTCTCTCTCCTCTCTCCTCTCTCTCCGTCCTTCTCGTCTTCTCGTCTCTCTTCTCCTCTCTCTCTCTCCCTCTCTCTCTCTCTCTTCTCTCTCTCATCTCTCTCTTCTCTTCTCTCTCCCCCCCTCTCTCTCTTTCCCCATTCTTTCGTTTTCCACTCTCTCTCTCTCTCTTTCACCATCATCTCTCTCTCTCTCTCTATCTCCTCTCTCTCTCTCTCTCTCTCTCTCTCTCTCTCTCTCCTCTCTCTCTCTCTCTTCCTCATCTACTCTCTCTCTCTCTTTCTCTCTGTCTCCCCCCCTCCCTCTTTCTCTCTTTCTCTCTCCTTTCCCTCTCTCTGTCTCCCTTACCTCTCTCTCTCTCTCTCTCTCTCTCTTTCTCCTCTCTCTCTCTTCTCTCTCTCTCTCTTCTCCTCTCTCCTCTCACTCTCCTCTCTCTCTCTCTCTCTCTTCTCCTCTCTCTCTCTCTCTCTCTTTCACTTCTTTCTCTCTCTCTAAGAAATGGTGAAAGGAAAGGATGACGACGATCATTATGATGGTGTCGACAGAAGAAGAACCAGAACAATCCACGCATCACCCAGCATCCTTTGAGTGTCTTTTTTTTCAAAGTGTACAATAGAACTTCGATAATGACTGACAAGTAGGATGCCAACAGACAAAGAATGCCTGATCATCAATTTGTTCGTTAGCAACGCTCCCCAGAATCTGTGTGTATTAGATAAATGTCGGCGGGAAAATTTTCTGTTCAGAGTACTGATCTGATAAAATATGTATCACTTGGATTGCCGGGCTTGTGTGTGTGTGTGTGTGTGTGTGTGTGTGTGTGTGTGTGTGTGTGTGTGTGTGTGTGTGTGTGTGTGTGTGTGTGTGTGTGTTCAAATCAAAGTCAGAAGTCAAAGTTTTAGTTTCACTCATGTGGTGCATTGAATTAGTGGCATAAAAGTGTGCGTGCGTGCGCGGTGCGTGCGTGCGCGCGTGCGTGCGCGCGCGCGTGCGTGCGCGCGTGCGTGCGTGCGAACGCGAGCACGCACGTACATGGTGCATGTGTGCCAGTATGTATGATATATTTTTCTCTTTCGTATTAACAATTTCCTTTTGTATTCCACAGTTGTTACAAGAAAGCACTTTTTCGATATAGGGAATATCAACAACAACAACAACAACAACAACAACAACAACAACAACAGGAGGAAGAAGAAAAACAAGACTAAAACAAAAATAGCTGTGAGCAATAGACAAAACAGTTCACAACAACAATACAAAAATAATTAACAACAACAAAACAAAAACAACAACAACAAAGAATTAAGGGAAATTCATCAACGACGACCGCAAACCAAAATACAAAAAGAAAGACCAAACCCAACACAAAGGTGCTAAGAAAACATCGGAGGGAAACAAGATAGATGCCAGCCGGACCTCTCCCACAGAAGCACCAGAAGCGTCCTCCAACTTTCAGCCCACCCAGGAGCCGAGCCATTAACAGGGAAATGATATACTGTACACCCACACAGCACCCTCCTTCAGGGAGGATCGCCTTCCTCCGGGGGAGGAATCACAAAACTTTTATTCCCATGTCCACCAAGAAATCATGTATTCAGCCTCGTGTTCTCATTCTTGGATTTGTTTGTTTCTTTCTTAATCTGTCTGTCCTTCAGCAAGATTACACAATAGCCGCTTTTTATAACGAAGCTTGGAAGAATGGGCTGACTCGTGGGCCCCAAAGACGAAGGAGTTAAAATGCTGATGTAGATCCGTGATCCGTTCGAACTTCGCGAAGGATCTGCGTTCGTCTGCAAGATAGCGTTCTGTATGTTGTGTGTGTGTGTGTGTGTGTGTTGTGTGTGTGTGTGTGTGTGTGTGTGTGTGTGTGTGTGTGTGATTTATTTATTTAAATACATCTGGGTGGATTTACAAACCAAAGAGAATCAGAAAATTAGAGTGGAACCGGGACTTTAAGACGCGGAGGAAAGGAGACAAACTGACAGACAGACAGACAGAGAGGGAGGGAAGGAGAAGAGGATTCAAGAGAAATGTTGGTTGGGAATGTGGGGTGGAGGAGGGGGTGGGGTGCGAGGAGTGACGGGAAAGCGGAGGTCCAGATCGTCTTACGGTTTTGCATGAAAAAACGTGGAGACGACTGGGGGGACGGAGGGAGGGCGTGAATGTATGTGTATGTGTGTGTTGGGGGGGGGGGTAGCTGAGATTTGGTAAGGGAGATGGGTAGGAAAAGGGTTTTGGGGGGGGGGGGGCAGAAAGCAGAAGGATAAGGAAGAGACAAGGAGCGGAGGCAAAGGGGGAAACGAAGGAGGAGGAGGAGGGGGATGCTTAATTTGACAAAATTGAAAAACAACGAGGGGGAAGAAAAAGACCCACAAGAGCTAAGGCGAGACGGTAAGGGGGGAAAAGGAGGGGGAGGGGAGGAGGGGCATGAGGGGAAAGGGGGAACGGACAAAATAGAGGGAAGATCAACCGGGGCCAGATCATGGCGGCAAAACGTCAACAACTTAATATGAATAAACAATAAACAATATGCGCACCGCCACTCTGACGACGATCCTGTCCTTCGCCTCTAGGCGAAAGGTAAGAAGCTGCGGATCTTTTTTTCCGGAAGTTTGGAGCTATAAGATAAGCGGACAGAGAGAAGAAAGAAATAGCCAAGCCAAACATGAACACTGTTAAAACTTTCCAAACTTTTTTTAATGATGAAAATCAGGGGTTAGGCGTAATGGATTTGTTCATGTTAGACACACCCACACACCACACAACACACACACACACACACACACACACACACCCCACACACACACCAACAACAACCCCTACATAACACAAGGCAAGCGCCCGAGCACACCCCACACACACACACACACACACCACACACACCCCACACACACACACACACACACAACACCACACACACGCGCCGCGCGCGCGCGCGCGTGAGCGCACGCAACGCACGCACGCACGCACGCCACCACACAAAACACACACACACACACACAAAACACACACACACCCCCACCTTCCAGATTCGTGCCCTGGAATCAACAATAGAATTCAAGGTATATTACCATACCCTAGAGAAGAAACGAACGTTTGACAAAACAGAAGCAGGTTTACTTCGACCTGAAGGGCTTCAACAGACAAGACAGACCCACATGACAACCCAAAAACAATAGCCCAAAAACAACAAACAGCAGCAGCAACAACAAAAACAACAACAGCAACAACAACAACAACAACAGCAGCAACAACAACAACAGCAGGAGCGCATACGAAAAGCTCGTTTTTGTTGCAAACGTCACCAAGCACACATGTCACATTCATGCTAGGGTGAGTGTTCTTTCTTTTTTTCAAGAATTCGAAAAACGGATTGTCGTCTGTTAGCATGTGTGTTGACTTTAAATAACAACGGTTTTGTTTTGTTTTTTGCCCAAGAGATTTATGCATGGACATGGATGGATGGAGAGAGAGAGAGAGAGAGAGAGAGAGAGAGAGAAGACAGACAGACAGACAGACAGACAGACAGACAGACAGAGCGAGAGACAGCGAGAGGAGGGGTAGAGAAGGGGAGGAAAGAGAGACAGACAGACAGATAGGCAGAGACAGAGAGAGTCAAGACTCAAATCTCAAGACTCAAGACTCACAAAGTTCATTGCTCGTTTTAGACAGTGTTCAGTTTTCTAAACAATCCCTGCTATTCTTGGCGACAAAACACACTACAAGACAGTCACAACTCCATAGCAAAAACACTCTACAAGACAGTCACAACTCCATAACAACAAAACACACTACAAGACAGTCACAACTCCATGGCAACAAGACACACTACAAGACAGTCACAACTCCATAGCAACAAAACACACTACAAGACAGTCACAACTCCATGGCAACAAGACACACTACAAGACAGTCACAACTCCATAGCAACAAAACACACTACAAGACAGTCACAACTCCATGCAACAAGACACACTACAAGACAGTGACAACTCCATAAACAAAAACACACTACAAGACAGTCACAACTCCATAGCAACAAACACACTACAAGACAGTCACAACTCCATAGCAACAAAACACACTACAAGACAGTCACAACTCCATGCAACAAACACACTGACAAGACGTCAAACTCCATAGCAACAAGACACACTACAAGACAGCCAACTCCATAGCAACAAAACACACTACAAGACAGTCACAACTCCATAGCAACAAAACACACTACAAGACAGTCACAACTCCATAGCAACAAACCACACTGCAAGACCGTCACAACTCCATAGCAACAAGACACACTACAAGACAGTGACAACTCCATAGCAACAAAACACACTACAAGACAGCGCAACTCCATAGCAACAAAACACACTACAAGACAGCGCAACTCCATAGCAACAAAACACACTACAAGACAGCGCAACTCCATAGCAACAAAACACACTGCAAGACCGTCACAACTCCATAGCAACAAAACACACTGCAAGACCGTCACAACTCCATAGCAACAAAACACACTGCAAGACCGTCACAACTCCATAGCAACAAACCACACTGCAAGACCGTCACAACTCCATAGCAACAAACCACACTGCAAGACCGTCACAACTCCATAGCAACAAAACACACTGCAAGACCGTCACAACTCCATAGCAACAAAACACACTGTAAGACAGTCACAACTCCATAGCAACAGACAGCCAAATGGCACGCAGTTTTCAATTTTGTAATGAAATGATTACACAAATATCATGTGTCACCACGACTACTACTACTGGTGCCGCGAACACAACTTACGATGATAATCATAATAAAAATAAATGATCATAATAATAATAATGATAACAATGATAACAAAAATAATAATGATGATAACAATAATACAAAAAAAAACGATAATGATAATGGTAACCATAATAATAAATAATACTTTTGACAACAACAATACTGATATGTGATCAGGAAAATGGTTGCAAAAACTGGTTGAGTGAAAAATACTACCGTACACGCACGCAGAGAGAGAGAGGGGGGGGGGGAGACGCAGAGAGAGAGAGAGAGAGAGAGAGAGAGAGAGAGAGAGAGAGAGAAGAGAGAGAGAGAGAGAGAGAGAGAGAGAGAGAGAGAGAGAGAGAGAAGAGAGAGAGAGAGAGAGAGAGAGAGAGAGAGATGAGAGAGATCATGTGTAGAGACAGCAGAAGAGAGAGAAGAGAGAGAGAAAGAGAGAGAGAGAGAGAGAGAGAGAGAGAGAGAGAGAGAGAGAGACAGAGACAGAGACAGAGACAGAGAGAGAAAAAGAGAGACAGAGAGAGAGAGACATACACACACAGATACAGAGACAGACAGACAGACAGGCGGACGGACGGACGGACGGACGGACGGACAGACAGACAGAGAGTACATGCTGGTGATGAGCGTCGCCCAACACCAGCTGTGAGAGCCCTCTAGGATAAGCAAGTCACTTAGCGAGCCATTGGCGGCAGAGGATGGCTGCCAGCCCTGAAGAATGAGGACGTTCGCCAAGATCTACGACAGAGAAGGTAGACGGCGATCTGTGTTTAAACACCCATAGCAACTGCACCTTATGTACGTATTTCAGAGTGCATGCTTTATCGTGAGGACAGTGTCGTCTTGAAGGGTCCTGCAGCACATGGAAATATTGTGTTGGAAGAGCAGAACGCTGTGGAGTGATGGGAAAAAAGGTCGAGTTCGGGGGGAGGGGTGAGGGTGATTTACACTGGACCAAGGGGTGTCAACCAACTGCCCACACGTTGACTTGTGTCATGTCGATGGTGGATATCATATGTCAGATTGTCTAAAACTTGGACTGTTTTTTTTTCAGTTCCTGCAAGTGTTCAGGCTTTGGCCGAGTTGTGTGTGTGCGTGTATCGTGTGTGTGTGTGTGTGTGTGTGTGTGTGGTGCGTCGTGTGCGTGCGTGCGTCGTGCCGCGCGCCGCGTGTGTGCTGCGTGCGTGCGTGCGTGCGTGCGTGCGTGCGTGCGTGCGTGCGTGCGTGCTGCGTGCGTGCGTGCGTGCGTGCGTGCGTGCGTGCGTGCGTGCGTGCGTGGTGTGTGCGTGGTGGGGCGTGCTGGTGGGGGTGGTGCGTGCGTGTGCGTGCGTGGTGCGTGCGTGTGGTGCGTGCGTGCGTGCGTGGTGGTGTGTGTGTGTGTGTGTGTGTGTGTGTGTGTGTGTGTGTGTGTCGTGATATACAGTAAAACTTAGATTTCTCTTTCGGCGTTGACCAGGAATTGTGTGCACTGAACAATCGACTCTCACCAACTGAACACAAACAAAAGAAAAAAACAAAGAAAAAAAAATAAAAGCAACAAACACTTGATCGGTAAAAGTAATTTGTCTTTGTCTTCCTCCCACCAATGAAAACAAAGAAACAAAAACAAGCAAACGAACAAACATTTGATCAGTGACAATAATTTGTGTTTGCCTTTTAATCTCTTTGAATAACGCTTCGTTTCTACTTACCGTGTGTAGCTGTGGTATTTTACAGTTAATTGTCTTAAAAGCCTGTAACGTACAATTTCAACGTTTTAAAACATACAAACTGTATCCAGTTACTCAAAGAAAACAAGCAACTTGGTTAGATTTTTTCCCCGATCAAGTACTTCCATGGTCCTTTGCGTGGTAACAGCGAGCTTCGAGGACAAAAGATTATTTTTGTGGATGTGTGTCATGTTTCTTGTCTTATATTCTCTGCGTGATATCATACCGACTCGTATTCAGAGACAGACAGACAGAGAAAGAGACAGAGACAAAGAGAAAGAATGAGATAAACAAAGAGAGAGAGGGGAGGGGTGGGAGAGAGAAGAGAAGAGAGAGTCAGACAAACAGACAGACAGACAAGCATCATTTCTCGATGTTCTTCTTATTTGTTAGCATTCAACTTTGCTGCAGATAAGAGTGCAACCCCTTTCTTCCTCTTTATCCTCACCCACACACACACACACACACACACCACACACACACACACACAACACAACACACACACACACACACACCACCAGCGGACTGCCTTCGATCATCGACCCTCGTCTCTTTGTCTTTTTGGGTCGTTGGTCTTTCCTGGAGTTCACCTCTGTCGTAGATGTAGGACATCAAATCCCTGTCACTATTTTTTCCGCCATCTTTGTCCCTCAGACTTTTTTTTCTTCCTTCTTATTTCTGTTTTGTTGTGTTCGGTTTCGTTTCTATTAGGAGTTAAACGACATTTATGTGCACCTGGAAAAAAAGTTTCACCGTAGTTTAGAATCACTAGTTCATGAAGGAACAGGACGTGAAACTCATAAAAGGTGCGTTGAGGGATTTCCAGTTTGTCTCGTTTTCGGTCTCCTACCAGCATGGCCGACATGAAAAGGGAGGTCACTGCTATACACAAAGCCCTCACGGTCCGTAACTGCTGTCGCGTATAAGTTAACTGCTGGTTGTTGCGATTCCGGGCTCACGTTCCAAACCAGGATTTAAAAAAAAATGAGGACAAGATGTAGATATGGCAGGCATCCAGAACTGGAGTGCCGAGAATCCTCATGATGGGAAGTCTGTTTGTGCGATGGTAGGAAAGGAGAGGAAGTTGTATGAGAGAGAGAGAGAGAGGAGAAGAGAGAAGAGAGGAGAGAGAGAGAGAGAGAGAGAGAGAGAGAGAGAGAGAGAGAGAGAGAGAGAGAGAGAGAGAGAGAGATTTGCGATATGAGTATTCACTTTGTTTCTCTTTTGCCTAATATTGATTTTTCTTTTTTTTTATCAGACTTTAAATACCAGAGAGCTACTTCACAACCGGCCCTTTTCAAATAATAAAATATGTCATACGCCACCCCCCACCCACGCCCCACTCCCACTCCCTCCTACAGCTTTCCATCCACGCACCCCCTCCCTCCCTTCGCGTTCTCATCTTTTACCGTTCAGCGGTCCAAATCTGGAGGTGAAGTGGAGAAGGGGTGGGTGTGGGTAGGGAGGGGGAGGGGAATGAGGGCAGAAAATGTTTCAATGGAGAAAAAAAAATTGTATGTGTTTGGTTCTGAAGATTTCTTAGTGCCAGTTGGTGAACTTCAAATTACAAGACATCATGAATAATTCGGAAGAATTCCATTTAACGTGAATTCTTTGTGAATTAAATTTGTGTTGACGATCCAAACCAGGTCACTGGTAAGTAGCAGATCCCTATTTCAGGTGTCTGAAATGCTATAGAAGTTTTACTGAGGAAATGTCATGCAGAAGAGAATCACCTGTCAGGAAATGTCATGCAGAAGAGAATCTCCTGTCAGGAAATGTCGTGAGAAGAGAATCTCCTGTCAGGAAATGTCATGAGAAAGAAATCTCCTGTCAGGAAATGTCATGCAGAAGAGAATCTCCTGTCAGGAAATGTCGTGAGAAGAGAATCTCCTGTCAGGAAATGTCATGAGAAAAGAATCTCCTGTCAGGAAATGTCATGAGAAGAGAATCTCCTGTCAGGAAATGTCATGAGAAAAGAATCTCCTCTCAGGACATGTCAGAGAAAAGAATCTCCTATATGGAAATGTCATGAGAAAAGAATCTCCTATCTGGAAATGTCATGAGAAAAGTGTGCAGCAATTCGCCAGACTGTGACCTCAATGTCGGAGTTGGGGGCCTCTCTTTCAGGCACACAGTCGGTCGCAGATGTTGCAGAGACAGAAGATGGCAAGATGCAGATGTTGCAGAGACAAGAAGATGGCAAGATGCAGATTTGCAGAACAGAAATGGAAATGCAGAAGTTGCAGAACAGAAGATGGCAATGATCGGCAGATGGGGGTTGCAGAGACAAAGATGGCAAGATGCAGATGTTGCAGAGACAGAAGATGGCAAGATGCAGATGTTGCAGAGACAGAAGATGGCAAGATGCAGATGTTGCAGAGACAGAAGATGGCAAGATGCAGATGTTGCAGAGACAGAAGATGGCAAGATGCAGATGTTGCAGAGACAGAAGATGGCAAGATGCAGATGTTGCAGAGACAGAAGATGGCAAGATGCAGATGTTGCAGAGACAGAAGATGGCAAGATGCAGATGTTGCAGAGACAGAAGATGGCAAGATGCAGATGTTGCAGAGACAGAAGATGGCAAGATGCAGATGTTGCAGAGACAGAAGATGGCAAGATGCAGATTTTGTAGAGACGGGAAGATGGCAAGATGCAGATGTTGCAGAGACAGAAGATGGCAAGATGCAGATGTTGCAGAGACAGGAGATGGCAAGATGCAGATGTTGCAGAGACAGAAGATGGCAAGATGCAGATGTTGCAGAGACAGAAGATGGCAAGATGCAGATGTTGCAGAGACAGAAGATGGCAAGATGCAGATGTTGCAGAGACAGAAGATGGCAAGATGCAGATTTGTAGAGAAAAGGAGATGGCAAGATGCAGATGTTGCAAAGAAAGGAGATGGCGAGATGAGGCCCTGCTTCCTCCTGTTCCTCTTAATACCTCAAGGGAAGCTACTCTGTCTCACTGGAAGGTCTTTGTGTGTTGATGTGACAGTGTCTCCACGTCAACTCTGCAAAGAGCAGTATGTTCTTGGGGGGAACTGTGTCCATGCTGCAGTTGTTGTGGCAGATCTTTAAGTGTCTTCGTGGACCTCACCAAAGATCAACCTTGAGCATGCTGCCCCTGCTTCAGCTCGTCGTATGGGAGCATTCTGAGATTCCTGCTAGTCTCCATGGGATGACCTGTCCGCCTTCCTTGTCATTCTTTTGTACCTGTTAACTGACGGATTTACTTTAAATTCCTTTTAAGATTTTTTTTTTTCAATTTCCGCCTGCGTCACCTCCCTTTGAAACCATGTCACCATGGTTCGCATGCCCGTCACCATGGTCGCATGCCGTCACCATGGTTCGCATGCCCGTCACCATGGTTCGCATGCCCGTCACCATGGTTTACATGCCCGTCACCATGGTTCGCATGCCCGTCACCATGGTTCGCATGCCCGTCACCATGGTTTGCATGCCCGTCACCATGGTTTGCATGCCCGTCACCATGGTTTGCATGCCCGTCACCATGGTTTGCATGCCCGTCACCATGGTTTGCATGCCCGTCACCATGGTTTGCATGCCCAGGACAGAGCACAAAGACAACGTGCAGCGGTTTTGTTGTTGTGTTGCTTCTTGGTTTGTGTTGTTATCTTATTACCAAAACCTAGCACAAAGACACAAAACAAAGCGCAAAGTAACACGTCTTTACAGCACAATACAAACAGGCGAGTGGATTTGTAACACATGTAGAGTGATTACAGCACAATATAAAACAGGCGAGTGGATTTGTAAGACATGGAAGTGATAACAGGCGGAGTGGATTTGTAAACATGTGAGAGTGATTTACAGCACAATAAAAACAGGCGAGTGGATTTGTAACACATGTGAGAGTGAAGAAAATCAAGGTCCAGCTCGATTTGCAGCGACTCCAGACTAAAAAACAAACTTCGCCAGTGAAAAGAGCAAACCCTTCAGCAAGGAAACCTGACTGCAAGGAATTGCAGATGACGAGTCTGGAACATACATATGTGTGACTGTGTGTGGAGTGGCCAATAAATAGCGTACGCGTTAGAGGGCACGAAAGCTCAAATACACGCGAGCGCACGCGTGTGCATTCACACGTATGCGCGCCGCGCACACACACACACACACACCTCTCTTCTCTCTCTCTCTCTCTCTCTCTCTCTCTCTCTCTCTCTCTCTCTCTCTCTCTCTCTCTCTCTCTCTCTCTCTCTCAAATGTGTGTCGACTTCCGCTGTTCATTCGATGACAGCGTAAAATCAATCACAAAATGTTTCATGTAATCTTTTGAGACTGCAAATGGGAGCCCTTTTCTTTATGAACGCTCGCAATCTAATGCTTTAAGCAGGGATTAATCCTATACCTTACAAGCGTTCGCCAGTAAGGGTGAGATTAACTTTGCTGTCTTCAAATAAACGAAGAGCAACTTCAGAAAATCAGCTACGTTCTTGATCAAATTGCTTTTGAAAAACAAAAAAGTTAAAGGAATTTCTGTCGTCAGAAAGGGAGCATCAGTGTGTGTATGACGCTGTGACGATGCTGCATGTCTGGTACTGTCCAACACTCTGCTGCTATGTGGATTGTACGTGTACAGTTACAGTGTATGGCCAGTAGTTCACACCTCCTTCTTTATGGGTGTATTTCCTTACGAAATGATTTCAGTGACTGAACTATCTGATATCTGAACTCACTCGATCTCTGTCTGTCTGTTTGTCTGTCTGTCTGTCTGCCTACCTGTCTGTCTGTCTGTCTGCCTGCCTGTCTCTCAGTCTTAATCTCTCTCTCTCTCTCTCTCTCTCTCCTCTCTCTCTCTCTCTCTCTCTCTCTCTCTCTCTCTCGCTCTCGCTCTCGCTCTCTCTTGACATCTCTCTCTATTTCTCTCCGTCTCCCCCCTCTCTCTTTCTGTCTGTCTGTGTTCTGTCTGTGTGTCTGTCTGTGTGTCTGTTGTCTGTCTGTCTCTTCTCTCCTCTCTCTCTCTCTCTCTCTCTCTCTCTCTCTCTCTCTCTCTCTTCTCCTCTCTCTCTCTCTCTCTCTCTCTCTCTTCTCTCCACTGTTATCCATTCTGCGTTTTTATCATGTTGATGCTGTTGTCTTTTCTTTTGTGAAAATGTTTTGTTTGTTCATGGATACTTTCTATGTGTAGGCCTACTTTGCTTACGCCATATTATTGTGCATTATGTATGACCTTGACATGTACTTTGTAAAAATGTGTTGTTGTTTTTGAAATCCTGCTCAGAGAGGACAAAAAGAATTTGGTAAAAAGAACAAAAAGACACAGAAAGACTATCCGAACACGTCCATCAACGCAACTTTTCGCCTCATCTCCATTTCTTGTCTACGTCTCTCAGTCTCTGTCACTGTTCTTAAAATCCCTCTTTTCCTTCTCATTTTCATCATCATCATCATCATCATCATCATCATCATCATCATCATCATCATCACATCATCATCACCATCATCATCATCATCATCATCATCTTCATTCTTCTCTTCCTCTCCTCTCCTCCCTCCTCCTCCTCCCCCTCCTCCTCCTCCCCCCTTTTCCTCCTCCTCCTCCTCCTCCTTCTCTTCCTCCTCCTTTTTTTTCTTCTTCTCCTCCTCCTCCTCTTCTTGCTCCTCCTTCTTCCTCTTCTTTTCTTCTTTTTTTTTCTTCTTCTTCGTATGCTTCTTCTTCTTCCTCGCATCTTCTTCTTCTTCTTCTTTCTTCTTCTTCTTCTTCTTCTTCTTCTTCTTCTTCGCATTTTCGATTCTGCATTCTTCTTCGCATTCTTCATCGCATTCTTCTTTGCATTCTTCTTCTTTTTCTCTTCTTCTTCTTCTTCTTCTTCTTTTCTTCTTCTTCTTCTTCTTCTTCTTCTTCTTTCTTCTTCGAATTCTTCTTCTTCTTCTTCGACATCCTTCTTCTTCTTCTTCTGCACATTCCCATGGAAACACACTTGATCTTTGTCTTGACCAAAGACCTTACCCCCCCTCCTCCCTTTCCACCCCCCCCCCCCCCCCCCCCCTCCCTCCTCAAGAGCCAGGATAATGGCGGAACAACGGCTTAGACTTCTTGACGTGAGGGCTGCCTCCCAGGAAAAAGAGTTTAACTTGGGAAAGTACGCTGGGGAGATCAAAGAGAAAACATGGACAACTGCTCAATTAGAGATGGGGGGGGGGGGCAGGGGTAGAGTGAGAGAAAGGGAGAGAGAGAGAGAGAGAGAGAGAGAGAGAGAGAGAGAGAGAAGAAGAGAGAGAGACAGAGAGACAAGAGAGACAGAGACAGAGACAGAGAGAGAGCACGCGCGCATTAACAAGCTCGGCTTAAACCTGTCGTTTCTTTTGCTTTGGGAAAGGTTTCAGACTTTTGGCAAGAATGGGAGGAGATGGTGGAAATTTGGGGTGGGGTGGCTGGGAGGAGGGTGAGGGGGGGGAGTAAGGAATGTGAGGAGGAAGGGAGATGGGAGAGGGTGGAGGAAAAGAAGGTGTCTAAGAGTATGTCTATCTTACCTTTTATCTAGCTAGATATTACGTTCCCTCTCTATCGCCTTATATGTCTGTCTGTCTGTCTGTCTGTCCTGTCTGTCTGTCTGTCTATCTATCCGTATAGCCATCTGTCCATACATCTATCTGTCTGTCTGTGTCTGTCCGTCTAGGTATCTATCATAGATATCTATGTATCTTTGTATGACTGTGTGTATACATACATACTACATACATACATACATACATGATACATACATACATACATACATACATACATACATACATACATACATACATACATACATACGTACGTACGTGCGTGCGTACGTACGTCGTACGTACGTACGAGGAAGAAGGTCAGACAAGTAAAGAGTCCTCAGAACATTGGATGAATGGAGCGAGCGAGTAAATGAGACCGATAAAGAAACAGAGAGTGCAGAGGCGAGACAGGCAGACAGAGAAAGAGAAAGAGGCAGACAGAGAGAGAAAGACAGATGGAGAGCGACAGACAGACGGACAGAGACAGAGAGACAGACGGACAGAGACAGAGAGACAGACAGAAAAATGCAGCGACAGATAGACAGACAGACAGGCAGGCAAGGCAGACAGAAAGTCACAGAGAGAGAAAGACAGAGACGGAGAGAAAAACAGAGGGACAGAAAATGAAAGAGAAACAGACGAGGAGAAACAGATAGAAACAAAGAGACAAAGAGACAAAGACAGGAGAAGACAGATAAAGAAAAAGCAGATAAAGTAGAGAAGACAGACAGACAGACAGACAGACAGAGACAGAAGACGAGACAGAGAGAGAGAGAGAGAGAGAGAGAGAGAGAGAGAGAGAGAGAGAGAGAGAGAGAGAGAGAGAGGAGAGAGAGAGAGACGGAGAGACACAGAGAGAGAAAGAGAAAGAGAGGGACACACACACACACACACACTCAGAGAAAAAGAGAGAGGGGCAGAGAGAGAGAGAGAGAGGGGGGGGGAGAAAAAAAGGAGGAGAGAGGGAGAGGACGAGAGAGACAGAGAGACAGAGAGAGAGAAAGAGAGAGTTCTGAGAGACGAAAAGACAAGTAGACAGAACACAGATAGGGAAAAAGGGACAGTGGTAAAAAACACGGAGAGAGAGAGAGAGAGAGAGAGAGAGAGAGAGAGAGAAGGGCAGGAAAAGGTGGGGGAGGGAAAGAGGAATGGGGGAGGGGGAGGGGGCGGGCAATTTCAGGGAGAAAAGAAGATCAGGACTCAGCTCGGAGTTTATTGTCGCAGAGGACACAAGAGACTTAAAGGTGGGAGGAGAGAGAGAGAGAGAGAGAGAGAGAGAGAGAGAGAGAGACACACACACACACACACACACACACACACACACACAACACACACACACACACACACCACACACACCACGCACGCACGCATGCACGCACGTGCACGCACACACACACACATACACGCGCGCGCGCGCGCGCGCGCTCTCAAGAACTTCATGAGAGCTGTTGGGAAACTGAAAAAGCTGTTACTAGTGATAGCATTGAACAGGTAATTGGAAAATAAGTTGTAGGTTGTTTATTTTTTAAATGAATCAAAATGGGAAAGTTGTGTGCAACTGAGTTCTCTCTGTCTCTGTCTCTGTCTCTGTCTCTCTCTCTCTCTCCTCTCTCTCTCTCTCTCTCTCTCTCTCTCTCTCAGCATTTTTCTTAACAGTGATTCAAGGGGGAGAGGGGGAAATTTGATAATCTGACAAGACCATCAAGAAAGAAAAGAAAACAGCGGCAAAGAAGAATACAAAATGAGAAAGGACCACAGAAACAAAGAACTAAACACCTCTTACTGTCCTACTCAGCAGGTAAAAACAAAAACAAAAAAATGAAAGAAGAAAAACAAGGAAAGGACTAAGAAAAAGGAAAAACCAATAAAACAGAAGAAAAAACAAAAGAAGGAAAGAAAGCATCAGAAAAAAAGGAAAGAGAAACAAACGGCAAAGAAAATAAAGCAGGGAACAAGAAAGAAGGAAAAAGAAAGTAGACAAGAAAAATAAAAAGGAAACGAAAAGGGGAAAATAGAGATGAGAAAGAAAAGGAGAATAGAGATGAGAGAAAACAGAGAGAAATTAGAGGGCAAAGGCAAGGACAGATAGATGAGAGAAAACAGAGAGAAATTAGAGGGCAAAGGCAAGGACAGATAGATGAGAGAAAACAGAGAGAAATTAGGGGGCAAAGGCAAGGACAGAGAGAAAGACAGGAGAACGAGCAGGAAACGGTAACAAATGGGTGAAGAGCAGATCACACACACACACACACACACACACACACACACACACACACACACACACACACACACACTCACTCACATACACGCATACACGCATACACGCACTTATGCACACGCAACTACACACACATGCACACGCGCGCGCGCACGCACTTATACACACGCACATACACACATATATACACGCGCGGGCGCGCGCGCGCACACACACACATACACACACACACACACACACACACACACACACACACACACACACACACACACACGCGCGCGCGCGCCGATAGTCGTCTGACCTTTACTCCAAACTCATTCTGCTGTGTCGCGCCAGTGGCCTTCTATCCCCCTCACGAACAGCAAAATGACGTCATTTAACAAAGCTCTAGACTAAACTCTGGGCCGTGTAGGTCCGAGTCCACGGCTACAGTTCAGGCCTAAGATGCTACATATTCTCTATCACACTCAAAGCTGCACCTGGCCTTTGTCAGAAGACCAGCCAGTACCAAGACATATTCATCGCACAGTCCAGCCCTTGACCCATACCACACCTGACTCTGATGAGGCAGATCTCATGTCCCGTTTCTTTTTCTGTGCAAGCACAATCCACGTGACCCTTCATTTTCCTGTCGTGTCTGCTAGACTTTTCACTTTAAAATCCTAGTGCACTACCAATGGCGTAAAAACACGGAGTCTACAAGTCATGTATCATTCTGCTATTTTTTGCTGACATATGGCATTGAACTACTTTACAGACCCCAAATCCCAGGAGAAAATCATCTTTCTCCCATTCAACATTTTGTTCACAGAGCTAGGGCGATTTTCATTTGTTGAAACTTTGTTGTTACTACTTGACCTTTGCTGTGACCCCGAACTCTGACCTGCGGCAATCGCCACCATCTGTACGTATGACAGTGCCGCGAAATCTGTGCACCAATCAGTGAACCTTTCTAGGTCTGATTAAGGGGAGGAAAGGAAAATAAGCACAGAACATTGATTTAAAAAAAAATTAAATTCCACTAGTCACTGAGAGGCTGTTTTAGTTTTGTGTTAGGGAAAATTAAGTGTACTATAAACAGAAAGAGATTTGAACCATTAATCTGCGATGGTAAACTCTCTCTCTCTCTCTCTCTCTCTCTCTCTCTCTCTCTCTCTCTCTCTCTCTCTCTCTCTCTCTCTCTCTCTCTCTCTCTCCTTTAATTCACCCCATGAAAGTATTTCAATAATCCTTGCCTTTTCAAATTCATCTTGTTGATGTCGTCAACAAACGAAAACTCGGTTAAACAGTTAGCTTTTTATTCATATAATGCGTTCAAGAAGCAAGATATGCATATAACGTAAGGAATACCAATATCAGTTTGCAATATGTTTTGCAATGTTTCTCCCCATTCTAAGGGGCTACGGCCTTTATGAATAAAACATTTGAGTCTTGAGACTCTCTCTCTCTCTCTCTCTCTCTCTCTCTCTCCTCTCTCCTCCTCTCTCTCTCTTCTCTCTCTCTCCTCTCCCCAGTGTGGATTGATTATCTCTTCTGCCCTCCCTCTCTGCCCCCCCCCCCACATCCGCCTCTCTCTCCCCCCCCCCCCCCCTCCCCCCTATGCACCGGGATGACTCCAATTCTTATTCTAAACCATGTTTTATTACCAGGAAAAGGATCAGTTCGGACGATAACAAACGACACGAGGGAATAATACGGCATATACCACACTCACTTTCTTCTCGTCCATTGCCAAAAAGAAACTCACCGGTCCCCTTGGGGACTAGCAGAGCCCACGAACCTGTTTGTCCTTCTGTTCTACCACCATGTGGTTAAGGCACATCTTCAGCCTTCCTCTTCTGTTTATATTCAGTGAGATCCATTTTCTTTGCCTCTCTCCCCTGTCTCCCTTTAGTAAAGTATATGCCTTTGTTACTCTCTCCCGTCTCCCTTTGGTAAAGTATATGCCTTTGTTTCTCTCTCCCGTCTCCCTTTGTAAAGTATATGCCTTTGTTACTCTCTCCTGTCTCCCTTTGGTAAAGTATATGCCTTTGTTCTCTCTCCTGTCTCCCTTTGGTAAAGTATATGCCTTTGTTTCTCTCTCCTGTCTCCCTTTGGTAAAGTATATGCCTTTGTTACTCTCTCCCGTCTCCCTTTGGTAAAGTATATGCCTTTGTTTCTCTCTCCTGTCTCCCTTTGGTAAAGTATATGCCTTTGTTACTCTCTCCTGTCTCCATTTGCTAAAATAATGAACTTTTTTTTCTTTTTCTGCTGTCTCGATTTGGTGAAGTAACTGCCTTTCTTCTCCCCTGTCTCCATTGGGTAAGGTAACTGCCTTTACCATTCTCCCCTGTCTCCATTTGGTAAGGTAACTGCCTTTACCATTCTCCCCTGTCTCCATTTGGTAAGGTAACTGCCTTTACCATTCTCCCCTGTCTCCATTTGTAAGGTAGCTGCCTTTACCATTCTCCCCTGTCTCCATTTGGTAAGGTACAGCTGCCTTTACCATTCTCTCCATGGAAAAAATGGAAAGAAATCACAAGATATAATGTATGGCGGTAACATTGGGGAAAAAAATCACCGCAGAGGCAAAATATGGCGGAAAAGCTGTGAAAGAAGAGAGAGAGAGAGAGAGAGAGAGAGAGAGAGAAGAGAGAGAGAGAAGAAGAGAAGAGAGACGACCGCAAAGTGCCAGGGCTGTCGCCGCGTTGAAGTCAACTCACAAGTCATTCAAAGAAAAAAAATAACTCCTTCACACAACCCTTTAAAATACACCTCCCAAAAACACACCGGAAACTTTATTTCAAACAAGCTACCTTCTGTAAAATTTTAGATCAGATGAAGAAAATGTTAATGTCTTTCAGAAATTCAAAGATCACATCAAATGGGGTAGCTCTGAGCAAGGTTTCCATAGAGCCTGCAGGACAGTGGTTATGTCTCACATCATGAAAAGTCCCAGCACTGGTAAGAAATCACAGCAGATACGAGATATGGCGGGAAAACTGGAAAGAAATCAAAACAGAGACAAGATATGACGGAAGAGCTGTAAAGAATTGAGAGAGAAAGAGAGCTAATGTTGCTTATAGCCCAGCCGAGCGCAAAGGGCCATATCAAGGCTGTCACCGCATTGAAGTCAACTCACAAGTCATTTTTTTTTTAAAGAAAAGAAAGAAAGAGAAAAAAAGAAGCTCATTTCTACAACCCTTAAAAAACACCGGATATTTTGTTTGTTTTTTATAATCTTTCTTCTGCACACACAAAACATCTTAGATCAGATGAGAAAAAAAAATTCTTTCAGAAATTCACAGATGACATCACGCGGGACAACTCTGAACAAAAGTGTTCATGGAGTCTGCTGTAAAGTGTGAACGTATCACCTCATGCAAGTCCCACTGCTGTGAAGAATTCGCAGCAGAGACGAGATATGGCGGGAATGCCAGAAAAGAAATCATAACGCTGTGTCACCACCCCCTCAGGGTCCTCATTGCTGCTGGAACTGTCGGAAAGGTCACAAGCGAGAGAGTGCACACAGCACCGGGGCTTGATGAAGCAGGCTGATGTAGCTTTAGGTGTGTGGCCTTTGACAGGGGCGGCGCGGACACCTTCGTCCTGCCATCCTCTCTCTAAGGTCTGAATTATTTTTAGACGTGATCGGCCCCCAGGCAGGGAAGATGAGTGCAAGGAGTGTGCCACTGTGTGTGTGTGTGTGAGAGAGAGAGAGAGAGAGAGAGAGAGAGAGAGAGAGAGAGAGAGAGAAGAGAGAGAATCCAACGTGAAAAGAAGGAACAGAAATGAAGACAGAATCGCAGCGAGTTTAAGACACCTAAATCCAGGAGTTTAGCGTCCGCATGTCATAGATTCTTTCGTGTAACTAATTACCAGGGAATGAAAAGAAGAAGAGATCAAATCTGTTCTCTCGAGTAAGCTACAAATCAAAAAAGAAGATAGGCATACACGGAAAAGGTCGACAGGTGATGCAAATTTTTGGATGGCAAGAACTTCCGACACCCCCCCCCCCCCCCCCCCCCCCCCCCCCCCCCCCACACACACACACACACACACACATCCTCAGAGAGATAGAGTAGAAATAGGGACAAATATAGACTGATTACTGGATGATAAGATAGGTACACACACACACACACACACACACACACACACACACACACACACACACACACACACACACACACGCACACACACACACGCACACACACACACGCACGCACACACACACACATACGCACGCACGCAGGCACACGCGAACACACACGCGAAACACACACACACACACACACACACACACACACACACACACACACACACACACACACCACTTTCGAAATGGAAGAACGATTGAAATAGACAAGTCAAGCATGAGAAAAAACATGAGAATAACGACCAAAAAAAAAGTGAGAAAAAAAATTAATGAGCTGCATTTTAAAAAAGATAGAATTGCAAACAAAGAACATAAGAATATTTAATTTAAAAAACCATCAATCTTAAGAAGGAAAGAATAAGTGAAAGAGAAGAATGAAGGAAGAAGACGGAACACAATAAAACAAAGTAGAAACTAGGTCTATAGCAGAAGAAAATGAACAAGAAGAGGAAAGGGAAGAACGAAAGCAAAAACAAAACCAAAAAAAAAGAAAAATAAAATAAACAGAAAAAAAACAGAAAGGATATTAAAAGCAAAGAACAGAAAAGAATAGAAAGAAGAAAGGAATGGTGAGGGGATAAAGCCATTTTCCCAGGGGAAACTGCAGTGAGATCTTTTTTTAAAAAAAAAACGTTAAGTTGTTCACAGTGTTTTTGTGACGTGGTGGGGACAAAATAAAGAAAGCGAAAGAAGAAAGAAAGAAAGAAAGAAAGAAAATGAATTTGGCAGGAGAGAAAAATGTCAGTAGGTTACAGGTATCTGTCTCTATCCATCCATACATCCATTCACCCATCCATACATACACATACATACATACATAGAGATATTGATGTAAATATATATATATATAATATATATATATATTAATATATATATATATATATATATATATATATATATATATATATTGTTGTGTGTGTGTGTGTGTGTGTGTGTGTGTGTGTGTGTGTGTGTGTGTGTGTGTGTGTGTGTGTGTGTCTGTGTCTGTGTCTGCGTGTATCTGTACATGTTTTTGCCGAGGGGGTGGGGGTGGGGGGTAGGGGGAAGGAAAGATGACGTGCCATCCAATCCAGGACCTCCACCCACAAAAAAGGAAGGAAAAAGAATGAAGATAGAAGAAAGACACGAAGGTAAAAGAAAAGGAAAGGACCCAAGGAGAAAGAAAACCGAAAAAAAGAAAAGAATGAAAGACAGACAAAGTGAAAGACTTAATGAATAAAAAAAAAATGAAAACATGAGTGAATGAACGAATGAACAAAGACGGACATGTAGAACGAATGTAAGCAAGCTTTCGCGGACAAGGTTCACAAGATAAAGTCAAGATTTAACATCATATTTTGCTTGATCTCTCCCTCTCCTCTCTCTCTCTCTCTTCCTCTTTCTTCCTTCTTCTTTCTTTCTTTTTGCGGTGGGTGCGGGGAGATGACGGTGGGGTGGAGGCACTGACAATCATTCATATGATGATAAGAAAAAGTTGCATCCATGCCTCTATGTTTTTCGCATGTGTACGTGAGTCTGTCTGTGCGTCTGTCTGTGTGTTCGCACGTGACACTCTCCTTTAGGGTTTTCATGCGCATAGAAAAAGAGAGGGAGAAGGGCTTGGGGACGGAGGGGAGGCGGAAGTAGAAACGAGGGGGAAGGGAAGAGAGGGGAAGTAGAGGTGTAGAACATGTTCAGTAATTCCTTCCCATCATACTGTTCGCCATTGTCGTCATCCTTAGCTCTCTACCCCCCCCCCCCCCCCCCCCCCAATCTCAACCATCCGAGTGAGACCGACGACAGGGCACTCCAGATTGAGACATCACATCTTCACAGAACTCCACATTGGCGAGTCTTCAAGTTGCCCATGCGATACAGCCCCAATGACAATGGAACACTTCCTGCAGGACTGTCCCACACATGAAAAGCTGGGGCAGAGACCTGGCCTGCCAACACACCGATGAGGGAAAAGCTTTATGGATCACTGGAGGGCCCCCGCCGTACAGCAGCCTTCGTCAATGCCTCTGGCTTCCTGTCTGAGTGAACGAAGAAGAACCATCCCTGTCATCCACCCTCACCCGCCAACCCCCCAACCCCATCCCCCATCTCCTCACTCCCGACTTTCATTCACAAACTTATGCCACCCGTCCCACAAGGCCGTCTTTGTCACAGTTTTTTCTTCTTCTTGTAAACCAATGGGCAACGCAGTGATCGACTTAGGTATGGAAGGGACGCTACTCTCCCCTCATTTCCGTTCACGCCATGCGCTGTCTGTTTATCGCTTCTACGACGATTGGCGGATATGCTGACCTCTTCCAAAGGGGTTACCATGCGCACGTGTCTGTATGCACGTGCGCCTGAGAGGGGTGGGGATCGGAAATGAACGGGGAGATGGAGGGAGAGGGGGGATGGGAGGGGAGGGGAGGTAGCGAGAGAGAGGCGGGTGGGAGATATGGATGGGTGCGTGCGACAGCCCCACTACACTTGTCGATTGATTTCTTTTCCCTTGTTAATGGCTACTCCCAATTAGGGGATTGAAAGGTGGCGTGAGGAAGGGGGGGGGGGGCGGAGCGGAGGCAGGGTGGTGGATGAAGTGTGCGTGAGAGCGAGAATCC
>CM031611.1:41127820-41137820 GCA_018398815.1 Conus ventricosus | reverse complement strand
GCCGGGATATTATGAAAGGAAGCGTAGAGTACAGCCCTGTCATGTAGTCTCAGACCGAAATGGAATTCCGTAGCATCATCTTAATCATCCTCATCCTCATCTATCAGCATTTTAAAAATGTCTCAAATTCTGTGGCCCTTCATGCCCTGCTCTCATGGTTACCTCAGTTTCGATGTCCTCTCCACGTCTGTGGCCTTGGTTTGGTTCCGTCGGGGTCACCGGTATCGGCAAGTCCATGGGGGCTGTCGTTGGACGGACGTGGTGGCGCCCTCCGGAGGGAGAGCTCACTCACGCCGGCTCCGCGACTAAGCAATTATTGTCGTCAGTAGGGGGCTTAGTAGGTGGTGTCCTGCGTATGTTAGATCAGAACAGGCGCCACTGGGCACCGCCGGGGTGGCTCGGCGGCGGTGCGGTGTCTTCTCGGTGGGTTGCCTCTTGGCGACTTGACATTGACTGCTCCCTGTGGATTGCCGGTGCGGGGCTGTGGCGGGGCCGACCGGGCTGTGGCTGTGGACGGGGTGTCGGAATGAGCGGCGTGGGTGCACTGCCTCTGACGTGGCGCAGAGGTTGGGACAGAAAAAACAAAAAAAACCTCTCTCTCTCTCTCTCTCTCTCTCTGGGGGTGACTTCTTGTCAAGTTTCAGGAGAGGCTGTGTCTCTGTAGGTATCAGTTTCTAAGGAAGAAAAAAAACCCTCAAAATAAGATTTCAAACAGGGTCTGAATTTGTTTCTGTTTGTTGTTTTTTCACACCCACTTTCTTGAGTCACTGATCAAGCGTTTCACGTTGTCATTTTATTCGCTGCACATTATGAAGGAAACGTTGACTAAACGGAACAAAGGACGCCATGAGAAACAGAACGTTGAGTAAACAGAACACACGATGCCATGAATACTTGGGCTCCCATTACCTCCAACTATGCTCAGAAGGATCCTTGATATTACTTTTAATGTATTTCTGTTCCCTCCCTGCAGTGGTCTCATTGGAATCGTTGTGCACACTGAGAACACTGAGAAACGCACAGCATCAGAAACAGTCATGTTTTTCCTTTCCCTTTTGTCAATGTGTCTCCAGAGAACTGTTACATGCGGAAACACAGAAACACGCACAGGACCAGAAAGTGTACTCAGCCCTCTCATTTAAAAAAAATGACGCCAAGTCATTACACACACACACACACACACACACACACACAACACACACACCACCACCACCACCACCACCACCACCATTTCACAACACAACACACCACAACACACACACACACACACACACACACACACACACACACATATGATATATATATATATATATAATAAGTTATATATATATATATATATATATATATATTATATATATATATATATATATATATATAGATCAGTATATTTAAAATGCCTAAAACAATTTTTTAAGTGCTCAACCCCTTGGGGAGCAACATTAGTTAAAACAAGTTAAAAGAGGAATCTTAAAACTATCATGATAGTTTTAAGATTCTCTTTTAACTTGTTTTAACTATATATATATATATTATATATATATATATATATATATATATATATATATATATATATATATTATATATATATATATATATATATTCTTGCAGTCATTACAACACCAAGCAGCTCTGTAAATTGCTGGATGGTGCTCAATTACTTATCCTTGGAATTTATTAGTTTATTATAGTTCAGTCCCTTGCGGATTCATTCCAAGAACTGGCCCTCAGCACTTTTTGTGTCTATGATGTTATTTTTTTATATGTTTTTTTTTTTACTTTTCACAACAAAACGTAGCTTATTTTGCTGTTTCATAATTTATTTGCTTCTTAGATGGCACCATCATGTGAATGATAAAAAAATTTTATGTATTATATAATTTTCCAAGAATTTTGACAGACCATTTAAGTTTCGAGTTATAGAAATATAGCTGCGTCGGCTGTAAACAATTCACATATTGCCAAGCAGAGATATGACATATAAATCCAAAGTGTCCAGAAACCTCTCTATTTTTGTTTTCAACTCTCGAGGTCAAAGCTGATTTTTTTTATGAATTTATTCATACAGTTTATCTTGAAATTGGAATAGTCTTTTTTATATAAATGTCTTTATTTGCCACATGCCTTTTCATCTTATTTCTCCGGAGTTCTTGCAACAACTTTGCCGATTTGTCACGTGACACGTATGACGTAGGGTCGGGAGGTGAAAACAAAAATAATGCGCTCGTGTGATTTCAAATATGAGATTGAGCTGCTGTCGTCTGCTATGACTGACTGCGGAGCAGACTTTCGGAACACCAGTTGCTATGGGATTTTATATCATCCGGTTCAGAATTTGACCAAGTAATGCGTTTCCTGGACTTCATTCCTCGATCTCGACAGTCTGAAAATAGAGGTGAAAAATAAGTAAGTCTGACACCGTTAAATAAAAGGGGAAAAAAGCAAAAAAAAAAAAAATATATATAGGCAAAAATGGAGTTCGATTGTCCCGCTGCATTTACGTCATCAAGGGCACATAATTTCTCGTCAGTGGAGACAACCTAAAATAACGGCTGCTGGAACTGCTGAAGACTTTCGCTTTGAGCTGAACTTTCTGGTCCATGAGGTCTTTTTTGGCAGGGTTGTGTGTTGCCCAATTCCTGTCGATGAAAGAAAAAAAAAAGCAAGAAGTTTGTGTTTTTTTAAAGAAGAAAAAATGCGATTATTGCTGCAAAGCCGGCAGACAGAAGTTTCACAACGGGTTTTTTTTGAAAATTCCATTCCAACACTTCCATTTAAGGGACATGTATGGCAGGTAGGTAAATCAATAGTGTGCAGAAGCTTGAACAACAGCCCTCCTGACAAAAACAACATGATGACATTTGAATTTGGAAGTCAGCTCTGATTTGTTTGTTTGTTTGTTTGTTTGTTGTCTTTTCTTATTTGTGTTCTGTTCCGCCCTTCGTTTGACATTTGAATAAATAGGTATGTTTGTTCTAGGATCATTACAAATATAATTAGTCATTCATTAAAAATATGCATTCAAAGAGTGTAGAGTCATTATCTTCTTGGCATCTGAGTTGGGTGTCACGGTGTTGTCCACAAGTTTCTTTGCTGCCATTACAAACACGTCAGTAAAGAGACATCTACTTTGATGTTTCTGCACTGGGCGTTAAAGTTCATCTTGAATAGAATCATGTAAATTATGCAATTACCGAATAAAGAATCATTGAGGGGAATGAGTTACATCTTCAACACATACACAAGACAAACTTCCGTCCTGAACAATTCAGAGGACGGAGTTACATCTTGAACACATTCACAGAACTGTGTTACAGTTTGAACACATTCAGAGGATGGTGTTACATCCTGATCAGATTCAGAGGGCGGAGTTGTATCCTGAACGCATTCAGAGGGCGGAGTTGTATCCTGAACACATTTAAAGGGCGGAGTTGTATCCTGAACGCATTCGAGGACGGAGTTGTATCCTGAACCATTTAAAGGGCGGAGTTGTATCCTGAACCATTAAAGGGCAGAGTTGTATCCTGAACACATTTAAAGGGCGGAGTTGTATCCTGAACACATTTAAAGGGCAGAGTTGTATCCTGAACACATTTAAAGGGCGGAGTTGTACCCTGAACACATTCAACGGACGGAGTTGTATCCTGAACACATTCAAGGACGGAGTTTATCCTAACACATTCAAACGGACGAGTTACATCCTAAACACATTCAGAGGCGGAGTTCATCCTAAACTCATTCAAGGACGAGTTACATCCTCAACACATTCGAGGACGGAGTTACATCCTCAACACATTCCGAGGACGGAGTTACATCCTAAACACATTCAGAGGACGGAGTTACATCCTGAACACATTCAAAGGACGGAGTTACATCCTGAACACATTCAACGGACGGAGTTACATCCTAAACACATTCAGAGGACAGCGTTACATCCTGAACACATTCAGAGGACAGCGTTACATCCTGAACACATTCAGAGGACGGAGTTACATCCTAAACATATTTAGAGAACGGATTTACACCCTAACCACATATAAAGGACGGAGTTATATCCTGAACGCATTCAGAGAACGGACTTACAATCTGAACACATTCAGAAATCGGATCTGAAAGCTAAACACACAGCCTGACCTTCTGGTACTGGATAGTCAGTCTGTGTAGTTCATTGGTCGTCGATATTCAGTGCACACACAAACCTTCATATCCACCAATAAAATGTAAGTGCATTTTCCCTTCGTCTGCTTCTACCGCTTGAAATATTCTATGCCCGTCGGCTGATCTTGGCAAGGTGGTATATTGTCACAGTCGACACCGCAGCAGGAATCACACATTTCGATTTGACATATTATTGCACCAAATGATGAAATGTGGTTTACATACCATGACAGGAATTTTAAAAAGAAATGTTTATATGATGATGCCATTCCTCACAAGAAATATAATCTTTTAAAGTCAAAAGTCATGAGGAAAAAAAAGAACGAAACGGATAATGTTCAGTTCAGTCAGGGGAAGCTACTCTGCTTTGAACGGAAACCGACTTGAAGCAGGCAATGGTGTCGTTCGCTTAACTGCGAATAGTCGCTCTTGGAGCACACTAATTGTTCTGTTTTCCAACCCACTTTGATCAGTTACAGTCTTTGTTCGTCCTTGGACCCCCTGTTAGTGCGTGGAATGGCGTGGTGGCGGTTGTGAGGGGGCAGTTTTCCCGCCAGTGTTAATGCTACCTGCCTGCAGATCTAGCGGTCTTGTGTCTTCTGTAACTTGTGTCTTCTGTAATTGGAACATCAAATGGCACCATGCCCTTCGGTATGTCCCAAGATATTGCAGAACTGAACGACTTTGTTTGGCCTGATCGGTATTGGTTTTGTGCATTTTATGATCATAAACCGACTCCTCCGTTTATACTTCTTATCGTGTGTGTGTGTGTGTGTGTGTGTGTGTGTGTGTGTGTGGTGTGTGTGTGTGTGTGTGTGTGTTCAATCTCTCTCTCTCTCTCTCTCTCTCTCTCTCTCTCTCTCTCTCTCTCTCTCTCTCTCTCTCTCTCTGGTATTAAAAAATAGGGAGGAACAAGACAAACGTTGGATGGAGATGTGCACATGCACGTACAGAAAATGCACTGAGACAGAGAATGAGAGAGAAAAAAATGGAAACATATAGACAGAATATAGGACATACTCGAAGCCATCAAACGAAAGAGACAGACAGACAGTAAGACAGACAGACAGAAAGACAAACAGACAGACAAACAGAGTTAATTTTCAAATTTTGCAATTTCTTGCCAGAAAAAAACCTAAAGTTCATAGGTTTGTAAACATATTTAAAACAAAGGAAGGGGTGCTAAATCAAAACATAATTAAAGTTCTGGTCTCCGTTTTAGCGTGATGTTGTTGTTGATTGCGTCTGGAGGGAACTAGGGGAGGGGAGAAGGGGTAATTTTTTATCGTTTGTAGAGTGGGGGTGGGGGAGGTGGAAAAGGCCTTTTTTGCCAACTTTTTGTTTTTAGTTTTGTTTCATTCACACGACGAAGCACATTGAATGTAATTTCATTAACGCGTTCAAATGCATTGAAGCTACATCATCATATTTTCATTAAATGTGACTGCATTCACAGATTGGAAAAAACCCTTGAATACAGGTTTAACTTAGTAGTGTTGAAACACACTGAATTCAGTGACATTAAGAGTGGTAATGCACAATGATTTTAGTTAGACTAAATGGATTGGAGCCTGTACATGCCATAATGTCCTAAACAGAACTCCGAGTTCGAAAATCTTGTTTTTGAAAAGATGTGCGCGCACACACACACACACACACACACCCCACACACACACACACACACACACACACACACACACACAACACACACACTCTCTCACACACACACACACACACACACACACACACACACACACACACACACACACATACACACACACACTCTCTGTCTCTCTCTCTCTCTCTCTCTCTCTCTCTCTCTCTCTCTCCTCTCTCTCTCTCTCTCTCTCTCTCTCTCGGGGTGAGAGAGACATACAAACTGACGGACGGGCAGACAGACAGGCAGACAAACAGACAGACAGACAAAGACAGTATGAGAGACAGCGGGAGTGAGAAAAACAGAGAAGCGACACAAAAAAGGAGACAGACGGACAGACAGACAGACGGACAGACAGACAGACGGACAGACAGACAGACAGGCATACCCACAGACTACGCACGACAGAGATAGGAAAGGCCAGAAGGACGAAGAGAGAGAGAGAGAGAGAGAGAGAGAGAGAGAGAGAGAGACAAATGACTTAATTTCGTACCAACGCCTCCACTGCTTCCATCGGTCACCACTGGCAACAAGGCCGGCAACCGAGGGAGCACTGTGGCGGGCCCTGCAGACGGGACACAGACACACAGAGCTCTGATGACGCTGTGACCGTCTGTTAGGAAGGCACGTCACACGTTAAGAAGGCACGTCACACGTTAGGAAGGCACGTCACACGTTAGGAAGGCACGTCACACGTTAGGAAGGCACGTCACACGTTAGGAAGGCACGTCACACGTTAGGAAGGCGCGTCACACGTTAGGAAGGCACGTCAAAAGCTACGTCAAATTCAGATGCAGCCCTTAGATATATAGGTAGATAGATAGATAGATAGATAGATAGATTGATAGACAGATAATACATACATACATGTATACATACATACATGCATACGTACATACATAGATGGATAGATAGAGATAGATAGATGTATAGAGAGACAGATAGATAGATAGATAGATAGGTAGGTAGACAGATATATAGATAGATAAATAGACAGATGGATAAATACATGGATATTTAGTAGATAAAGTCAGATTGTGTTATCTCAGCGTACTAGTCATAAAGGCCTACCATGGACACACACACACAACACACGCACGCACGCACACACACACACACACACACACACACACACACACACACACACACACACACACACACACACACACACACACACAGCTTTGATGCCCGCGCTTTTGTGTAAGTTTGTGTTGTTGTTGCTGTTGTTGTTGTTAATGTTTTGAGGGGTTCTTTTTGCATTTGTTTTGTTTTGCAGTGGAGAAGCAAGAGAAAAACTACCACAGCACGCAAACACAAAGAGTCTCTCATCCACTTGACCAGAATTTCTGTACGCTGATTGTTGGCGAGGGCAGGGTGTTAGCCTTTTGTGTCTGACCCCAAATCTCCATGACAGTTTCTTGAATGCCTGGCACGAGTAAATATCCTCCGAATTAAGGAACACTCCACCCAGAAGATCCTTTGTCTTGTCATGTCTTGTCTTGTCATGTCTTGTCTTTTGCATTGTATTGCATTGTATGCATTGTATTGTATTGTATTGCATTGTATTGCATTGTATTGTATTGTACTATATTGTATTTATTGTATTGCATTGTATTGTATTGTATTGTATTGTATTGTAATGCTCTATGGAAGTTACATGCCGACAATTTGGTTAAAAGCAGTATTTTACTTGATTTACTTCTTGCTTTGATGTTCTTGATTTTGTTGTTCTTTTCGTTTTATTTTGTATAACAAATGTTTATTTATGGGCGAGACTGACAGAAATGCTGCTGACGTAAGTGACTTTGCGCACTGTCCTCTTTCTGCACATCTGAATGCTCCAACTGTTCGATTATTGAGAAAGACTACAGGTAGAGGTAGAGAAGGATGACAGTCACCATCTTCAGCGTGCCCAAGTCGCCATCTTCAGACTAAGAACTGGACACTGTCAGTTGCTCTCCCACCTCTATCGCCTGAACATATCGCACACAGATGAGTACCCATGTGGTACAGGCCCACAAAACCCACGCCACGTACTTCAGTCCTGTCCCACGTTCGACAGCCTGCGGCGTGAAATTTGGCCCGTTGCAGTGGAACTCCAGGAAAAGCTGTGGGGAACGGCGGACTCACTCCGACGGACCGCTGACTTTGCCCAAGCTACCGGACTTTGTATCTGACCAGCGTGACCAGGGAACGTAGCAGAAGAAGTTCGTTTATTGAAAAAGAAATAGAAGATCCTCCAAATCTTTTACGGTCACGTTTATAAATCTCCATTCCATGCACATTAAGATAGGAAAAAAGTGTATCAATGACGCACTACACAGCAGTTAGGTGGTCTTCCAGGGAGCAGGAAACTAACACAGAAAAAAATCTCATGTCATGAAGAAAAACAAATACATTCTTAACCCTACCCCCACCCCTACCTCAAACAAAAAAGAACCGCAATTCGGATTAATTTCTGTCAGAACATCGACGTAAGGAGAGGGGGTACAAATGGACAGGGCAGCCCACTTAACTCCTCCGGGTCAGACTGGAGGTGGGGCAGGGGAGGGGGGAGGTTTCCCTGGGGAGCACCAAGGGTTGATGAAAAAGATGGACTTCCCGTTTTTCTCCTCACTTCATTGACGCTTTCCTGGCAGTAATTGGCTCCGAGAGAGGAGAGGGAGCGAGAGAATGGTGGCCTTTGAGGAGACGGTGGGGGGAAAACAGGGGAAGGGGGCGGGGTCTAGGGGAAGGGGTATTGGGAAAGTTGGGGGTAGAGGTGGGAAGGGGGTTGCTAGAAAGGCTGGTGATTAGAGAGGGATGGGGGAGAGGAGGGACGTGGTGGACGGGGGAAGGGTGGTAGGCAGGGCAGTGAAATAGGGTGCAGTCCGTCAGTCTCACCCACTATATTTCTTTGGGTGTGATTTCGGCAGTGAGCTTCAACGCGGTGACAGCCCTAATATATGGCCCTTTGCGGTCGGCTGGGCTTTAAGCAACCTTACCTTACCTTACCTTACCTTACCTTACCTTACCTTACCGGTAGAGAGGGTCTGCTACTACAAGTTAAAGAAAATGGCATTGGGTTGGGAATGTTTTCTGAATTCATCCATGACTTTGCTAATCCCGTGTCATCATCATCTTTGATTTAACGTCTGTTCACTCAAAGGTGATATTAGACAAAATAAATAAATATCAAATAAAATAATAGTATAGTAAGATAAAATAAATTAAATGAATGAAATAAATTGATTAAAATAAAATAATAGATAGATAAACTAAACAGATACAATAATAAAGAAATGTGTGGGGGTGGGGGGTGGGGGGTGGGGGGGGTGGGTATGTGTCACTGGATGGGTTTGTATTGTTTGTGGTGATGGTGTATAGTGTCCTTTAGTAATAGTGGAATAATCTGTCCTTCACCCTTTCTTTCTGTCCGTCGCGTATTGATCTATTCTATTAGTACATTGACAGATCTGATACATTATAAAGTATTTATAGATTTGGACTGCAAATCAATTCAAGTTATGCGGTCCACAGACCAGCCAATCATGAAAGCCATCCAGGATTGCCACCGTGTAAAAGTTCGATCCCGTAATCTCGAGTTATGGTTAGAAAAATTGACTTGCATACTGCATAGAATATCCCGTGTGTGTGTGTGTGTGTGTGTGTGTGTGTGTGTGTGTGTGTGTGTGTGTGTGGTGTTAGATATACATGTCTTTCTTCTTCCCTCTTTCTTCCACCCACTCTTTGCTCTTGATTCTCGTGTGGCATACATTCATCACATGCCAGTCAAACAGACATCACCTCTCTTTCCCTTCTTTCCCTTTGTCTTATCCTCCTCCTCCTCCTCCTCTTCTTCTTCTTCTTCTTCTTCTTCTTCTTCTTCTTCTTCTTCTTCTTCTTCGTATTCTTCGTATTCTTCTTCTACGTCTTCTTCTTCTTCTTCTTCTTCTTCTTCTTCTTCGTATTCTTCGTATTCTTCGCATTCTTCGCATTCTTCTTCTTCTTCGCATTCTTCTTCTTCGCATTCTTCTTCTTCGCATTCTTCTTCTTCTTCGCATTCTTCTTCTTCGCATTCTTCTTCGCGTTCTTCTTCTTCGCATTCTTCTTCGCATTCTTCTTTGCATTCTTCTTCTTCGCATTCTTCTTCGCATTCTTCGCATTCTTCTTCTTCGTATTCTTCGTCTTCGTAATCTTCTTCCTATT
>CM031611.1:41117820-41122820 GCA_018398815.1 Conus ventricosus | reverse complement strand
GGAATGAAATGGAAAGTAGGTTGAAGACAGGCATGGAATGAAATGGAAAGTAGGTTGAAGACAGGCATGGAATGAAAATCAAAAGTAGGTTGAAGACAGCTGGAATGAAATGGAAAGTAGGTGAAGACAGGCATGGAATGAAATGGAAAGTAGTTGAAGACAGGAATGGAATGAAATGGAAAGTAGGTTGAAGACAGGCAAGAATGAAATGGAAAGTAGGTTGAAGACAGGAATGGAATGAAATGGAAAGTAGGTTGAAGACAGGAATGGAATGAAATGGAAGTAGGTTGAAGACAGGCATGGAATGAAATCGAAAGTAGGTTGAAGACAGGAATGGAATGAAATCGAAGTAAGTTAAGACAGGCCAACAGATACTGACTGGCTTTAAGACAGTGGTCTGAACGAGGCTGAAGTGACGGAACAGAATGAGTGTGTTGTACACGTGCTGTCTGTCTGTATGTCTGTCTCTCTGTCTGTCTGTCTCTCTGTCTGACTCTCTCTGTCTCTCTCTGTCTCTCTCTCTCTCTCTCTCTCTCTCTCTCTCTCTCTCTCTCTCACTCTCTCTCTGTGTGTGTGTGTCTCACATAGGTTCTTACTCTCTCTCTAACATTTTTTTCTCTCTCTCTCTCACTCTCTCTCTCTCTCTCTCTCTCTCCTCTCTCTCTCTCTCTCTCATCTCTCTCTCTCTCTCTCATCTACCGCACACACACACACACCACACACACACACACACACACACACACACACACACACACACACACACATACACACACACGCACGCACACACACACACACACACACACACACACACACACACACACACACACACACACACACACATACATCTGTTTACTTGAAAAAGAGGGCTGAATGGAAGCGAAGGGAGGGAAAGTAGAGTAGGAGAGATAGTTGGCTGGATGTGTCTTGAAATCTGATTGCCAGAATATTCCATGGCCTTAGCCCTAGAAGGTGGTGGTGCCGGAGAGAGAGAGAGAGAGAGAGAGAGAGAGAGAGAGAAGAGAGAGAGAGAAGAGAGAGAGAGAGGAGAGAGAGAGAGAGGGGGGGGAGACAGACAGACAGACAGACAGACAGACGCGAGGGAGAGAGAGGAGCGAGGGGGTAAGTGGATAGGGGGGACTGACTCTCCCCTCTCTCTCTCTCTCTCTCTCTCTCTCACTCTCTCTCTCTCTCCTCTGTCTCGCTGTCTCTCTGTCTCTTTCTCTCTGTCTCTGTCTGTCTTCCTGTAAGTCTCTCTCTCTCTGTCTCTGTCTCTGTCTCTCTCATCTCTCTCTCTCTCTCTCTTCTCCTCTCTCTCTCTCTCTCTTCCATGTCTCTCTGTGTTTATTGTCTCTGTCTCTGTCTCTGACACACACTCTCTCTATCTCCCTCTCTCTCTCTATACTTTCTCTATTTCTCTGTCTCTCTCTCTCTCTCTCTCTCCTCTCTCTCTCTCATCTCTCTCTCTGTCTCTCTGTCCCCCTTTCTGTCTCTCTGTCTCTTTGTCTGTCTCTGATCTGTCTCTCTCTCTCGCTCTCTTTCCCTCTCTCGCTCTCTCTGTCTCTCTTCTCTCTCTCTCTCTCTCTCTCTCTCTCTCTCTCTCTCTTCCCTCTCTCTCTATCTCCCTCTCTCTCTCACTCCTCTCTTCCCTCTCTCTCTCTCTTCTCTCTCAGCCCCCACCCCCACCACCTTTTCTTTTGCTTTCCCTCAAAAAGCACCACCGTATGCATGGGCATCCAGTCCCAGATTAGTGTCCCTCTCGCTAGGCCCTTAAGGCACGAATAAAGCCCTTCCTACTTGTCCCTCTCGCTAGGCCCTTAAGGCACGAATAATCCCCTTCTGTTGTTGTGTCCTCGCCGTGACTAGGTAAGCCACTTACCTTATTGAATTGCCCAGACTGAAGACTGCATAGTAGTCTCAGCTCTCTTGGGCGAACGCTCGTGTCTGAACTCGTGCAGACGGGAAACAATCGATCAAAACACATTACGATTACCAGGACAACACGAAAATGGATTTCATGGACGATTTCATGACTGATTCGACAGATTTTTTTTAAACCTTCCCCCCCCCCCCCCCCCCCCCCCCCCCCCCCCCCCCCCCCCCCCCCCCCCCCCCCCCCCCCCCCCCACCCCCCCCCCCCCCCCCCCCCCCCCCCCCCCCCCCCCCCCCCCCACCCCCCCCCCCCCCCCCCCACCCCCCCCCCCCCCCCCCCTATCTTCGTTTTTGTCTTTTGCTTTTTTTTTCTTTTTTTTGCTTAGCCCACTTTTACGGAGAGAGACAGGACAGACAGACTGAGAGAGGGTGAGAGAGAGAGGTGTGAGAGAGAGAAGAGTGACGAGAGAGAGAGAGGAGAGAAAGTGAGAGAGAGAGAGAGACTTGGAGAGAGAGAGAGAGGGGACACAAAGAGAGCATAAGGGATGGTCGGGAAGAGAGAGGGAGCAGAGTGAGAGAGAGAGAGGGACGAGAGAGTGAAAGAGAGGAGCAGAGTGAGAGAGTGGAGAGGAGAAGAAAGTGATGAAGAGTGAGTGAGGGGGGAGGGGGAGCGTAGAGCGGCGTGGAAATAGGGGGTGGGGTGGGTGGGGGTGGAGTTGGCTCAGAGGACTGTTCTCAATGACTTGCGACTGAGCTTTACTGTATGATCGTACAAAGCCTAAGGTTTCGTATCTTCCAAGGAGAACTGCTTTAAGAACTTCTTTTCGAAGTAAACGATCGACTGTTAAAAGTTTCGGCGTTATATTTTTCGACGGTATAAAGTCCTCAGTGCGATATAATGGACTTACGGTTGCTGGAATTTTATTCAAGATAAAAACGGAGATCTCTTCCTCTCTCTCTCTCTTCTCTCGCTCTCTCTCTCTCTCTCTCTCTCTCTTGGGTCAATTACATCCATGACCATTTTCTTACACAGAGGTTTGATGTGACAAACATGTGATATACCTATACTCTCCTCTCTGCTCTCTCTCTCTCTCTCTCTCTCTCTCTTCTCTTCTCTCTGTCTATGTCTCTGTCTCTTCTCTCGCTCCATCCCTCTCCATCCTCTCTCTCTTCTTCTCTCTCTCTATCTCTCTCTCGCGTCCTCTCTCGCGCGCGCGCTTTCTCTGGGTCATTTTCATCTAAGACCATGTTCTTATATAAAAAGTGTAGTTTATGTGACAGAATAATACCACGCTCACCTCATATGCTGTTTTCAGTCAGCAGATTGTGTTAAACTCTTCGTCATACATCTATTTAATCCAGCTCAGTGGGTGACATTAGTTTCATATTTGTCTGTCCTATAAAAACATCATATTATGTCAATATTGAGGGCTTTATATATCTCTGAGACAAATCATGTTCTAACGGTCATCAAGGTGGCCACGCAATTATGTAGCTGCCCCGGAAAACGTTTCAACCTGAAAGACGCAGAGACAGACAAAGGAAAAGACAATGATTTGAAGTGGGGCACTTTTCATGAGTATCGCGATTGCTTTGTTCCGTAGTTGAAACTGTAGAGTGTTGATTAAACTCGCTCAGTATGTTGTGCTTCAGAGTTGCTGAAAGATAACTCTGTTGGATTGCAAGAGGAATGATCTCTCTTCTCTCTCTTCTCTCTCTCTCCTCTTCTCTCTCTTCTCTCCTCTCTCTCTCTTTTGTTTGTTTCTGTTTTGGTTCGATTAGTGTCATTTCGTCTTTATATTCCAGAAATCTTTTTGTTTGTTGTTGTTGTTGTTGTTAAACTCTGTCAGGCTTATCAAGAGATTTGACAGGTGCAGAATGAACTGGTTATTGGGGCTGTTGGTTGGTGTTGGTGGTGGTGGTGGTGGGTGGAGGTGGTGTGTGGGTGGTTGTTGTTGGTTTATTTAGTTGTTGTTGTTGTGGTTGTTGGTTTGTTGTTTGTTTATTTCTTCTTGTTGCTGTACCCTGTCCTGTTTATCTATGGCAGACATTTCTGTTTTTCTCCCCCACCACCCCTTCTTCACACCCACACACACACACACACACACACACAAACCCCACACACAACACACCACCCCATCCCTTCTTCACACACAAGCACACCCCCCCCCCCCATCCCTTCTTCACATCACACAACAACACACACCACACACACACACACACACCATCCCTTCTTCAACACACGCGCAACCCCCCCCCCCATCCCTTTCTTCACACAACACACCACACACACACACACACACACACAACACACCAACACACACCCCATCCCTTCTTCACACACACGAACACCCCCCCCATCACCTTCTTCACACAACACACACACACAACACACCCACCAACACACACACACACACACCATCCCTTCTTCACACACACGCCACACCCCCCCCCCCCATCCTTCTTCAAACACACACACACACACTCCACACACACACATTTTATATTTTATATGTATATCTATATATATATATATATATATATTTATATATATTATATATTTATATATGCAGGTCATTGGCAACACCAAAGTCCTCTGTAAGTTGCTGGAATAGTGTTTCGGTACTTATCCTTGGAAATTTATTAGTTTATTGTATACATACATATTTATATTTATATTTATATTTTAATTTATATTTATATTGATATATATATATTTATATAATATATATAATATATATATATAATTGACACACACACATCGCGCGCGCGCACACACACATACAAACACACACACACACACACACACACACACACACACACACATACATATACAACCACACACACACACGCACACACACACACACACACACCACGCACGCACGCTCGCACGGACGCACGCCACGCACGCACGCACGCTCGCACGCACGCACACACACACACACAACACACACACTCACATCACACACACTACAAGTTAAGCAAACAACAAAAAAACACTATGCATTATCATACAACACAAAACAATAGAATGCACCTAACACTAGGAAAATCGACGACTTACATGCAATGCAATGAAAAATGAATGAAACACTTTAATGTCTACATGCAATTCAATGAATTGAATGAAA
>CM031611.1:41099020-41115220 GCA_018398815.1 Conus ventricosus | reverse complement strand
GCAATAAAAGTGAAAAAATTTTAAATTTTGGCCCAGTAAATTTGGAAAGCAAAGCAAAACCCAAAAGGCAGCCCCCCCCTTTCTGCTGCAGCCACAATTGAACCTGCCTCCTGTTCTGTTCAATCAAACACTCATATTCAAAGCCGTCAAAAGATTTGTTTCTTTCGAATCAAAAAACCCAGTCGGATATTTTTTGCAAAAAAGAGAAACTTTTTTCCTCACTTCAAAATCCTTGTGAACCCCCCCCCCACCCCCACCCCCAATTCAAATTTGAAACACACACACACACCACCCACACACCACCCACACACAAACACACTAACATCACACACCACACACACACAACAACACACACCCACCACACACCACCCTACCCAACACAACAACACCACACCACCACACACACACACCACACACACACACTAACCACACACACAACACACACACACACACACACACACACACAAAACTAAAACACACACACACACAAAACCCCAAAACACCCCCGCCCCGGCGCCGCCGCGCCACGCAATGCACGCTCGCACGCAGCCCACGCACAACCGTTTACTCTACAAACTGAATATGATTTTCTGACACGTTTCTTTAAAGTGTTTGATATTTTCATTAGTGGGGATTTCTCTATCTTTATTTTTCGTCTGATTGACAATCTGTCGTCTGTCTCTCTGTCTCGTCTCTCCTTTCTCTGTTCTGCGTCTGTACTGTGTTGTGAGGGGTGTGTGTAGTTGTGTGTGGTGTCGGCGTGCGGCGTCGTCTGGTGTGAAAACGGCGTGGGGTTTTTGGGCGTGCGTCGGCGTGCGTGCGCGCGTTTTTTGTGTGTGTTTTTGTGTGTTGTGTGTGTGTGTGTGTGGTGTTGTGTGGGTGGTGGTTGTGTGTGGGGTTGTTGTGTGTGTGTGTGGTGTGTTTGTGTCGTGTGGGGTTGCGTGTGCGTGTTGTGTGTGTGTGTCCCTTTTTACTACAAGAAAAGGCTCAAAACAAACACCGTAAAACATCAAAACAATTTTTTGTTATTGCTGTTTTTGTCGATATGCCGCATTTCCCTTCTCCCCCCCTCTCTCTCTCTCCCCCCTCTCTCTCCCCTCTTTTCTCCTCTCTCCTCTCTCTCTCTCCCTCTTTGAAATTTTTTTCCTGTTTTTGTCTTTTTTGTTTTCTGTCTTCTTCTTCTTCCTTCTCTCTCTCCCCTCTCTCTCTCTCTCTCTCTCTCCTCCCCTCTCTCTCTCCCCCCTTCTCTCTCTCTCTCTCTTTTGTTTACTATTTGTTTCTCTCTCCTCTCTTCTCCCTCTCTCCTCTCCCCAACACACACACCACACACCACACACACCACCACACAAAAACAAAACTAACCACAACACACACACACCCACACACACACCCCCAACACCACACACACACACACAACCAACACACACAACACACCACAACACACCACAACACACACAACAAGGCCGCGCGCGCGCGCGCTCGAACCCCATCCACTTACCCCCCTTTTTTCCCCCTCCCCCCCTCTCTCCTCTTCCCCTCTCTCACCCCTCTCTCCCCTCTGTACCTCCCCCACACCCCCACCCCCCCCACACCCCTACGCGACCCTGGCTGCTGTTTCATAAAGGGGCATAAAGTCAAAGTACGGAACTAATCAGAATTTTTCTTCACGTGCCCATTGAGAAGAAAAAAAACGGCGCACAAAAGCCGGGCCCAAAGGGGCAGATCACTCACTCCCTTTTTTGGCCGAGAACGGCGCACAACAAACATCGTCTTTGCACGCAGTACGCAGCGCCATTGGGTCGCCATCACCTCTTTCGTCTGGCTCTGTTTTCTTCCCCCTTTATTTTCCCATTATCCTTTCTCAATCACTCGCCAACCCTTTTGTCTGGTCGACACAAGTTCTAGGGGTTTTGCTCAAAAAATGGTAGGATTCACTACATTCAGAGACCCACACCAACCACACACACACACACACCACACACACACCATACACAAAAACCGCACCACGCGCCCCCGCGCGCAAAAACACACACACACACACACACACACACCACACAAAAAAAAAAAACACGCACGCAACCACGCACGCACAAACATGCATCACGCGCCTCACGAAGGGAACGTAGGCCATGCCGGCACGCAACAACACACAACCACCACACACACCACACACACACGTACGTTTTTTAAAAAGCCCCCCTTTCATAAATGATGGTTGATGCTCGGCAAAACATAGCCGAGTGGGAAAGTCAAGCTTTCGCCCAAAACCCTTCACTTTCTTTCCACAATGAAACAAGAGTTTTGATCTTTGATAAACAACTAAATTTTAATTTAAGTATAAAAAAGAGATGAGATCTGGGGTAATAGTCGAATGGTTGTTTTGTAGTTGAGCCGTTTTGTTGCCTATGAAATAGTTACATATAAAAAAATAAATCTCACATACACCAATAACGACAAAGTCCTGTCCTTCTTCCCTTCACTTCTGCAGTAGCACAATATAGACTGTCGCTCGTCAAAAAAATTCTTCCCGAGGATACCACAAAAAAAATGTAGTCATCACAAGATATTATATGTAAGAAAAAAATGTCTGAGGTGTTTAGGGGCGTTTTGATATGGGGGGATGTGTTTATTATTTCACTCATTTCAGGGAATTGTTGCGTTCCGGATTCCGCTGCGTTCACAGTTCTTTTCCAGATCCGGAAAGGTCGACACACCACACTTTCCCCCACGAGGGATGTAGCGGAAAAGAGGTGCCGAAGGGAAAAAAGAAGAGGAGGGGTTAAAAACGGGAGTAGGAAAAACGGGTGTAAATGAACCAAAACCTGCAGATAACAATTGTTTTAGATCTTCACATGGTGGCCTCACTATTCCCCCAACAACTTCTAAAGACACTTTACTTTTGCCAACTTGCTCTACATTTAAAATTGATTTCCTTCAAAAATCGCTTTAAGAAAGCTCATCAAAAAAGAAGGAAAAATGATACGATATTCCAATCTGCCTTGACTTTTTTTATTCGCCAAGGCTTAGGTTTGATAATTAAAATTTATATTTAATCCTTGAATGATTAAAACAAATTTGCGTTAATTTTCATATATACAAAACACTTAGATCCACAAAAATGCTCGTTCAAACTTGAACTCTTTACGATTCTTTAAATAATAAATCGCATTCACACAAAATCACATTTCAAAATAGGTGCAACAACGTGAGCTGAAATAAATTTACATAATAGGATTAGTACATGGCAACACATAGATAAGAAAAACAATGAAGATGACAGCTCTAGATCAATCATACTGTTGACCGGTAAACCTAAATATTTAATTCAAGCTTTAAATGATCCGCGCAAAAAAATTATTGAACTGTAAATTCCCTTAATGCATTATGTTAAAATAATTTTGTTGCCATACGAAAAAAAATGATTTAAAACCTATTACCTCACGCAGCCTTAGCCCACAGTTTTCGCCGCCCACGGAACGATGAACTCGTTCAGACCCCCCCAAAAAGTTGGGGATTTGTCGAATGCTCGTGGTGCCCCTTCTCCGGCCTAGACTGATGCTTAAAAAGGGTTACTTCTCTTTCAAAATTAGACCTTTTTCTATGGAGCCAATTCCACGACCTCCGGGGCTGCCAAGATGTAGGATTCAAGGGCTACTACTACCGCACAGCGCGACAGAGACACGCGCCACTTGGACAGTCGTGTTTGGTCATACGAGGGGTTTTCATGCCCACATACAATTGTAAATCATTTTATTTTTAATACAAAAAAGTCTGCATGACGTTTAAAAATTTAAAAACGTATGCCGTAAAGCAAAACTAACAATTATTTGTCGTTTGGACATAAAATATTATCCAGCCAAGCGAAAGCCCCATTATCGATTGCGTCATTTTTTAATAAAAAATAACCGAGCTATAAAATGCACAAATACCCCCCTATTTAGCAAAAAATCCATTTAAGAAAAAAACACTAAGAAAGGTGACAGTCCATAAAACAAATACGGGATAAAAAAAATCAAATATGCAAAACCCTTTTTTGCATTTCTCAATAAAATAATTTGCAGGTTTCCCCAAGTGTTTTATCTTCAACGACGTACTCTGCCGTAGCGCACCGAATTTCTTTTCCGGGGATACCGTTTGTGAATCATGATCTTGCGGGGAGTATTGCCCAACGTAACGGCAGCCGTTTGCAGTCTTTGTTCTTTTTTAGACTTGCAAAGGTGAGATCTGTTTCTATATAAATTTTCGTCCCGAGAGATACGGCTCAAACTTTTTGACGCCCACCAGGCCAAGCATTCTTTCTTTTACTGGGCTAGTTCCTTTGGGGGCTTGTTGATTTTTTACGGGCGAAAACCACTGGCTGACTTTCCGTCATCTCTTAAGTAAACTGCTCCCATCCCAATCGCGGCGTCTGTGCAAACACGTGGGTTTTTTCTCTGTCGGGCAACTGCATGATAGGTGCGCTACGATTTGTTTTCAGCGTCCTCATGGCCTCTCACAGCCTCTGACCATAAAATTTTTCTCCGCTGGTCTTTCTTGTCAGATTGTCAATGGTACACAATCAGGGCAAAGTTCGGAAAAAATTTTTCCGATAATACCTCCCAAAACCCCAGGAATGACCTGAGCTCTTTCTTGGCCCTTGGGGTTTTTTGGGCTTTCTCAAGCTTTTCTAGCTTGTCCGCCTCGGCCTGCCCTACCTCGTCCAACCTGATGCCCCTAAAACGATTTCTGGAATCCAAAAAAGCTTTGGGAGGGTTTCGCATGAGCCCTCCCCTTTGCATCTCTTAAGTAGGGCTTATTGCCTCAACATTTTTCCCCCCCAAGTCTCAAACGTTTAAAAATTCCAATAAAGTTGTGGACACTTTTTGATTTTCATGTCACTCAATAATTTCCTCATCACCTTGGAACCCGCCTTTTTTCCTCATGCCAAAGGGCATACTCTCCACGATACGTCCCTTGGGGGTAAAAAAAGTTTGTCTTTGGCTTGTCTTTTTCGTTCTTTTAATCTCCCAGAACCCCTTCGCCCAGATCAATTTTGGAAAAGTTTTTTCGCTTTTCCGTTTTTGCAAAGATCTTTTCGATGTCTGGAGGGGCTCTGCGTCGAATTCTGTCATGAATTCAGTCTCCAAAATCGATACGAACCTGATGTCGACTTTTTTCAAAACCAGACAAGGGCGCATTGTAGGAGATATGCTGGTTCTACACCCCATGGCTAGCATTTGATCAACCTTTTTTTTTTAAAACCGTTTCTATTTGAGAGTGGGGCCCGGTACGAGACCTTCACGGGTTTTGTTGGAGCCATCTAAATCGCAGGTAACTAGATTGGTTTCGCCTGGCAAATCGGTGATGATTTTTCATGACGACGAACAATGTTTTCCAGCTCTGCCCCTTTTCCCGGGTAGCGGTCCATCACGACATTGCGGAGTCCCGTTCTTTTTCAAAGGTATGAGTGTATATGGTCATCAATACCTTCATGATCTTCCCTGCATGACAACTGCACGTACTCCTGTTGTTTCAACCTCCTTTCAAATACCTTTTAGAGATTGATGGAATTCTTCTCCTTGCCGTTGATCCAATCTTGTAATCAACGGGTTGACTCTCGGGAAAAGGGGGAAAAAGGGCCCTTTTCCCTGTTAACGGAGCTTTTTATTTTCTGTGGAAGTAGCACTAATACTTTTTTTCCAGGGAAAGAGATGTCTCATCTTTTTTTCCTTTTTATGCTTCGCTTGTCGTCCGGGGCCTTTTCCAGATTGTCACAGCTACTTTTCATGTTTTTCTTCGATCCTCCCTTTAGATCGTGACATATCCGCCGTTGTTTTGACTTGTCTCCACTCCCGTCTGTCCATATTTTTTTTAAAGCCTGCATTTGGGCCACGCAGTGTCCCCATATAATATTCAAAGGTAGAATTGATGATTCTTGTGGCCTTTTCCCCGTAAGCGAACAATACTGCAGAAAAATCTTCCCACCTTTGGGTTAACTAAACAAAGTTTTTTTTCAACATGACCTTCAACGTGCCATTAAATCTTTCCCCAGTCCGTTGGGCGAGCGTGGATGGCGTTGTGGTGAACTTTTAATTTTTAAGATCGTTGACCCTTCCGTCCCAGAAAAAAATTGACTACCTCTGCCGTGAAATTGTGTTGGTATTCCCCCTCGCGTCCAATTTCCCACAAAGCTTTTACCCGCCCCCGTGTTGATGTTACGAGTGCTGTTGCCCTGCGTACGCTAGCATAAACGATGACGGGGAGAATGTATTCTTCCCTATGATACATGGGGTTGATGGGGCCGATGAGTCCACTGCAACACGATGGAAAGGGATTTCGACAGCGGCATCCGCTGAAAGGCGCTTTCCAAAAACTATTTCTGCCGAAAATCCTGACACATCGCAGACGCACAATATCTTTGACGCACCTTCCACCCGGCCAAAAGAAATCAGTAGCAACGCTCTTTTGTACGCCTTACACCGAGGGGGCCAACATAGGATGTCATGAGCTACTTGTATACGTTAGATCTCTTCCTGGGTACCACAACTTGGGGATCGCGCGTTGGGACCACCTTCCTATAAGATTCCCTTTTTGGCAAAACGATGTACAACACCTGTTTTGCGGTACTGCGTTGTCTGGTTTACGGCCAACTCAAACAACTTCTTTAGTGATGGGGCTTTCACTGTTCTTCTTCAACTCTGGGAGGAGATACAATCTGCATGTTGCTTCTTTTATCTTGACGGGTTTTACCTCTTGCCGGAACGCTCCGCTTGGATGGGAAAACGTACTTAATGATCCCTCCTCTTCTTCTTTCGGGGATTTTCCCAAACAATAAGGGCAAACGGGTTTTTTTCCCTAACGTACTTTAGTCTTGTCGAAAATAGGGGGTCCTCCATAGACACTCGCCACAGGGGAAAATTTTTTTTGACTGATGACGATGCCGTGAACCCCTTTTTTTCTGACCTTGTAACAAAGTTTTTGGGAAATAAGTCCTTCCTCACATCGTCATGGGGAAAGGCCCGTATCTCCACGCATCCACCGTTTTCTCCCCGACTTTTACCGTGCAAAGGGATTTAACCGATCCCCTTTTCAACTATCACACAACTTTGACATCTTTTTGTTGACATTTTGCAGCCGCTGTCGTAGTGCACAAAAACCCGTTCATTTCTCTTTTTTGAAATCCTCTGGGATTGGCCTCCCATCTTAACATTTTATCTGGAACGAAAATTTTTCCTGCCCCTTGCCCCCCTGTCAGGTACAATCCCCTTGTTTCCCCTTCCACTTCCTGTGTGGAAACCCCTGTTATCACCCATGACCCTACCTTCGATGACAGTTTTCTCCCACGATAACCCCTCCAAAAATCTCGTCTTTCAAATAGACTGCTGCTGCAACAGCTTCCTTTCCGTCTGTGGGCTCTCTCCCTGACAAAACTCGCCTGATCAAAAGCAATGCTTTTCCCGAAACTTCTCAGGGTTAACATTTCTTTTAAATCCTTTTCTGTCCTTTGGGCAAATTCAACCACCTCTCACCCAAGAAAACGTCCCATAGTAAATGACGAAACTGCTCTCTTTGCGGGTACAAACTTTTGTCGTAAGACCACACCAGTTGAAACTTTTGCAAAAGGCCTGTTGATGAGGGTTTTAGCCGCCGACTCGCCGGGGTAGTTTTACATACCTTCCCTAGCCGCCCTTTATAAGGGGCAAAAACCCGGCACCCCATTCCCCCTCATTCCCCCTTTTAAGACTGCCAACCTTTCAAACTGAGCAAATATGACTCAAGGTCGTCCTTGTCTCTAAGTAAAGGGAACTTACCTTACCGGGCACAGTCTGAAAATGGATTGGGGGCTAGCACTTGGTTGGCAAAAACCATGCTTTCCCGCTTTTACTCTGCAACCTAAAAAAATTTTCCGGCCCTCTCTATCTTGCTGTTCCGTTCTCTTTCTTTACGCTCCTTTCTTCTTCTCGATCTGTCTCTTCCTTCCTCGTTCTCTTTCCCACTTCCTTCTCTCTTTTTCTTTTCCCCACGTTCCTTTTTCCCCTTTCTTTCTCACGTTCCTTTTTCCCTTTAAAGAAAACGAGTTCTGCTCCTTTTTGGCCTACTCTAGCCTCGGCTTTCCATTTTCGAATTGCGCCTGTCTGAATTTGTTGAGACTGACTTTTGTCTGGCAGATGCCTGACGTCGGGCTTTCCCGCGGCATGTTTCCTACCCCTGCAACCTGAAGTCTTAAAAATTAACAGTACAAAAACGCGGAAACCGAATACCGTCACACGTTAAGCCAAATGATAGGCACAAAATTCAAAAAACCGGGTGCAAAGAAACAACTTTCCCACCACGACGGAAACACACACACAACCCCCCTGTATAAAAATGGGGGTAACAACACCCAAACCCCAAACCCTGATTCAAAAACTCAAAACCAAACCCCGGTTTCACACACGCACGGAACGAACTGAACTGACGAACGGACGTGCGAAAAATATATCTCCAAATCGTACGTACGATTTAAAAAAAACAATACGGCCCCGCAAAACAGCCCTGGGGCCACCTCGCACCCCCGTTAAAGCTTTCGTTGAAAAGCCCTTAGAGTATCAATGCTTACCTAATCATGTGTCCCAAAACCGACACAAATACAACACCCTGCACAATTCCCTGCAGTAAAAATCAAAATTGCACTAGGCCTAACTGCAACTTGAATCAAACTTCTTCCACAGACTATGAAATAGACCTAATAAAAGCTAAATTTTGTCGGGTAATATACGGAATTGGGCAAGGGCGTTTTCTTTTCTGTTTTTTGTTGACCCCTTTTTTAAAAATTGGGAGATAATGAACAAATAGCGTCGCGACTAACGAAATGAATATAAATGATTTTTGAACAAAAAAAAGTGAAATTTAAATTTTTTTATTTATAGTTTAGATGGTCAAACAATAAAAGATCATAGAGCCCCGCTCAAAACCCCCACGGGAAAAAAAGTGAAGGGTTTCGGTCTACAACCTTGCCTGCGTCACTGAGCTTCCAGGTACTTTTAATCGAAAGCCCCGGGGCGACCCCCAAATAATATGTGACTTTTTTAAAAAGACCCCCTTCAAAATGATGGTTAGTGCTCAGGGAAGAACGATAGACCGATAGGAAGTCAAGCTTTCGTCCCCACCCTTCCTTTTTTTCCAAGATGTAATCAAAGAGATTTATTTTGATTCAACAACTGAATTTTTAAATTTAAATTGAATAAAGATGATATATTTTTCCCGGGGAATATTCGTTGGGTTCTTTGTATGTTTAAGTCCGTTTGTTTTCCTAGAAATGATTACATATAAAAGAAATAAATCATGCACATACACCCAAAAACACAAATCTCTGTCCCTTTTTCCCTTCACTTCTTGCATAGCACAATAAGACCCTGCTCGTGCTACAAAAAATATCTTCCGGGGGATACACAAAAGAAATGTATCATGCACAAGATGATAATATGAAAAAAAAAATGTTGATGGTTATGGCGTGCTTGTAAAATGGAGGGATTTTTATGTGATTGTCACTCAGCTTCACGGAATTTGTAGCGTTCCGGAGTTTTTCCGCGACGTTCACATTCTCTCCAGATCTCGGGAAGGGCGACACACCAGCAAGTTCCTCCCGACGAGGGATGTAGCGGGGAAAAAAATGTCCGAAGGTGAAATGAAGAGGAGTGGGAAAACAGGGTAGGAATAAACGGGGTAAGATGAAACCAACCTGCAAGATAACAATGTCTTAGATCTGCACTATGGGGCACTCATAAATTCCATCCATCAACGTACTAACACACTTTTCAATTGCCTAGCTTGCTCTATCTTACAATTGATTTCCTTCAAAAATCGCTTTAAAAGATGAACTCATCAACAAAAAAAGGGAAAATGTGTACGAATATTCCAATCTGCCTTGCTGGTTATTCCCAAGGCTTAGTGCTTATGAATTACAATTATATTTTAACCTTTTAATGGATTAAATCAAAGGGGTTAATCTTTAATTATACAGATCACTTAGATCCACGAAAATGCTTCGTTCATAACTTGAACTCGTTTACGATTCTTTAAATAATAAATCTGCATTCACACAAATATCACATCTTCTAAATATGGTTGCATACAACGGTGAGCTGAAATAGAATTTACATAATATGGATTAGTACATGGCAACACGATATGATGAGAGCAAACAGATGAAGATGACAGCTCTACGATCAATCATACGTGTTGACCGGTAAACCTGAAATATTTTAATTCAGAGCATATTGAATGATCGCGCGCACAAAATATTATTGAACTGGTAAATGTGCCTTAATGCGATTATGTTGAAATAGATTTTGTTGCTCTATACGAAAAAAAATGATTTAGACCTATTTACCTCAACGCAGCCTTAGTGCCCACAGTTTTCGACTCGCCCACGGAACGATGAGACTCGTTCAGACTCTCCCCGAAAAAGTTGCGGGTGCTGTCGAATGCTCTGTGGTGCCCCTTCAGTCCGGCCTAGACTGATGTCTTCAAAAGGTTACTTGCTCTTCAGATAATTAGACCTTTTCTACGGAGCCAATTCCACGACCTCCGGGCTGTCCAAGATGGTAGGATTCAACGGCTACTATCTACCGCACATGCGCGGACAGAGACACTACTGCCACTTGGACAGTCGTGATTGGTCAGTACGACGGTTTTCGATGCCCTACAATTGTAAATCATTTATTATTAATACAAATGCAAGTCTGCATGACGCTTGAAATTATAAACGTACTGCCGTAAAGCAAAAACTAACAATTAGTTTTGTCGTTTGGACATAGAAATATTAATCCGGCGCAGAGCGAATAGACGTCATGTATCGATTGCGTCATTTTCTTAATGAAAATGAACCGAGCTTATGAATGAATGTCACACACACACACACACATATGCACGCGCGCATACACACACACCGCGCGCGCGCGCCCCCCCCCCCCCCCCCCCCTCCCCCCCCCCCCCCCCCCCCCCCCCCCCCCACACACACACACACACACATGAGCCAGAGAGAAAGACAGGCAGGCAAATGGAAGGGAATGGAGGTTTCACATCCCAAAGCTAAAGAAAGATCCATTAAGATTTGAATTTAACATACCCCCCCCTCTCTCTCTCTCTCTCTCTCTCTCTCTCTCTCTCTGGCGTAGCTTGACAACTACTTTCAAGCGACCAAGTTTTTACCATAACAAGTGACATGGCCAATATCCTTAATTCGTCTCATTCACAATGACGTCAATTTCTGTGAATCTCATCGTAAATATTCATGAAGTCAACGTGGACCTGCCAGTCAAACGATGCAAAAGAAGGGGCTTCATCAATTTCTAGTTGAGGTGCTACACGTGTACGCTCTGCTGTTAGCTGGACAACACGCGCGCGCACACGCACCCGCACACAGCGCACACACACACACACACACACACACATACACACACTCTCTCTCTCTCTCTCTCTCTCTCTTCTCTCTGTCTCTCTCTCTCTCTCTCTCTCTCTCTCTCTCTCTCTCTTGTCTGTCTGTCTGTCTGTCTCTCTCTCTCTCTCTCTCTCTCTCTCTCTCTCTTCCTCTGTCTCTGTCTGTCTGTCTGTCTGTCTGTCTCTCTCTCTCTCTCTCTCCTCTCTCTCTCTCTCTCTCTCTCTCTCTCTGTCTCTGTCGCTGTCTTTTTCTGTCTCTCTGTGTGTCTCATTCTCAGAGAGAGAGAGAGAGAGAGAGAGAGAGAGAGAGAGAGAGAGAGAGAGAGAGAGATTTGAAATCAACCATGAATATTTTGTTCTTTACCATAATTTGGACTCGTGTCTTCAACTCCCAAAAATTTCAACCCCTCATCGATCAGTTCTGCATGCTGGACAATAGAGATCGTTCTCTGTGTTGTGTTTCTGTATTTGGGCTAGGTGAATCGGTGCTGTGAGCAGCATGCGTTTGAAGCGAGGGGTGGTGAACTGTCTCACCCCTTAGAGGAAGAGTTTTCGGGCTTTTTTTTTCGGGGGGGGGGGGGGGGGGTTTGGTGGTGGTTGGTTTGTTGTTTTTGTTTGTTTGTTTTTTGTTTCTTTACTCGTTTGTTTGTTGTTTGTTTGTTTGTTTGTTTGTTTGTTTGTCTGTTTGTCACTATTGTTTGACAGTCGAACTCGTACCAGTCAAGAAAACAGTCAGTGTTATATGATTAGCGCGGAAGAGCGCCGTGAATATTTATGGGAAGAAGGTCAAGACAATTATTTCATTTTCTCACATGTGCAAACAGAATATGCCTATGTTACTAATATTCAGTTATGTGTGTGTGTGTGTGTGTGTGTGTGTGTGTGTGTGTGTGTGTGTGTGTGATGTGTGTGTTGTGTGAGTGCGTGAATATGTGTGCGTGTGTCCATGTGTGTGTGTGCGTGTGTTGTGAGTATGTGTGCGTGTGTGCATGTGCGTGTGTGTGTATGCGCGCGCGTGTGCGCGCGCGGTGTGTGTGTGTGTGCGTGTGTGTGTGTTGTGTGTGTGTGTGTGTGTGTGTGTGTGTGTGTGTGTGTGTGTGTGTGTATCTGTCTGTCTGTCTGTCTGTCTGTCTGTCTGTCTGTCTGTCTGTGTGTGTCTGTGTGTAGATAGATAGCTAGATAGATGGATACAGAGAGAAGAGAGAGAGAGAGAGAGAGAGAGAGAGACATTAATTAAAGCTGGGGAGGATACAAAATACATATAAGGAAAATCCTACAATGGGGTGGATCTTTATTGCAACGGGGGGAACCCCCGACCTCAGAGCTATTCCCTGGATTTGTCAACGATTCCGGAAAGGGAAAACTGTTAAGGACTGTTAGCTCGCTTCCGGATGTGAACAGCAACTCAGCTTGATCTTTGCGCGTGGCCACAAATAGGTTTGTACTACCAGCGATTCCTGTCCCCCTAGGGATGAAGCCTGGCTGGTGGTTATGGCTATTCCTGAAGTCATTATACTGTAGGTAGGTCAAGGGCTTTGGATCTGTTTGAAGAACGACCCGATCTGTCCTCACAGGGAGCTGAAGAGCTTAGTGATCGTCCAAGCGACGGCGAGGTGCTCAAGCTGAATGGCTGTTATATACCTCATTTCGACATCAAGCCAGTTTTTGTGTGCTCACAAGTACAACAGTTTGAACATATTATTTTGGAACGGAACAGCGCCCAAACCGGTTGCAAAAGCAAATGAACGTGTGTAAAGCTTTAAGTTGAAGCTGTATAACCTGATATCCGTGGCGGCACAAACTGTTAAAGTTGACCGTATTCGGAAACGGCATTATAGAAAGCAAGACTCCATCCCCGTCCTTCCGCCGCCTTCACGATCTCTGGCTTGAATCAAGTAGCCATTCACTGCGGAGTTGACAAAGAAGGTATTTCGAACCGTAAAACACTGATTCCACGGGCGCTTCGAATTCATGACCGTCCGCATGTAAATACTGTCATCATTCGAAATAACAGGACAATCTGGTAATAAAGCAGAAGAATAACGTGACACCAATCTCAGAGGGGAAAAAAAAGATATTGTTCTCGCTCTTGAGAGGTAAGTCCACAAAGCCACAAACAGATAAGGAGACGTTCAGAGAATGGACACTTGCTGAAGTCAAGAGAGACACGAGACATGCTGGATGAAAGAAAGAAAGAGAGAGAGCGAGAAAGAAAGAAAGAAAGAAAGAAAGAAAGAAAGAAAGAAAGAAAGAATGAATAAGAGAATGAATGAAAGAAAGAAAGATTGAAAGAAAGAAAGAAACAAAGACAAAAAATGAAAGAAAGAAAGATAAGATAACAGAAATAAGGAATGAAAGAAAGAAAGAATGAAAGAGTGGATGAAAGGAAGAAAGAATGAAAGAAAGGATAAAAGAGTGGATAAAAGAAAGAAGGAAAGAAAGAGTGGATAAAAGAAAGAAAGAAAGAAAAAAGAAAGAAAGAAAGAAAGAAGAGAAATAGAAAAACAGAAAGGAAAAAAGAAAAAGAAAAAAAGAAACAAAGGAGAAAAGGAAAGAAAGAAAGACACGAGAGCCGAGTCCAGCGGTGAACCGTAGGCATGATTATAACAACAGTTAGCTGGAGTTGACAGTGGCCCAAACGACAGTCCGGGCCATTGGTACAAGCCTCAATCAGCTTAAGAAACAGGTTTTTCCAGTTTTCTGTTTTGTTTGGTTGTTTCTTTCTTTCGCTTTGCTTTTTTTTTTATACAGGGATTTAAACTGTTTGTTTGTTTGTTTTCTTCCAGTTTTCTCTTTGTTTGTTTGTATGTTTGACTTATTTTGTTTATTTTATTCACAGGGATTTCCCAGCATCCCCCCTCCTCCTCCTCCCCCTCCTCTCCCCTTGCCCCCCCCCCCCCCCCCCCCCCCCCCCCCCCCCCCCCCCCCCCCCCCCCCACCGGCTCACCTCCCTCGCAAAAGAATGTTATTGCTGTTGCCCCAAAAGAAACAAACACACAACCATTTCCTTCTGCAACATCGGAAATAGTTTCAGCCTCAAAAAAAAAAAAAAAAAAAGCGACGTTGCTCAGAGTGGAATCAGCACACCCCAATAGATCCATTCTTTTCTTCTTCTTTTTTTTCTTTTTTTCTTTGAAGAAAGAAAAGCCTGCAGACGAGTAATTTGATTTGATAAGCTCATCAAGCGTAGTTTGAGCGTATTCTACTCTTGTCTTTTTCAACTTCAACAAACACATGAGGAAAAGGGTAAAGGTCACGCTTCCGGTCACATGGATACACACATGTTAGGGTGTTTTTTTTCAAGATGTATGTTTCCAGAAGAATGACCAGAGTTTTAGTTTTTTGTTTTTTGTTGTTGCTGGGGTTTTTCACTATGAATGCACGAATATTCATCAAAAGTTTCTTTCAAAAGCCTTTGTTCCATGTCAAAAGTGAAATAAGGATGGTGAAGAGAGAAAGAAAGAAAGAAGAATGAACGAATGAATGAATGAATGAATGAATGAATGAATGAATGAATGAATGGAATGAATGAATGAATGAATGAATGAATGAAAATAACTAAAGAAAGGAAACACAAAAAAGGAGCAACTGACGGTATCAACAAAAAAGAGACACACACACAATAGACACAAATAAGTAAAAGAAGCGACACAACTCACCCCACACCCACCCATGCCTTCTTCCCTCCATTTCTCCCCCCCCCCCCTCCCCCCCCCCTCCCCCCCCCCCCCCCCCCCCCCCCCCCCCCCCACACACCACTCGTCTTTACCGCAAGACCCTCCTCCCCCAACCCTCCCCTTTCCCTCTCCTCTCCTCCACCTTCCCCTCCTCCTCAACCCCCGCTCCCCCCCCCCACCCCACCTTACATACAGACCCGTCTCCATGAGATTTAAGGTCTTCTCTATACAGTGTACAGCTCTGTGCAGCTTTGTTCTCCCGGAAGAAAACACCCGTGGCACCGTGAAATCGCTGTTATTACATTCCAGGGACTCGTTACGCGCGCTGCGTCCCATCCGCATTGAGCCTTTCCTGCGCAGCATGGCCTCTGAAACGGACATCGGAGCCACAGAGCAGGATCATGATTATCCATATATATCTAGGAAGCTCTTTGCTGGGTTTTTTTTTTTCCTCCTCGAAAAGTTACAGTGGGGTGGGGGGGATGGGGGGGGGGCAGAGAGAGGGGGGGGGGGAGAGAGAGAGAGAGAGAATGCACACACACACACACACACACACACACACACACACACACACACACACACACAACACACACACACACACACGCACGCACGCACGCGCACGCACGCACGCACGCACGCGCACGCACACACGAATGCACACACACACACGCAAGCGCACGCACACACGCACACACGCACGCACGCACACGCACGCACGCACGCACGCACGCACGCACGCACGCACGCACGCACACACACACACACACACACACACACACACACACACCGTTGTGGAGGCAGGAAGAGGCATGAAGACATACAATCAGACAGACAGTCAGACAAAGAAAGAGAGAGAAGGGGAGGAAAAGAGAGAGAGAGAGAGAGAGGACGACAGACAAAGAGACAGACAGATACAGACACAAACAGGCAAGCAGACAGAGATAGCAAGAGAGAGTCAGACGAAGAGAGAGAGACAGAAATAGAGACAGTCAAGCAACAGAGAGAGAGAGAGGGAGGAAGAAAGAGAGAGAGAGACAGAGACAGAGAGACGGAGACAGAGAGAGCAAGAAAAAATACAGATAGACAGACAGACAGATAGACAAAGACAAGTCTTTTGAATATG
>CM031611.1:41089020-41094020 GCA_018398815.1 Conus ventricosus | reverse complement strand
ACAAAAAAAAAAAAAAGATAAACATCGTTAGCTATGATATGTGAGCTGACAGCACAGAAATGGCGCAAGTTTGGGCAGAAAATGTGTACGTTACTTAAGGCCAGTGCAGGAGAGACGGATTTCTATGAACCACGACTCTTTCACAGACTATTCCCTGAGAGATCGAAAGTAGGCGAGAGGCAGCCTTCTCTCCATTCTCGCCTACACCACTCACTCTCTCTCTCCTTTCCTCTCCTCTTGCTCTTTTTTCTCACTCTTCCTCTACGCTGCTTCCCCTTTCAACACACGTGGAACGTTGAGTCGAGATAGACGATTACCTCCCTTGTTTTTATTGTCGACGATTGGATCAGAGCTGGTAATGAATAGCTAAAAAAAAAAAAAAAGGACAGGGCGTGCGTCTGTTGTTTCATTCTTCCTTTATTTTTTCTTTCTTCTTTCTTTCTTTCTTCCTTTCTTCTCTTTTTCTGTATTCTTCTTTTTATTTCTGTTGGTGATGTAGGCCCTCCGTGTTTGTAAAGAAATAGAGTTATGATAAGCATTGCAAGAAGTACAAACTATCATAGCAATGGTATTGTAGCTGTCGCAAACAATGGTGTATTATTGGTAATATGAATCATTTCATTAAGAGTAGTCTCAATGATAGTACTGCTACTTCTACTGATATTACTACTACTACTACTACTACTACTACTACTATTACTATACTACTATACTACTACTACTACCTCTACTGCTGCTGCTGGTACTACTACTCTGCTGCTACCGCCGTCGCTACTACTACTACTACTACTACGACGACGACGACGACGACGACTACTACTACTACTACTACTACTACTATACTCTACTACTACTACTACTACTACTACTACTGAATAACCATCATTATCATCATCATCATTCATTCAAAGTTCAGTGCTCTCACAAACACAGATATATGCGTGCGTGCGCGCGCGCACACACACACACACACACACGCACACACACACACACACACACACACATACACACACACACACACACACACACACACACACACACAACACACACACACACACACACACACACGTTGTTTCCATGGCAATGAAGATGCACAGTTTAATAACTGCAGTTGCTGGATTCCTATTCACCTTCCGATATGCAGACAGACAGAAACACGAACGGATAGACAGACAGACAGACAGACTGATAGTCAAGTAGACAGACTCAGAGACAGACAGATGGATGGACGGACAGATAGATATAGAGAGAGATAGAGATAGATAGACAGATAGCTAGATAAATAAATGGAAAGATAGATAGATAGATAGATAGATAGATAGATAGATAGATAGATAGATAGATAGATAGATAGATAGATACATACATACATACATACATACATACATACATACATACATACATACATACATACATACATACATACATGCATACATACATACATACATACATACATACATGGAAAAGATGCTAGGTTGATGAATCTGTATGAAACAAAATAAAAGACTGACATAGAGCACACCAAACAATAAATAGACAAATGAAAACCATAATAACAACAACAACAACAACAACAACAACAATAACAACAACAAAAGCTACCAAATTTCGCACGTAACGTTGAAATACAATAGATCGACCCAGGCGATCCCTCAAAACCCGTGATCAGACTTCTTTAAATACCAGACATCCCCCCCCCATCCCCCCGCCTCCCCCCTCCCGGCCCCCCCCCCCCCCCCCCCCCCCCCCCCCACCCCCCTACCCCCTCCCGCTTCTTTCCCCTCTCCATCCCCCCCTCCCTCTCACCCATATTCCTTCCTTGCCCGTCCGTCAGTGCTGGTTCCATTCTGTGGAGAATGATGGAGACACTGACATCTGGAGTCAATTACCCATGACAGGAAAAAAAAAAAAAGCATGGAAGAAGCATTTGGAAGAAGAAACATCAGTGTGACCTAGGGGAATTCCAGGCTTCAAATAGGACTCTTCCAATTTGGACACGAAATGGGACGTCTGCTGCTTCAGCTTGTCACTGGTCAGACTTGACTCAGCATCACCTCATTTGTTTCGTGAATGCTGACAGTGTGCTCATTCTTACTGAACAGGAGGGACGCACGCTGGTTCGGTCAACTTGCACTCCATGTACTCGGATCTTTCGTCTATCTATCTATCTATCTATCTATCTATCTATCTATCTATCTATCTATCTATCTGTCTGTCTGTCTATCTGTCTATCTATCTATTTGTCTGTCTATCTATCTGTCTATCTATCTGTCTATCTATACATCTATCTATCTGTCAATCTATCTGTCTATCTGTCTATCTATCTATCAGTCTGTGTCCATCTATCTATCTATCTATCTGTCTGTCTGTCTGTCTCTCTCTCTCTCTCTCTCTCTCTCTCTCTCTCTCTCTCTCTCTCTCTCTCTCTCTCTCTGCCTAACTACCCACCTACCTACCTGCCTACCCATCTGTCTATCTACGTACCTACCTTCCTGCCTGCCTATCTACCAACCTACCTACCTACCTGCCTACCTACCTACCGACCTACCTACTTACCTACCTACTTACCTACCTACCTATCTATGTGCCTTCTTTCCTACTTACCTACCTATCTTATCTATCTATCTATGTATCTGTCTGTCTGTCTGTCTGTCTATCTACCTGACAGTCTGTCGAACTATATGTATATCCAGGCACTATGAAGAGTGTTCTTAGTGTTCAGATAGCCTGATTGAGGAAACAGAAGTAATTTTCCGAACTAGCACAAATTTGTAATTCAGCCTTCCGAACTCTTTAATGGACTGTAGACTACCAAGTTGGTTTTTCTTTGAAGTCCTATTCAGCATTCTGATATGAAACGGAAACAGCTTTTTTTTTCAAATCTTGAATCCAGTCGCGAAGTTTGAAGTGATTGTGACCAAAATAGGTTAGTGACAACATTGTCTTTAGTCTATCATTGCTTGGCAAAACTGTTATCATTCAGAGACAAATTCACGACCAAAGATATCTTCAGTCGGCAATCTCTTGACAAAAACGTGTTCAGTCATTAATTACCTGACGAAAACATCTGTAGTCATTATATACCTGACCAAAATTTCTTTCATTATGCACCATTTGAAAAAGAAAATCTTCCGTCACATATCATCCGACACAAATTTCCTCAATAACATGCCTACACTACCCCCTTCCCCCCTTCCACACCCCCCCCCCCCCCAAAAAAAAAAAAAAAATATATATATATATTATTAGATTCTTTTACGAAACCTTGGTAGTGAGAGCACCACAGAATGATGCACTGTGGTGTGTCTCTATTTGACGCCAAGAGCACAGACACAATCAGCCGTGTCTCCTGATGAGTCCGATCCAGCGGACGAAAGGCCTAGGAGCAGGCAATATATAAAGAGATCTGCCTTCAAGGGGGGTTATGATGGTTCCCTCATACAGCTAGTGAACGGTTTCATATTTTTAAGATATTTTCCTAATATCAGGTTGCCATTTTCTTCATCTTCACCCCCCCCCTTTTTTTTTTAAATCTGATCTTTATCGAGTCATTGCTATAATGGCGGAAGAATTGTTAGCCTGCACTTGTTTTCCCCCACTACTATATTGTTCAGCATTATATTGTTTGGTCAGTCAGTGGGAGACTGTATTTCTTAGGAGATCCAAGTAAAGGTTAATCTGCACAATTCTTAGCCACTCACAATGCTTGGGTTAATGAACAGCAGAGCTGACCACTCAGACTGTTCCATATCTTTTGATCTCCCTTGCATCCTTGAATGGATCCTCAAGCATACGCTCAAAGATTGTCCCCTACATTTTATACTGTTTCCATAATGTTTTTAATTTTTCAGCAACTTTTTTTCCTCTCCATACTTTCGTTTTGTTTCATATACTACTCTTCGCTGGCTGCTTTGGGAGTGCTGTTGGATTCTTTTACGAAACCTTGGTAGTGAGAACATCACAGAATTATGGACTGTGGTGTGTCTCTATTTGACGCCAAGAGCACAGACACAATCAGCCGTGTCTTCCTGATGAGTCCGATCCAGCGGACGAAAGGCCTAGGAGCAGGCAATATATAAAGAGGTCTGCCTTCAAGAGGGATTATGATGGTTCCCTCATGCAGCTAGTGGAGGGTTTCATATTTACAATATAGTTTCCTAATTGTATGTTGCCATTTGCTTCATCTTCAACCGCCCCCACCACCACCCCCTTTTATTTAGATCTAATCTTTATGAAGTCATCACTATAATGACGGAAGAATTGTTAGCCTGCACTTGTTTTCCCGAACTACTTAATTGTTCAGCATCATATATATATATATATATATATATATATATATATATATATCAGGCATCTATTATGTAAGAAAAAGGTGTTCCCTCACTGATAACGTGACAGAGATGTCTTCATTCATTCATTAACCGATAAATATATCTTCAGCCGTTAATAAAGAGGCTTCAATCATTTATTTAACAGATTTACAACAACAAAGAAGAAGAAATTTGCAGTTATTATCATACGTAACAAAAATGTCAGCAGTCATTCATTGCGTAACAAAATTGTTAACAGACATTCGTTTACGTAACAATGCCATCAGTCATTAATCACGCGACAAGAATAACCTGTCATTAATTACAAGGTAAAAATGTATTCAACCATTCATGACGCAACAAAAATGTCGACAGTCCTGTATTACACGACCAGAAAGTTTCGACGAGTATTCGACAACAATCCGAACAAAGTTGTTACTTTAAGCATTATTTGTGGGGGTTATGTGTATGTACTTACGTATGTATGCATGTGCGTGTGTGTATGTGTGTGTGTGTGTGTGTGTGTGTGTGTGTGCTCGCGCGTGAGTGTGTGCATGTGTGCGTGCGGGGTGTGTGTGTGTGTGTGTGTGTGTGTGTGTGTTCGCGCCCGCGCGCGTGCGTGCGTGCATATGTAATAGTTGTAGTTGTAGTAGTAGTGGTGGTGGTAGTAGTAGTGGTAGCAGCAGCAGC
>CM031611.1:41064020-41084020 GCA_018398815.1 Conus ventricosus | reverse complement strand
TTTTTAAACATAAAACTTTTTTTAAAAAAAAAAAATTTTCCCCTAAAACTTCCCCAAAAAAAAACCCCCCAAAAAATTTTTGGGCCCCGGGGAAAAAAAAAATTTTAAAAACCCCCCCCGGGGGGAAAAAAAAAAAAACCCTTCGGGTTTTTAAAGGCCGGACCCTAAAAAAAAAAAAAGGGGGGGAAAAAAAAAAAAAAGGGGGGGAAAAAAAAACCATCCCTTCGGCCCGGGGACCCCAAACCCACCCCAAAAAAAAAAAAAAATTTTTTAAAAAAAACCCCTTTTTCCCCCCCCGGGGCTTTTAAAAAAAATTTTTCCCCCCGGGGCCTTTACTTCAAAAAAATTTTTTTTAAAAAAAAAAAATTTAAAAAAAACCCCTTTTTGGGGAAAAAATTTTTTTAAAAAAATTTTTTGGGGACAAAGGGGTTTTAAAAAAAAAAACTTTTTTTTCCCCCCCCGGGGCTTTTTTAAAAAAAAATTTTTTTTCCCCGGGGGAAAAAAAAAAAAATTTTTTTTTTTAAAAAAAAACCCCCCTTTTTTTTTTTTTAAAAAAAAAAAAACCCCTTTTCCAAAAAAAATAAAATTTTCCCCAAAAAAAAAAAACCCTTTCCCCCCCCCCGGGGGGGCCCAAAAAAATTTTTAAAAAAAAAGGGGGCCAAAAAACCCCCCGGCCCGGGGGCCCCCCTTTTTTTCCCCGGCCTTTTGGGGGGGAAAAAACCCTTTTTAAAAAAAAAAACCCCCCCCAAAAAAAACCCTTCTTTTTTTTTTTTTAAAAAAAAAATTTTTAAAAACCCCCCTTTTTTAAAAAAAAATTTTTTTTCCCCCCCCCCCCAAAAAAAAATTTTTTTGGGGGGGGAAAAACCCCCCCCCCGGGGGGGGCCCCCCCCCCAAAAAAACCGGGGGGGGGTTTAAAAAATTTTTTTCCCAAAAAACCCAAAAAAAATTTTTTTTTTAAAAAAAAAAAAAAAACCCCCCCCAAAAACCCCCCAAAAAAAAGGGGCCCAAAAAAAACCCCTTTTTTTTGGGGGGAAAAGGGGTTTAAAAAAATTTTTTGGGGAAAAGGGGGGTTTTAAATTAAACCTTTTTTGGGGAAAAAGGGGTTTAAAAAAAATTCTTCTTCCCCCCAAAAAAAAAAAAATTTTTTTAAAAAAGGGGACTTTTTCAAACATCAGTTTTCCCTTGGGGAAAAATTTTTCCAAAAAAAAATTTTTTAAAAAAAAAAAAAAAATTTTTGGCCGGGAAAAGGGGTTTAAAAAAAATTTTTTTCCCCCCAAAAAGGGGCCCAAAAAAAAATCTTCCAAAAAAAAGGGGTTTTAAAACAAAACATTTTTTTAAAAGGGGAAAAAAAAAAATTTTTTAAAAAGGGGTTTTCAAAAAAATTTTTAAAAAATTTTTTAAAAAACCCTTTTTCCCCCGGGGTTTTCCCAAAAAAATTTGGCCCGGGGGGCCCCAAAAACCCCCGGGGGGGTTTAAAAAACCCTTTCTTAAACCGGCCCCCCCCAAAAAAAATTTTTTTTTAAAAAAAAACCCCTAAAAAACCTTTCTTTTCCCCCCGGGGGGGGAAAATTCCCTTTTTTTAAAAAAAAGGCCGGAAAAAAACCCCTTTTTGGCCCCCCGGACCCTAAACCTTTTTAAAACCCCAAAAACCCCCCAAAAAAATTTTCCCCCCAAAAAGGGTTTTTTAAAAACCCCCTTTTTTCCCCAAAAATTTTGGGGGGGGGCCCCCCTTTTTAAAAAACCCGGCCCCCCCCCTTTTTAAAACCCCCCAAAAAAACCCCCCCCAAAAAAAATTTTTTTTTTAAAAAAAGGGGCCCCTTTTCCCCAAAAAAAAAATTTTTTCCCAAAAAATTTAACCAAAAAAAGGCGGAAAAAAAATTTTCCCCCCCCAAAAATTTTTTTACAAAAAAAAACCCCCCGGGGGCCCGGAAAAAAAAATTTTTAAACACCCCCGGGGGGCCCAAAAAAACCCCCCAAAAATTTTTTTAAAAAAATTTTTTTTCCTTCCCCCCCCCCAAAAAATTTTTAAAAAATTTTTCCCCCCCCGGGGGTTTTTCCAAAAAAAACCCCTTTTCCCCGGGGAAAAGGCGGGACTTCAAAACCCAAAAATTTTTCAAAAAAAAGGGGACTTCTTTTAAAAAAAACCCCTTTTTCCCCCCCTTTTTTTTAAACTTTTCCGGGGGCCCCCAAAGGCCGGCCCCAAAAAAAAACCCCCCCCCGGGGGGAAAACTTCAACACCCCTTTTTTTCCCCCCGGGGGGAAATTCTAACCAAAAAAATTTTTTTAAAAAAAAAGGGGTTTTACCCCCCAAAAATTTTTGGGGGAAAAATTTTAAATTCAAAAAATTTTTTAAGGCCGGAAAAGGCTGGACTTCTACAAAAAAAATTTTAAAAAGGGGAAACCTAAAAAAAAAAAAAGGGGAAAAATTTTAAACATAAAATTTTTTTTCCCGGGAAAAGGGGCTTTTCTAAAAAAAACTTTTCCCCCCCCAAACCTAAAAAATAAAAAGGGGCCCCCCAAAAAAAAAATTTTTCCCCCAAAAAGGCCCCAAAAAAAAAGGGGGGGGGGGCCCCCCCCCCCCCCCCCGGGGGGGGAAAAAACCAAACCCCTTTTTGGGGGGGAAAAAACCCCAAAAAAAAAAGGGGGGGGGAAAAACCCCCCCCGGGGGCCCCAAAAAAAAAAGGGGCTTTTTAAACCCCCTTTTCCCCCCCCCCAAAAAACCCAAAACGTTTTTTAAAAAAAATTTTAAAAACCAAAAGGGCTTTTTTCCCCAAAAATTTTTTTTAAAAAAAATTTTTAAAAAAACCCAATTTTAAAAAAAAAATTTTTACCCCAAAAAATTTTTTCCCCCCAAAAATTTTTTAAAAAAAAAACCCCCCAAAACCGGCTTTTCCCCAAAAACCCCCCCCAAAAATTTTAAAAAACCCCCTTTCCCCCCTTTTTTAAAAAAATTTTTTAAAACCCCGGGGGTTTTAAATTTTTCCCCAAAACCCCAAAAATTTTTTTTAAAACCAAAGGGGAAACCCCCCAAAAAAATTTTTTTTTGGGCCAAAAGGGGAAAAAAAAATTTTTTTGGCCGGAAAAGGCTGGAAAAAAAAAAAAACCCCCAAAATTTAAAAAAATTTTAAAGGCCCGGACAAAGGCTGGACTTCTACATCAAAATCAGCCCTTCTTCGGGCCCCCAAAAAGGGCCCCTTTTTCCAAAAAACCCTTTTTGGCCGGACAAGGGGTTTTAAAAAATTTCCCAAAAAAGGGGGAAAATTTTAAACAAAAAATTTTTGGGGAAAAAGGGGACTTCTACATCAAACATCAGTTTTTTAAAAAAAAACCCCAAAAAAAACTTCCCCCCCTTTTTTTTAAAAAAATTTTCCCCAAAAAAAAAAAAAAAAGGGCCCAAAAGGGGGAAAAACCCCCCAAAAAACCCCCCCCAAAAGGGGGGGAAAGGAAAAAAAAAAAACCCCCCCCCCCAAAAACCTAAAAAAAAAAAAAAGGGGGGTTTTTTCCCAAAAAACCCCCCCCCCCTTTTTTTAAAACCCCCCCCCCCCCCTTTTTTTTAAACCCCAAAAAAAGGGAAAAGGGGGGCAAAACCAATTTTTAAAAAAAGGGGGGGCCCCTTTTAAAAAAATTTTTTTCCCCCAAAAAAAGGGCCTTTTCCCCAAAAAGGGTTTTTCCCCAAAAAATTTCCTTTTTCAAAAAAGGGGCCAAAAAACTTTTTTAAAAAAAAAAAAAAACCCCTTCAAAAAAAGGGGGGGCCCCCTTTAAACCCCCCGGGGGGAAAAAAAAAACCCCCAAAAAAAAAATTTTTTTAAAAAACCAATTTTTCCCCGGGCCCCCCCCCCTTTTTTTTTCTTCCCAAAATTTTTTTTTCCCAAAAAACCCAAAAAATTTTTTTTAAAAAAACCCCCCCCCAAACCCTTTTTTTCCCCCCAAAAAAAAAAACCCCCCCCTTTCCCCAAAGGGCGGTTTTTAAAAAAAAACCCCCGGCAAAAGGGGAAAAAAAATTTCCTTCCCCCCCGGGGGGAAACATCAAACACCCTTTTTAAAAAGGGGGTTTTTTAAAAAAATTTTTTGGGCCCAAAAGGGGAAAAAAAAAACCCCTTTTTGGGGGGAAAAATTTTAAAAAAAACGGAAAAAGGGGAAAAAAGGGGGAAAAAAAAAAAACCCCCCCCCCAAAAAAAACCCCTTTCTTAAAACCAAATTTTTCCCAAAAACCAATTTTTCCCCGGGGGCTTTTCCCAAAAAATTTTTTAAAAAATTTTTAAAAAAAAAATTTTTTTTTAAAAAAAAAAAAAAAATTTTTCCTTCAAAAAACCCCCAAAAAAAACCCTTTTTCAAAAAAAAAGGGCCTTCCCCCCCTTTTTAAAAAAAAACCCCCCCAAAAAACCCCCCCAAAAAAGGGTTTTCCCCCGGGGGCCCCCAAAAAGGGGGGTTTTTTCCCCCCCGGGGCCCCAAAAAAAAAAAACCTTTTTGGGGGGGGTTTTTAAAAACCCCTTTTCCCCCCCCCGGGGCTTTTAAAAAAACATTTTTTTGGGAAAAAAAATTTTCCAAAACCCCCCCCCCCCGGGGGGGGGGTTTTTCCAAAAAAAATTTCTTCCCCGGAAAAAAAAGGGTTTTAACCAACACCCTTTCACCCCAAAAACCCCCCCCCCCCCCCCAAAAAAAAAAAAACCCCCAAACCCCTTTTTCCCCCTTTTCCCCAAAAATTTTCTTCCCCAAAAAACCCCCCTTTTTTAAAACCCCCCAAAAACCCCAAAGGGGGGGGAAAAAACATCTTCGGGCCGGGACAAAGGCGGGGACTTCTAATCAAAATCAGTCTTCTTCGGGCCGGAAAAAGGCGGACTTCTACACAAACATCAGTCTTCTTCAGGCCGGACAAAGCGGGACTTCTACACAAACATAGTCTTTTTGGGGCCGGAAAAAGGGCTGGACTTCACATCAAACTCAGTTTCTTCACCCGGAAAAAGGCGGACTTCAACATCAAACATCAGTCTTCCCAGGCCGAAAAAAAGGGCGGGACTTCTACACAAACATCTTCACCCGGACAAAGGCTGGACTTCTCATCAAACATCTCTTCTTCAGGCCGGACAAAGGCTGCTTCTACATCAAACATCAGTCTTCTTCAGGCCGGACAAAGGCTGGACTTCTACATCAAACATCAGTCTTCTTCAGGCCGGACAAAGGCTGGACTTCTACATCAAACATCATCTTCTTCAGGCCGGAAAAAAGGCTGGACTTCTACATCAAACATCAGTCTTCTTCGGCCGGACAAAGGCTGGACTTCTACATCAAACATCAGTCTTCTTCGGGCCCGGGACAAAGGCTGGACTTCTACATAAAACATCTTCAGGCCGGACAAAGGTGGACTTCTACATCAAACCCTCAGTCTTCTTCAGGCCGGACAAAGGCGGGAAACTTCTACATCAAACTCAGTCTTCTTCAGGCCGGACAAAGGCTGGACTTCTACATCAAACATCAGTCTTCTTCAGGCCGGACAAAGGCTGGACTTCTACATCAAACATCAGTCTTCTTCAGGCCGGACAAAGGCTGGACTTCTACATCAAACATCAGTCTTCTTTCGGGGCCGGACAAAGGCTGGACTTCTACATCAAACATCAGTCTTCTTCAGGCCGGACAAAGGCTGGACTTCTACATCAAACATCAGTCTTCTTCAGGCCGGACAAAGGCGGGAAACTTCTACATCAAACATCAGTCTTCTTCAGGCCGGACAAAGGCTGGACTTCTACATCAAACATCAGTCTTCTTCAGGCCGGACAAAGCCTGGACTTCTACATCAAACATCAGTCTTCTTCAGGCCGGACAAAGGCTGGACTTCTACATCAACATCTTCAGGCCGACAAGGCTGGACTTCTACATCAACATCAGTCTTCTTCAGGCCGGACAAAGGCTGGACTTCTACATCAAACATCAGTCTTCTTCAGGCCGGACAAAGGCTGGACTTCTACATCAAACATCAGTCTTTTTCGGGCCGGACAAAGGCTGGACTTCTACATCAAACATCTTCAGGCCGGACAAAGGCTGGACTCTACATCAAACATCAGTCTTCTTCAGGCCGGACAAAGGCTGGACTTCTACACAAACATCAGTCTTCTTCAGGCCGGACAAAGGCTGGACTTCTACATCAAACATCAGTTCTTCTTCAGGCCGGACAAAGGCTGGACTTCTACATCAAACATCAGTCTTCTTCGGGCCGGAAAAAGGGCCCTGGACTTCTACATCAAAACATCAGTCTTCTTCAGGGCCGGACAAAGACTGGACTTCTACATCAAACATCATCTTCTTCAGGCCGGAAAAAGGGCGGGAAATTCTACATCAAACATCTTCAGGCCGGACAAAGGCGGGACTTCTACATCAAACATCAGTCTTCTTCAGGCCGGACAAAGGTGGACTTCTACATCAAACATCAGTCTTCTTCAGGCCGGACAAGAAGAAAGAAACGTGCAAATAAACATATAGTAAGAAAGGAACAAAGAGCAGATTAAAAAGTCCTTAGTCTGTATGAAAATGGCTTGCGGAGACAGGGTTGGGAGGAGAGATAAAGAAACAAGGAAGATGGCACGGTAAAAAAAAACAACAGCAAAAACAACAACAACAACAACAACATTGTTAAGCCTGAAAACAAACGGAAGGCAAGTTTTAAAGTGATGTGATGGCATGCGGAAAACGAAACAAATTTAAAAAGAAAAATTATTATCACATTGCTCTTCCGCCGGATAAAGGGGCAAACAAATCACAAAAAAAAACACGACGCGTTTCGACCTCTTTGGTCTTCTTCTGCAAAAAAAACGCCCAGGACCATGAAAACGAAGAACGAGCAATCACTTATCTTCTCAAAGTGGGCGCAATATGGACGTTTTAAAGAAGACCAAAGAGGCTAAAACGCGTTCGTGTTTTGTCTTGTAATTTGTTTATGCCTTTTGTCCGCGGGAAAAATAGTTTGTGGGGTTTTCTTTAACGAGAGGGAAGTTTCTCGAAATACGAGAAATAATGCAATTGAAGGTAGCTATCAGTTTGCGTAAACGCAAGTTTTAAAATATCTGACTTCCGGCGGAAGTCTGGATATGAAAATCATGGGAAGTACAAAGCTCGCCAAACGAAAGCAGCAGACATGCGCAGATCGGCTCGTTTAGGCCTCAATATTTCAACACTTATTGTCATGTTGAAAATTCCGCCTGCACTTATGACACTTCGAAACTTGCGGCAAAAAGTAAACACGATTAGATAGTTTTGGAAAGACAAAGACAGGGGTAGAGACTAACAACAGTTAAAAAGTATTACCAAAAAAAGAGCCATAAAAGACACAGTCAAAGAGACAGACGAAAAACTGCATAATTACCACAGATAAAATACTCAGTCAAAGATACAGACGAAAAACTGCATAATTACGACAGATGAAAATACTCAGTCAAAGATACAGACGAAAAACTGGCTCATTACTACAAACAAAAGACACAGTCAAAGAGACAGTCGAAAAACTGGCTCATTACTACAAACAAAAGACACAGTCAAAAAGACAGACGAAAAACTGGATAATTGCCACCAATAAAATACACCAAGAGACGGACAACAACAACAAAAAACAGGGTGCTTACCACAAATAAGACACACAATCAAAGAGACAGACGAAAAATTGGCTAATTACCAGAAAGAACTTCCAGAAAGTTGAATAAAGTTCATTGTAGTATAAACCCAGGGCCGAGCATGTCCACAGGAAAGAGGGTGGAGGTAACGGACGAGATTTCACTGGTCAGCATCTTGCCACGAGACCTCACGAGACTTGGCTCTTTTCTCTCTCTTCCTCTCGTCTGCCTGCCCACAGATCTCGTCTCTTCGTGATCTTGCGTCGTTTGGCTTCTCAGCTTTATTGCAGAGAGCAGGAATCGATTTGTTGGTGACCACGCTCGCTCTTGAGACCTCCCCTGAAAGAGATCAGAGTGCCAGAAAAACCACAGCGGGACCAGCCAAAGATTCTTCGGATATTTTTGTTACCTTTTTATTCTTTTTCCTTTAACCATTGGAACTGTGGTGAACTGTTTTGTTTTGTTTTTTTAAGTGTGAACGGAGGCTACTACATGCAATTCAGTCATTAAAGTCCCTTGAAGAAGACCACAGAGGTCGAAATATTGGGAAATATTCAACGTGATTGTTGTTGAGTTCTTCGTTTGCATATATATATATATATATATATATATATATTGAATTATAAAACAAAGCTTGCTCTTATTCTTAGATTGAAGAAATAGGGGAAGTACGCATTCATACCTGCAGTGGAAGATGATTCTGCCTAACTAACAGAAATGTGCTTGAGTGGGTGGATGGGGAAAAAATAAAATAAATGCTTCTCAAATGATCCTTCAGCAAGCTTATATTCTCCAAAGGTGAGAGACATCCTCCAATAGGGAGGGAAACTCAATAACATATAATTCCTGGTCATATACCGATATTTCGAAACTTGGTGTTTCTCCTCAGTGACCGCGGAAAGTGGTAATTTGACTCCTCTGCCTTTTCAGTTTTAAAGAAGAATGCAATCCCAGAAAAGGCTGGTATGCAATACCGTAGTATGTTTGTTGAGTTTTCAAAAAACCAACCAAAGGCCATCTAAGAAGCAAAGAAAAATCATGAAAGAGCAAAACAAGCTACATTTTCTTGTGAAAAGTAGAAAATATTTAAAAGATATCCTCTAAGACACAAGTGCTGAGGGCCAGTCTTGGAATGAATCCGCAAGGGACTAAAATACAACAAACTAATAAATTCCAGGATAAGTACCGAGCACCGTTCCAGCAACTTACAGAGCAGCTTGGTGTTGCAATGACTGCAAGAAATATTGAATTATAAACAAAGCTTGCTCTTTATGTCTTAGATTGAAGAAATAGGGAAGATACGCATTCATACCTGCAGTGGAGATGATTGCCTAACTAACAGTATGTGCTTGAGTGGGTGGATGGGAAAAAATAAAATAAATGCTTCAAATGATCCTTCAGCAGTCATTGCAACACCAAGCTGCTCTGTAAGTTGCTGGATACGGTGCTCGTACTTATCCTTGGAATTTATTAGTTTGTTGTATATATATATATATATATAATATAGTAGAGAAGAGAGAGAGAGAGAGAGAGAAGAGAGGGAGAGGAGAGAAGAGAGAGAGATAGAGAAGAGAGTATAGTAGAGAGAGAGAGAGAATTATAAATAACGCTTATCCTTGGAATTCATTAGTTTATTGTAAATTGGTCTCTTGCGGATTCATTCCAATAACTGGCCCTCAGCACTTGTGCCCTTAAGAGGTGATCGTTTATTTTTCTGCTTTTCACGAGAAAATGTAGCTTGTTTTGCTCTTTCATGATTTTCCCTTGTCTCTTAGGTGGCACCTTTGGTTGTTTTTTGTGAAAACTCAACAAATATACTATGGTATTGCACAATAGCCTTTTTCTAGGATAGCATTCTTCTTAAAATCGAAAAGACAGAGGAGTCAAGTTACCACTTTCCGCGGTCACTGAGGAGAAACAATCAGGTTTTGAATATCGGTATCTCACCAGGAGTTATAAGTTAGTGAGTTTCCTCCCCATTGGAGATTGTCTCCCCCGTGGAGACTATAAACTTACTGAAGGCTCATTTTGAGAAGCATTTATTATTCCCCATTCACCCACTCAAGCACATACTGTTAGTTAGGCAGAATTATCTACTACTGCAGATACGAATGCTTATCTCCCCCTCTTTCTTCAATCTAAGACATTAGAGCAAGCTTTGTTTATAATTCAATATTTCTTGCAGTCATTGCAACACTAAGCTGCTCTTTAAGTTGCTGAAATGGTGCTCGGTACTTATCCTTGGAATTTATTAGTTTATTGTATATATATATATATATATATATATATATATATATATATATAATATATATATATATATATATATATATTGTGTGTGTGTGTGTGTTGTGTGTGTGTGTGTGTGTGTGTGTGTGTGTGTGTGTGTGTGTGATACGTGATTGTTCTGAAAAGTGACCAGTACATGATTGTTCTGAAAGTCTACTATTTATTTCATCGTAATCATGTAAGCCGTCATACGTGATTGTTCTGAAAGATTAATAATTTACATGATTGTTCTAAAAATCTACTATTGTTCACCCCGTGTGAAATGTTGTCACATATGGAACAATATGTATACCCTACCCAATGAAGTTGGAGGGGGTAGACTAATTCACTTTGTCCGTCTGTCTGTGTGTATGCCTGGCAAGTAATAGACTTGGAAACTGAAACTAAAGAGTCGCTGTTTATGACGTCATCGGTTTCTTGGGAAAAAAATAGTGTCTTGGAAACCGAAAGTACAACTAATTGTCTTTCTCTCGTCTCATAAGTTCGAGAGCAGTTGATTGCAGGCGACAGCCAGTCCCCAAAATCGAACTTGTTTTTTAAGGAATCATGTTGTTAAGTTAGAATTGATGTCTTTTTGGGAGTTTTTTAGAAAAACCAAACAAATATTACTAAGGTTTTTTGAAAACCCTTTTTTTTTAAACCCTTCCCCCCATTTCCTTTTTTTTAAAATTTTAAAAAGCCGGGGAAGAAAAGTTACCCCCTTTTCCCTCACAGGAAAACAACGTTTGAATTCTATTTTTTCACCAGGAAAAAAGGGGTTTTGTTGGGAAAATTTGGTCCCCCCTGGGACTTACCCTTTTTTAATTTTTTATTTTAAAGCATTTTTTTATTATTAATAAAATAATTATTTAAAATTAATTTTATTTTTTTTGGGTTGTTTTGGGTTTTTTTTTTTTTGGAATTTTGGGGGTTTTTTTTAAAATTTTTTCAAAATTTTCCATTTCATTTGCAAAAAGTTTCTTTTAAATTTCTGGAAATTTGGTGGCTGGGTATTTTTTTAAAAAATTTATTTAATATTGTTTAAAAATTATTATTTTATTTAAATTTTAATATAAAATATTATATACTAATAAAATTGGGGGGGTGGTTTTTTGTGTTTGTTGTTGTGTTGTGTGGTGAATACTTAAAATGTCTAAAATTTTTCCGTTGTTGTTTAAAACCCCCCCTTACATTTTTTCGGGGGAAAAAAACCTAAAAGGAAAAAAATTAAAAAAAAAAAAAAAAAATTTTAAAAAATTAAAATTTTTAAAAAAAAAAAAAAAAAAAAAATTAATAAAAAAAAAAATTGTTAAAAAAAAAAAATTAAAAAAAAATTAAATTTTTTTAAAAAAAAAAATTTTTATTTTTTCCCCCTTTTAAAATTTTTTTAAAGAAAAAAAATTAAAAAATTTCCTTTTTAAGGGGAATTAAGGGGGAAGACTAACCCCGGGGGTTTTTCTTGTCCATGGTGGGCCGGAAAAGGGAAATGTTTTTGAAAAAAACAAAAGGGGTCCCCCCTTTTTAAAGGGTTTTTTCGGTTTTTTTTGGAAAAAAAAGTGGCAAAAAATTTTTTAAATTTTTTTTTTTTTTTTTTTTAAAATTCAAATTTTTTTTTTGGGGGTTTTTTTTAAAACCTTTTTTTCTTTTGGGGTTGGGTTTTTTTTTTAAAAATTTTTTGGGTTTTTGAGGGAAGATACGAGAAAAAAAAAAAAAAAAAAATAAAAAAAAAAAAAAAAAGTTCTTTTTTTAAGACTAAAGTTGTTTTGTTTTCTTCAAAAAATGAACATCTTGTTTTTTTGGGCGGAAGGGAGGATAAAAAAAATGGCTAAAATTTGGGCGCCCTATGTTTAGGACATATGAAAAGATACCCGAACATTTTTTGGTTTGCAGTATTGAAAAAAAATAGGGAAAAGGGAAAAGAAAAGGGGGAGAAGAGAGAGAAAAAAAAAAGGATAAAAAAAATAAAAAATCAATTCTATGTTTTTAAAAATTCCTATATTTCACAAAGGAAACCCCCTTATTTAATTTCCTTTTGGGGGGGGGGGGTTATAAATCTTCTAAAGAGCTTTGGCAATCAATTTTTTCCCCTTTTGGGGGAGGGGGTTCCCCGGCTATTGAAAAAAAACATCAAAATTTTTTGTTTGTTTGGTAAATTTACTTCTTTTGTTTAGGACAAATCTGAAAAACCCAACCGATCTTTGGTGCTGGCTTCTGGTACATTTTTTTTTTAAATCCGCTTTTCACCTTACACATTGCAAACAAATGGGGTAGGGGGGTGGGGTCAAAATTTAAAGGAAGTCCCCTAAATTTAACGCCCAAAGCAGTCTTTTATAAAAACATATCCCAACCCTTACTTTTAAAATTTTTTTTTTTTTGCTTCACAAAAATAAACCCAAAAGGAAAATGAGGCTCCTGACAAGATCGCCAAACCTTTCTGGTGGTTTTCTGAGGGGGCTGTGTTGGTGGACCGGGAAAGGGAGTTGGAAGTTGCAATAAAGGCGAACAACGACAACCCGCCAAATACACTGCTAAATTTTCTACAGCGGCTACTGGAGACAACCAAAGAAGGTCCCCCTTTCCCAAGGTAGCAGAGGGGCCCTTAAATGAAAAACCCCCTCTACAACCAAATATCCAAATAAAATCTCAAAGTGATACCACATACATACCCTTTCGGGAAAAAGAATGGGTTTCTTTGTGGTTACAAAGTTAACCTTATTTTTCTTTTCTATGGTGCAATTCCAAGAGCAAATTGATTTTTTTTTTTGGGAAAACATCACGGTAAAATTCCTTAAAAGATATCCCAAAAAATAAAAAAGAACTACTTTGGAATAGGGGGAATTTCGAACCCAAAAAAAGCACTCAACAGCAGGGAAAAATTTCGTCACCCAAAAAAGCCTTTTTCAAAAAAAAACCCTAAAAAAAACCCAGATTTGGCCACTCAAAAAAATGAGCCCCCTCAATCGTTTTTGTTGATCTAGACTCGTAACCAAAGGCAACCGTTATGTGGTTGCCATTTTGGAGTATTTTAGTGGTATTTTGGCAAAGGGTTCCCCAGGGAAAAAAAGCCCCCAAAATCAGTGGGGAAATGCTTGTTTTAAAGTATTAGGAAGAATGGGGGGGGGCCCCCCCGCACCCATTCAATGCGACAACGGGGGGAGGAGTTTAAAAAGGAGGTTTCAAACCCCAAAAGGCTTTTTAACATGGAATTCGAAATTATTAGGGCAGTCCTAATCACCCCTAAAATTTAAAGGGGAAATTTTTTTAAAAGGGTTTCCCCATCATTTCCGGGAAAATCAAAAATTTGAATTTTCACTTGATGCCCAAAGCAGTCGAACAAGTAATTTTGACAGGGATTTTTTTCATTTTAAAATCATCCCGCTCCCAGTTTTTTTTCTTGGCATGTGTTTTTTTAAAACATTTCAATGCAAAAGAAAGGAAAATTTTCATTAGCGGGGGTTTTCTCTTTGTTGCCTAAAAAGGTGGCATTCCCGGGGATTTCTTTTGAAAAAGATTCGGGGGAAATGGGGTATTTTTGTAACCCGTTTTGGACAATTAAAAACCCAAGCGTAAGGTAAAGAATTTAAAACTTAAAAATTTCCCTTTAAAAGATCCACCATGTAAGAGAGCCCAAAAAATTATAAAAAAAAAAAAGGGGGAGAAAAGTTTTTTTTTGAGGGTGAAACAACGAAAATGTGGGGGGGTTTGTTGGAAAATTAAACATTTTTTAAACACGGGCAAGAGAGAACATAAAAAAAAAAAAAAACGTCATTTTTGTTACAGAACTTTTTTCACAGTTGTTTGAGGAACAGAAAAACGTGAAAATTGAATACCAAAGGGCTTAAAAGGGGTTTTGCGCAGCCCTTTAGGGAGTAAGTAATTTTGTAGACACCCCAAAAATGGAAAATTGTCAATTTCATGCCTTTGGGCGAGCAATTAAAAATTCAAAAAAATAAGCAAATGTTTTTGCGTTTAAAGAAAGGGAAAACCCAATTTTTCCCTTTTCCCTGAGAAAAAAAACCCTGTTTTAAATGTTCCCGATGGAGTGCTGGTTTAAAAACGGGGACAAAAAATAATAAATTGAAAAAAGGGAAAAAAATACTTGGACAGAAGGGAGAAGGGGGTAGCAATGGGGCGAGGGGAAAATTTTACCTATTTGTTGGGGCCATTTTTTTTTTTTAAACGTCCTTTAAATTGTACTGTGGGAATTCCTTTGGACGACTTGTTTCTATCCCATTCCCAAAAGAAAATTTTAAAAATTTTAAAAGATTTTCCCCACATTTTTTTTTGGGCCACTTAAAGGAGTTACTTTTACGTTGGATTGACCCCTTTGGGTTTTTTGTCCATGTATAGAAGTTTTTAATAAAACTGGGCTCATTCTGAGAAAAACCCCTTTTGGCGAAGAAAATGTGGCATTTTCCTTGTAAAACATTAGGGTTCTAGAGGAATCCCCCCACCTTTTCCCGGGGCAAAACCACATGAAATTTGACCCTTTGTGTTCAAACGCGGAATTTTTGGTAAAATAGGGTTTTAAAAACCCAACATATTCTTATAAAACCCAAAACGATTTTTACCTTCCAGACCCCTGTGTTTTTGGGTTTAAACTTTGCATTGGTACACGCTTTAGCGACAAGACTAGGGGTTATTTCATTAGTGTGCAAAAAAATTTTTAAAGAAATTTTAAACGTTTACACTTTCCCACAGTTGCAATGGGTAAGACCTTTTTTTCAAAATTTGGGGAAAAAAGCTAGAAGTTTTAAGAAAGCTTTTCTTTTCCCATTGAAATTTCCCCGGTGGGAAAAATGTAGTTTGTTTTGTGGCAAAAACTTCAACTTCCCTTAACAGTGGTTTTAAAACCGTGGACCAGATGGGAAATTCCCCGCTGTTATCAAGATGTTTTTTTCGTTTCTACTTCATGCCAACGAACTACAACCCAAAAGGGGAAAAAATCAATCAAAAAATGATTAAAAAAATAGAACCCTTCCTTTCCCAAAAAAACCCTTTTACTATACAAAGGGAGGGGGTTTCTGTCTTGTTTGTCGGGCCTTTCCCCCCCCCCCTTTGTTTTTTATTCCCAAAAAAAGGAGAAAACTTTAAAGTATGTCCCCATTTACTACAACAAAAAAAAGATTTTGTGGGGGTTTCAGTGGGGAAGAAAAGAAAAGAAAGGCAAACTTTAACTTTTTACCCGGGTTACCCCCCCCCCCCCCCCAAAAAAAAAAAAAAAACGCCCCTTTTTTAAAAAGAAAAAACTTCCAACTTTGTTGAAAGGGGGAAAAAATCTCCCCGGGAAAAAAAAAAGCGATTTATGAAAGGGGGGAAAGGCCGTCCATTTGGAGGTTAGTCTTTGGAAAAAAAGGGGTATGGATGGTGATTGATTTTCTTCTCAAGTAAATTTGAGCTTCTTTTTTATTAAAAAACTGTATAAAACCCACATATTTTTATACAGCCCTTTTAAAAAATTTAAAAAAAAGGAAAAATTTCCCCTTTTTTCTCCCCAATTTTAAAAAACCAAATTTTTCCCAAAAGATTTCAAATTTTATTTCGGGTTCCTACCTTTGTCAGGCCCGCACTTTAAAATTAAGCCCAAATTTTTAATTTAGAAAAAAAAAAAGAAAATTTTTCAATTTTTTGAAAACTTATTATTTTTTTTTCGTTTTAAATTTAAATTTAATTTTTCGTTTTATAATAAAATTTGGAAAAAAATAGTCTCATTTTTTAAAAAAATTTTTTTGGGCCTTTTCTTTTTAAAAGGGGCAAAAAGTAACTTCCTTTTCCCTCTTTTCCATGCCTTTTGGTGACCTAGCCACCTAAGCATGGCAAAGAGGGAAAAAACAAAATTTCTATGTGTCCCTTTTTTTTAACCCTGTTTTTTTTTGTTTTGAGTTTGGGGGAAAAATCAAGAAGAATCTTAAAAATTTGAAACTTTAAATTACTTTTTTTTGAACATTTTTAATTTTAAATTTTGGGTTGAGAACAATTTAAAAAAGACATGCTGTTTGGGAAAAAAATACAGAAAACATGTTTTAAATTAGAACAATTTTAAAAAAACAATTTTAATAAAACCCAAACACTTGTTTTCCCTTTGGGCTTCATTGGGGGGGAGGTATAAAAAATCAATTTTTACTTCAGAATTTTGTATTTTTGTATAAAAATATTGTTCCATTTACATACAAAGGGCATACACACCGACAGCGGACAAATTTAATCCAGTATAACCCCCCCCCCCCCCCCCCCCCCCCCCCCCAACTTTATTGGGGGGATATTGGTTTTCCCTATTTAACAACAATTTTCACGGGGGAAGCAAGTATACCTTTAGTTTGACTTTTCCCAACAATCATGTACTGGGTCACCTTTTTTGAACAATCACGTTTTGCGGCCCTTTCATGATTACGTGAAAAAAAATATAGGCTTTTTAAACATTTATTAAGGCACTTTTCAGGGAAAAATCCTTGACAAAAAAAATTTTGACCCCAAAACAAAACTTCACCCGGGTTTGGGGGGAAAAAAATTTTAAAAAATTCCTGGGGGGTTTTTGGGCCACGAAGCTCGAAAAAAAAACAAAAAGATTGACGTAAACGTGTAGAACTGTGCACAAAACACACATTACAAAAAACAACCCCACCCTACAAAACACACACACCAACACACACACAACACACACACACACCCACACACACACACACACACATGCACGCCCCGCCCCGCCAAAGCACCACACACAAACACACACCCAAAAACACCACAACACACCCCACACACACACACCACCATTTTTTTCCGAACTAAGGGAGGAACACTAGACAAATTTAAACACGGGGTTTATTCACGGAAAAAGAACAATCCAGTTAAGCCTTTAATTGCTTTATTAAAAAACCACAACTTTTTTTTAAAAAAAATTTGTTTTTTTCAGTCTTGCAACCTTTCTTTAAAGATTATAATCTTGGGAACAATTTACAAGGGGGAAAAAACAAAACCCCGCCCAAATTTAAATCTTTTTCGGGTTTAGATAGCCCACCTTTTTTTCTTTTTTTTCTTTATAATTTGTTGAAAGCCCCTAAATTTTAGCACAGGGATTTAAATTTTAAATAGATCTTTAAAGGGGAGGCCCGGCGGGGGGGGGTGGGGGGGGGGGGGGTGGAGAGCCTTTTGTAATAAAGTCCCCCCCCTTTTCCCATAACCCCCCACCCCTCCGATTTTCCCTTTTTTCCCCCCCCCCCCCCCCCCCCTTCCCCCGTTTCCTCCCAAAAAACAGGAACTGTTTTCCCGCCCTCTCCAAATTACAATGTCAAAAACCCCGTCCCCTGCCATTTTTAAACCAAAACCGCTCATCCGTTTTTGCAAACCCCCCCTCCTTCCTTGTCCGCCACGCTCATTGGCCAGTATCGGGTGACAGGATCCCCGCGAATAGCCCCAGACTTTATCGCCAGGCCCCCCCTTTTTTCCCTCTCTCTCTCTTCCTTTTCTCTCTCCTTTCCCCCTCTCCTTTTCTCTTCCCCAACCCCCCCTTTTTTTCTCCCCCTCGCCCCCAAAATTGGGGTGGGAGGGGGGGGGTTTTTGGCCTGTGGGGGCAGTTTCCGGGGAAAAAGCACTCGCTGACTCTGGGGGTTTTTTTTTGGGGTTTCCCCGTTAATGCATCCCCTGACTAAAAGCATCTCAGGGCGAGTCCTCAAGGGGGGAAGGGGGGTTTAAAGCTGTGAAACCCTTTTCGGGGGAATTTATTTAAAGGGCCGAGTTCTTTGGGGCCCCTTGTTTTTTTTTTCCTCGCTCCCTTTGCCTCAGTGAATAAAGTAGACCCCCCCTACCCCCCGGGCCCCCCCCCCCCTTTATCCAACCTTTCTCCTCTCTCTCTCCCTCTCTCCTCTCTCTCCTTTTTTTCTCTCTCTCTCTTCTCTCCTCTCCCCCTTTTTTCTATCTTTTTTCCCTTTTTTTCTGTTCTGTCTGTCTGTTTTGTCTTCGTCTGCTCCTCCCCTCTCTCTCTCTCTCTTTTCTGTCTCTCTTCCTCCTTTTTTTCTTCTTTACCTTTTTCTGTCTGTCCTGTCTCTCTCCTCTCTCCTTTTCTCTCCCTTTCTCTCTCTCTCCCCTTTTCTCTCTTCCTCCTCTCTCTCTCCCCTGCAATTTTTTCCTCTGGTTTTTTTTTCTCTCGGTTTATCTCCTTTTCTCTCTTCTCTCTCTCTTTTTCCCCTTTTTTCCCTCTTTTTCTTCTTCTTCTATCTATCTTCTTCTCCCTCCCTTATTTTCTTCCCGCCCCTGTCTGGATTTTTGTTTTTTGGGCTGTCTGTCTCTTTTCCTTTTCCCCTCCCCTCTCCCCTTCTCTCTCTCTCTCTCCCCCCTTTCCCATCTATCTATCCCATTTCCTCTCTCTCTTAAAAAATTTAGGGGGAAAAAGTTGGGGCCCACCTTTTCGTGGTAGGGGCTAAAACCAACCCCAAACCCCCCCCCCCCCCCCCCCCCCCCCCCCCCCCCCCCCCCCCCCAGGCCTCCCCTCGCCCTTTTTTTTTAATTTCCCGACTACGATACTCATTTATCGCTGTCAAATTTTCGACATCCCACTCAACTCGGCCCGGCATCGCCCCCCGGGGGTTGTTCCGGGCCCCGGTTTTCCCCTGGGAGCCCGTCCCCTCCCTGGGATTAGCCGGACTTTTTAGGCCCCCCGACGGTTTCCCTGCCGGTTTTGTGTCTCCTGTGAACCAGGAAAACCCCCCCCCCCCCCCCCCATTTTGGGGAAGGCTTTTCGCGAGGTGGGACCCGGGGGCGACCCCAGACGCGGAAATTAAAGGGACGATAATTAAGTGGGGAAGAACGGGAAAAATTTGTCATCGGGTTTCCCCGGATTCTGTCTCCTTCCCGGGGGTTCCTCCACCCCCGTCCTCAACCCCTACCTACTACTCCCTCCATGCCTCCTTCCTTCCCTTTACCTTGCCTCCCCTCCCTCCTCTCTCTCTCTCTGTCTCTATGTGTCTCTGTCTCTGCTCTGTGCTCGTTGTCTCTCTCTGTTCTCTCTGTCTGTCTTGTCTGTCTGTCTGTCCGTCCGTCCTCCGTCCCGTCCCTCCGTCCGTCTGTCTCTCTCTCCTCCTCTCTCTCTCTCTCTCTCTCTCTCTCTCATCTCTCTCTCTCTCTCTCTCTCTCTCCTCTCTCTCTCCTCCATCATTTATGTCACTCTATTTTCATCTGTGTTTGTCGTGTCTGTACCGCTCTTCTCTTCTCTATCTTCCCATTAGTCTGTCTGTCTGTCTGTCTGTCTGCTGTATGTATGTATGTATGTATGTATTATGTATCCATTGTATTTCTCTCTTCTATCTATCTCTCCTCCTCTCTCTCTCTCTCTCTCTCTCTCTCTCTCTCTCCTCTCTCTCTCTCTCTCTCTCTCTCTCTCATGAGTCATCCGATTTTCAAGACACTTAAGTTGTGCAGCTCAAATGATTGATGCAGACATAGATGGAGCTCTGGAATTATTTGATGATGCTATTTTGCAACACGCTGGTTGTATGAAAGAAAAGATTTATTTTGATGAGAGATCAGACAAAAAGAGAAATAAATGGTTTGATGAAGAATGTAAAATTGGAAGAAAAATGTGAGAATGTTACTTTCGAAGGCTTGTAGAACGTTAAAAGATAATGACAGGACCGAGTATTGTAAAGCCGAAGAGAATACAAAAATCTCTGGAAAGAAAAGAAAAGGAATATAAAAATTTGCAACTTAATGATCTGGTGTCTTCTGTAGGTATTCAGTACAAGTTTTGGGAAGCAGTGCACAAAATTGTTCCCAAAAGACGTGGTATATACAATATAATTAGTACCGATGACTGGTTTTTGCATTTTAAAAATATCTTGACAAGCAGGTTGATAATACAAACTTAGAAGAGGAGTATGACTATTCATTGAAGACAATGAAGAGAGATGGTTTAATCACCAATTACAAAGAAGAGGTTATTGTGCATTGGGGAAATTAAAGAATTCAAAATCAGCGGGTCCAGATGGTATAATAGGTGAATTTTTAAAGATTTTTAATAATCATGTTGTTATGTTTTTGGTTAGGTTGTTTAATGCTCTGTTTGATAAAGGTGTATATCCTGAACAATGGACAGAATCCATAATTGTACATTACATAAAAAGGGAGATGTAGATGACCCGAATAATT
>CM031611.1:41008343-41045257 GCA_018398815.1 Conus ventricosus | reverse complement strand
TCCAACCCTTTCACAGTTGTCGCAGAACTCGAAAAGATTCTACTACTGAATTCAGTCACGCATGATCCTAGACTTACCATCTGTGACCTGTTGCTCTAACACTTTCTACAGTTGTTGCAGAACTCGTAAAGACTCTACTACTGAATTCCGTATCTTGGGGTGTGAATTATTTTTTGAGATTTGTGCTAGGAAAAGTTGGGTTCGATGGTGTGGGAAACACGAACAAAAAAGAATGTCGTGAGCGGGGAAATTGCAAAAACCCCCTGAAAACCCCGATGGGGCCCAAGACGCACTGAGCGGAGTTATGCCTATGCGTAAAGGATGAAGTTTTTTCTTTTATGTATTTTGAGAATGTTCACGACCGCCCCCTGGGGGGTCTGCCCTGACAGGATCGGTCTGGGTGGGAGTAAAGGGAGTGATGACCTACACGCTCCGAAGGCCACACAATAAAGTTAGATACAACACCCTTTTTCCACCAGCAAAAATAAACATTCCAAACCCCGCACCATGACGATCACTTTAAAGCCCCCAACCCCAAAAACCTGCACAATCACGATCAAGCACTCCAACGCACCACATGCACAATCACGATCAAGACCCAAAACGAACAACTGCAAAAATCGAAATAAGCACTCCAACCCCCCACAAATGCACGATTATAAATAATATTTACCATACGACGTCACAATACAATTACGCTTTTCGCACTTGACATGTACACATTATAAAGAAAAATTTTCCAGTATTGACCCTTTCTCACACCAGGGATGCGTCCCTTTCCCTCCCCCTTTGTCAAGTCGCGGGAGCCCCGTCGACTAGGTGCCCCGAGCCCGGGTTGGTTCTCGCGGGAAGTCCCCAAAGCCGACACCCGACTCCCAAGCGGGCGTAAAAGGCGTGTCCGGGGGGGGGGGGGGGGGGGGGGACGTAGCTGTTATGGAGGTCCTGGACGGGGGTCCGGCCCGGCCAGTCGAGCGGGGGGCTCCCTAGAGCCCACGGCCCCCCCAAGGCGTGGCCTGACCAGCGCTTTTGGCCCCATCTCGTCCGTGGTCTCAGCCAAAAACGTGGCCTCGCCAGCACTTTGGCACACCCCGTTCGGCCCCAGGTGAACCCCCCGGGAGGGGGGAGGGGGGTTAGCTGGGAGGAGAGCGGAGGGGAGGGGAAAAGAAAAAAGGGAAGGGGAGGGAAAAAAGGAAGGGTTTACGGGAAAAACCCTGCCGTCGTACCGTCGACCTTTTGCTGCCAAGTCTTATCCCCCTCACATGATGGGCGAGGGGAAGTGTTTAAAAAACGCACACAGTACACATTAATCAAGTCTTCTCACACGATGAGGTAAAAGATGCTTTAAAATCAACAGGTTATAAAAAAAAATTGAATTTTTTCCCCCCTTCTTCACTCGCAAAAGTTTTCCCCCCTTAGGAAAAAAATCAACACAGGACCATCGTTAAATAACGCCCCACATTTGCAAATAGAAATTCAATGGCATAATTGTCCATTTTTAAACACTTTTTAAAAAAAACACAAATCCCAACCAGCTCCGAACGAAAATCTGCGTACGCCATCGTGAACATAAAACTCGTTCTCCCTTCCCACCAAAACAGACGGTGGCCGAAGGAAAAAAGTCCGGGAATGTGCGGGGGGACGAGCGAGACCAAGCAATTTCCAAACCCCTGAATCACCGGTTCTCTCCCTTCCCCCCGACCCCGCATCACCGTCAAAAACAGGAGAAAGAATTTTGGAAATAATTTAGAATGGCCAGGTTAAAGATTGAATTAACCAGAAAAAAGGTCTCCAAAAATTTTCCTCTTAAAATTTCGAAAAACAAAAGAAATTGCGCAAAAGTAAAGATAACCCGGCTAAAAAACAACAAATAAAAACAAACAGACCACAAAAAACTATGCTTCCCAGTCCCGTGGGTGACCCCCGAAGAGGGGGTAAAAGGACTCTCTTCCCTTGTCCGTCGGAGGAAGAGGCGAAGTGCGGAAACAAAAAAAATGATGTCCTCTCCTACGGGCCCGACTGCAGGAATTGAAGTATGACTGTCTCCGACGATAAGGTAAAGACAGGGACTGGAGCAGGCGCCCCAGGACATTTTCCGCTCGGGGGTGAAGAGTAACCTCCCTCAGAAATGGCGGCCAAATGCCTGCTCCCTCACAGAGTGAGCTACTTCAAACAAAAAGGGAAAACGAAGCCGTGCGAAGGAAAAAAAAAAGACAGGCGAGAGGCCGTGACAAAAAATTTTCGAAGAAAGGTACCGGCCCCCCTAAACTTGCGGTGAATAGCACGGGCGGTGGAATTGAGAGAGAGGAGAGAGAAAGAGACCGAAGTTGAGCTGAACCCACCCAAGGTGCAACTGCCCCACAAGCCCCCCAAAGGGGACGGATACACGACAACGCAACGACAAAAAACAAATAAGTAATTCCCCCCTAGGTGGGTCAAAATGTCGTGGGCCCTCGGGGCAAACTCGTGAAAACCCCCCTTCTAAAAGCACTGTTTCTTGGATACAGTGTCCTTTGAACCTTGTGCATGTGCAACTTCACAACAATGGGACCAAACCCCACTTCTGTGATCGACAGGTACGATAAATCCAATAAAAACCCCCACGAAGAATCACAGGGGGAAATAATAATACTACATTTATCAAAAAACTAAGCAAACCTTCCAACCATGAAGGTAACAATCCGCCCTTGGTGATCACCCCGTTAACCTCACTGAAGGACAACTGCACTAACCTGATACAGAGCCCCAAAAAGGGGATATAACCCCTGGTTGGGGGGAGGTGCCCCTTGATGTTTTTCCCAAATGCTAATACGGAGCTGGGCTAAGATAGTCAGCATCCGTTTTTCGGAAACCCCTTTGAATGAGGGAAAATTAAAAAGATGACTCGGGCCCTCTATGCCCAACCCATGAGCAAAACCGGACCCTGGCCCGGCCCGGTCCAGGTACTGGAGAGGATGTGTCGCTTCCAGACAAACTCACGGCTTTACAAGTGGGGTTTAAAAACTTCGGATCCCCCACCGATGCTAAACACTCTGTTCAATCGTTGGTACTAGTCTCGGCGTCAGTGAGTTTTTGCTCGCTAAAGCAAGCGGTTGGAGTCCCTTCCCCCTGATCTTGAAGCAACCAACCCCAAAATCCCCACTGCGGAAGCATCAGTCCGCGGACAAAAGGGAGACTAGGATCGGGGAGAGCCAGGCGGGGGAAAGTAGTGGGCCGTTTTCAAGGCGTAAAAAGCCTTTTGGGCAACTCTATCCAAACGGGACGTTCTGGCTTTTTCCCTTTGGTAGGTCGTGAGGGGAAGGCACCTTTGCGAAGTCAGGAGAATTGCGGTAAATCCCGCAAGTAAAGGAATGACCGCTTTCCCCTTTTGGACCAGGGGGTTTTGGCACTTGCAATTTTGGGTCACCTTGTCCCCTCAGGAGAAAATAAAACCCCCCCGAAATGATGCCCCAGAAAGGAAATCTCGTCCTGACCAAGCTGACATTTGGAAGGACGAGCCGAATTAAAACCGCGAGCAAAGGAACGCACGGAGGAGCGAAAGTGCGAGTCCAATCCACTGAGTGAGTAGCAGGGTCCAAAATTTTGTTAAAATCGGGGTTTATCGAGCGGGAAAAAAGGGAACTGTCCATGACGCGATGAAAATTGCCCCAGCATTTTTGGGGCCCAAAAAGGGCATCACTTTCCACTGGAACCCCCTTTCAGGCGTCGTGAATGCCGTTTTGGGTTTGCCTCTCTGGCAGGGGAAATTGCCAGTACCCCTTCGCGAGACGAACTTGGAGAAATATTGGCCCCGACTCAGTGAGGAAGATTTTGGTCGAACCCGGCAAGGTTCAGCATCGAACCGGGGGAACCTTATTCGTCGACGAAAATCGCGCAGAACCCTCATTTTGCCACCTTCTTTTTTCCCCGAGGAGGGGGATGAGTACGGAGAACTCGCCGTTAAAGCCCCCCAAAACCTAAAAACTGGCCTGCCCCTCTGCTGGATGACGACGCCTGAGAGTGAGGCAGGGGTACTGTTTGACCCAAACGGGGTCGGTGGTCATGCCGTGTACATTCGCCCAGGGTACTGTGCGGGGGCCCGATTGTAAGCACGTCCGGAAATCCTGGCACAAATCGGCGTTGGTCGTCGTGCTGAGGAGGGTTAGCCCCAAAGCAAACATCCTGCCCGACTCTTCCTCAACGGGGGAAAAGGGGGGGGATCCCCTGAGCCCCCGCACGGCGTGCTCATCGCCACTCCCAAAACGACAGGGGTGAAGCCTGCCTGGACGAATTCGTCGTAGTATCCTTAAAGAGGTTGGCTATACGGCGTTCTTTCCCTCGCCACGAATCCATAGTCCAGTCACCCCCCCGATGCAGACTCAAAAGGGGCCCTCCCAAGCAGTTGAAACTTGTTTTTCTTTTTTTGGAAGGAGAAGAAAACCCCTCACCCCCGGGCCCTAAAACCAGCGTTAAACCTGGTCGGTCTTTCAAACCCTTTGTACTTGGTTTTGGCCGACTGAAAGTTTTTGTGGGAAGGGGAAAAGGTCAGGATGCGGTTTGCGCAGATCCCCCACGAAACGCTTTTTCCCTTAACCCCCGGTTCCCATCGCAGGGGTTCCACATCTGCTTCAGGATGTGGTGGGCCTCGTATGTTTCCCATACAGGAGTTAAAAGGGGGGGGAAAAACCGATGTTTCCTGGGAACCCCCCTGTAGGCGAACAGTACAGCAGGAACAAAGCGATCCACTCAGAGGTTGCTTGCCAGGGCGACGCAAATCGTTTCAACGCCCCCATTAAAAAACGCTCCAAAAGGCCATTGGCCCCCTGCGCATGATGGGGGGCCGTTTCCCCTTTATGAACATTAAAAGAGTGTTCACCCCCTTTCTGATATGGGACAAAAAAATGGGCCCCCTGGTCCGACAGGACTTTTTGGGCACGCCCGTGCGCGCCAATCTGCCGGAGGGGCCTCAGAAACCCGTAGGGCATCGATAGCCCTAAGGGGAGGGCCCTCGGATACCAGTCGCGTAGTCCACCACTACCAGATGTAGCGGTGCCGCGATCAGTGGTGGCTTTTTTGGGCCCCCCCCAGGGCCCCCAACCTGCTGGGGTTTCCCCCAACCGTGGAGTCCCAGGGGACCACCCCTAAAGCGCCCCTTAGGCGTTGTCCGTTGGCAGGTATGCAACTGCGGCAGTACTGTTAACTGTGAGTTCACCCTGGCCAGAAGAAATCCTGCCTAATCGTTTCGAGAGTCCGCTTGGAGCCCATTGACCTGCCTGGGGGAATGTGGGCCTCCCGGAGGACAGATTTCGGGTTTTTGGGGAACCCCACAAGCTGTTTGGCCAACACGATTGCCTGGGTTTTAAAAACCCCAAAAAAGGATCCCCTTGTGGGCTTGAAGCTCACTTGGGGTCGGGCCCGATGGCAGGAGACCTACCAGTTGTCGCAGGGTTGGACATCCAAGTCCTCCCTGAAGACGGACCGGGTAGCGGATCGGCCCGGGCCAAAACCTCGTCAGAGATGGGCCCCTGGAGGACGGGGACGCAATTCCTGTTCCCGCTTCTAGCTTTGGCGCGTGTGGTGACTCCCACACAGCCTTTCGGGCAGTCCTGACACGGACTGACTGGTCGTCAGCAAAGGTGACGTATTTCCCCATGAGAAGGGAAAATAGGTCGCCCCACCGCAATGGCCCCTACTTCGCCCCAGAAGTAGGGGGTGGAGATAGGAATAAGCCAGAAGGCGGGTGGAGGTTTTAAAACCAGCCTCAACCCGCAACATCATAAAAATAGCGCCCCCCGGGCCTGGGGAAAAAAATTCTTACCCCAAAGATCGTTTATGCTCCCGAATCCCGATGGGTCGACCAAGGGGGAAAACCCAAAAAAGAGAGAAAAATGGCACCCCGGGAAACACCAAAGCTGGGATGGAACCACGTTAGCCGAGGCACGAGGGTTTAAAAAAGGGCCAGCCCAGATACCCGCGGCTTTAGGACAATCTTTCCTAATGTGGCCAGGACGACCACAAAGAAAAACAGCGGGGCGCCGAAATCCCCGTGAATGCCGCCTTGTTCACCCCACAGCGTTTTCGGCATCTTTTGCTACAAAACCTGGGGGGGTTCCTCTCCCTTCTGGGCGTGCCCATAAGCCCTGCGGCTTCAGCAAACACTCAGCGTGGAATCGCAGCCGCGAAATCTGAGGGCTGTCCGCCTATCGGATCCCAACTCTGGGGACCCAAAAGGTTGGTGAGCTGTTCAAAGGGTAAAATCCTCCAGCTCCCCTTAGCTAATGACGCCAAATACCCTAGCGTCTTGCGAGCCCATCACCAAACGCACGGGTTTATCATTTTTTTTTTCATGGACCTAAAATTCCTCCTTGGGTTTGGGGGGAAGGGGGAAAAGTTACGCAGAGCCAACTGCATGTCTGCATAAGAGCACCTTATTTGAGAGAGCACAACTCCCTTGCAGCACCAGATAAACCCGAAAAAAAAAGGTGCTAGCCCTTTTTTTCCTCAGACAATTGGTATAACAAGCAAACCCTTTTCGAAATTCTAAGAACATTCAATGCCCCACTAGGTCTAACTTGGAAGCTTTAATTTGGGCCCCTAACTCTATCACCGCTGGTGATTAACCCCTGGTTTTTTCAGAAACGGGGGCCGCGGGAAAAAAGTTGTTCCCTCTCCCCCCTGCAGGCCTCATCCTGTTAGTTCTTCCCCCACGGAGGGCTTCCCGCCCCGCGCCCCCCTCCCCAGCGAGCCTCCGTTTGCGCCCCTTCTACGTGGCAGCCCCTCCCTACGCTGAGCCTCCGTCTAGCAGCCTCCTCTCTACGTGAGCAGCCCCCCTCCCCACGCTGAGCAGCCTCCTCCTACGCTGAGCCCCCTGTCTGCAGCTTCTTCTTACGAAGGGGCCTCCCCGTCGGGCAGCCTCTTCTCTGCGCAGCATAGCCTTTCCCTTTGCCTAATCTCCCGTCTGTCAGTCCCTCTTGCGCAGAGCCTCCTGTCTAGGGGCCTCCTCTTCGTCTTCCCTCGCAGAGCTTCTGCCTAGCGGCCCTCTTCCCCACGCAGAGCTTCCTGCCAGCGGCCCTTCCCTACGCTCTTCCCTACGTTGGGCTCATCCCCCGTCGCTGTCGCTCCAGAAAATAAAGGGGAGGTGTTCCTGGCGGGGGGTTACCACCCCGACCACGGGGGTGACCCCTCTGGGGCCGTCCTTGGGTCTCGACTTTCCCTAAGGAAAGTTTCTGGGGATGCCCCTTACGAGGGGAAGCCGGAGAGGAGAAGGTTTCGGTCTCTGGATCAACAGAAGCCCACAGTTGCTTCGCTTACTCTGGCTTCCCAGCGGAAAATGCCAGTCGGGGTCTGACAGGGGCCCCCCCGCGAAAAAAGGTAGTAAAAGTACTCACGGACTATGCTACAGCACTGGAATGGGAGAAGTTACCGTGCGAAGTACGGTTTCTAAAATAGGGACTACAGTAACATTTTGAAAACCCTTCTTCTTCGACGCACGCGTCGCCACACCACCAGCGCCGGACGTCGCCCCTGACAACAATATCCCACAGTTTCCCCAAAAAGGGGAAAAAAAAAATTTCCATGAGAAAAAAAAAACAAAAATTTTAGGGGCAGTGTATTGTGTGTATGTGTGTGTGTGCGTGTGTGCGGAAAGTTCCGGCGTCCCACTCTGGCAACACCGGCTCTACAGCACGGCAACGTGCGGTGGGGCTCACCGAAAAAAAAAACGAAACAAAAAAACTATGTCCGGGTGCCCCCACTTTGGCCCCACCGCGCTTACGCACGAGCAACAGTGGGTGGGGCTGGCCGGAAAAAAAACAAAACAAAAACCTTGCAGACGGGATCCGGGAGAGAGGAAAAAAAAAAAAAACTAGCGTCCCTACACCCCCCCCGTATCAACAACCCCGGTAGAGAAAAAAAAAAAAAAAGAATTGGTAAAAACAAAACGGAAGGAAAAACTGAGCGGCAACAGAAGGGAAAAAACTTCGGCCGTACCCGCGTGAGGTACCCCGGGGGAAGGGGTCCGGGGGAAGGGTCGACTCCCCCGGTTACCCCGACCCCCGAGGGCAGCCCGGTGTTTCCCCCCCGGCCACCAAAAAGACTCCCTTCATCTAGGTCACCCCGCCAACCCCCCCGAAAAACACGACAATGACTAAAAAATATACAAACAGACAACACTAAAAGGTACTCTGCGAAAAAGGAGAGAGAAGCCAGGCCCTTTACACCCGGACGAGCCCCCCCAATTTTCACGACGACCCCTGGAGGGCGCCCTGACAGGATCGGTCTAGGTGGGGTGAAGGGGTGACTGACCCCACACGCTCCGCAAGAGACCACACAAAAAAGATTCCGATAAAACCCCATTTTTTAAAACCGCAAAAAAACATTCCAACACACGCACATGCACGTACAATAAAGCACTCCAACGACCAAATGCACAATCACGATCAAGCCTCCAACGCAAAACATGCCAATCACGATCAAGCACTCCAAAGCCCAACTTTCAAATCGCAAAAAAGACTCCCACACCCCCAACTGCACGTTATAAATAATATTTCAATACGACGTACACAATACAATTACAGATTTCGCCAAAAATGACATGTACACATTATAAAGAAAAATTTTCCGTATTGACCTTTCTCACACCACGGGGTGCTCCACATCCTGCCCCTGTCAAGTCCCCAGGGAGCCCTTCGCACTAGGGCTCCCAGCCGGGTGGTTCTGCAGGGGGTCCCCAAAGCCGACCCCTCGACTCCCAAAACGGGAAATGAAAAAGCGTTTTTCCCGGGGGGGGGGGGGGGGGGGGGACGTAGCTGTTACTGGAGGTCCTGGGCGGGGGGGCCAGGCGGCAGTTTGAGGGGCGGCGGGCTCCCCCGCAGCCACGGTCCCGACCAAGGCGTGGCCTCGACCGCGGTGGCACCCTCTCGTCCTGGTCTCAGCCAGAACGTGGCCTCGACCGCACGTGGGGGACCCTCCAGTTGGCTCCAGGTGAGCCCCCGGGGGGGGGAGGACGTAGTGGGGGAGAGTCGGAGAGGAGGAAAAGAAGAAGGAAGGAGGAAGGAAGAAGGGTACGGAACCCTGCCGTCAGTACCCTTGACCCTTGCTGTCAAGTTTTTCAGCCCCTACATGATGGGCGAGGGGAAGTGTATTAAAAGCCACAGTAACCCCTTGAATCAAGTTTTCCCCACGTGCAGGTAAAAGCTGCATTAAAAAAACAGGTTTTAAAAAATATGAATTATCTTCACCCCTTTCTCACTCAGCTTAACGTTTTCCCTTTTTGGAATAAATCAAACACAGCACCATCGCTTAATAACTGCCACCCCATTTGCAAATAGTAAATTCAAGGCAAATTGTCACATTTTTAAACACATTTCAAAATAACACAATCTCCAACCCCGCATCCCAACGACAAATCATGGCGCACACTCGTGAAAATAAAACTCGTTTCCTTTCCACACAAACGACGGGGGGCCCAAGGATAAAAGTCCCGGGGAAAAGGACAGGGGCGGACGAGCGGACCAAAACAAGTTCCACCCCGAATCACCCCGGTTTCCCCTTCCCCACCGACTCCGCATCACCAGATACATAAAAAGGAGAAAGAATTTTTGGAAAAAATTTAGAATGGCCTTTAAAAAATTGAATTAACCAGAGAAAAGGTCTCACAATATTCCCCTTTTCAATTCAAAACAAAAAAAAATTTTCGCAAAAGTGAAGACTAAACCGGGTAAAAAAACAAATCAAAACAAACGACCAGAAAACTGTTTCTTACCGTACCCCTGGGTGACCCCCCAGGGGGGTCAAAGGACTCTCTTACCCTCTGTCCAGTTGAGAGGAAGAGGCGAAAAGCGGAAACGAAGAAAAGATGTCCCTCCTCAGGCCCACTGCAGGAATTTAAAGTCTGGGCTGTATCTCGACGAAAGGTAAAGAACCAGGACTGGGCAGCGCCCCCAGAGACTCTTCGCTGAGTGAAAAGCTAACCTCCTCAGCAATGGCGGCCCCAAATGCCTCTGCGTCCCGAGTGAGCATATTCAAAATAAAAGGAACGAAGCACGTCGACAGGTAAAAAGACAGGCGAGGGCCGAAAAAGCAGAAAGTTCGGAAAAAAAGGTACCCGGCCCCCCCGTGAACTTTCGGATGAATAGCACGGGCGGTGGAATTAGAAGAGAGGAGAGAAAACAGGAAGTTGGGGTGAACCCCACCCAAGGGCAACGCACCCCAAGCCCCCTAAGGGACGGGGTACAGACAACAGCAAGACAAAAAAAAATAAGTAAATTCCCCCCCCCTGGTGGGTCGAAAAAGTCGTAGGGCCTCGTGCAAACTGTGAAGAGAATATGTAGAAATACAGTTATTTGGGGGGAGAGAGAGTGAGAAAGAGGGGGAGGGGGGGGGAGAGGGGGGAAAAGAAGGGGGAGAGAGAAGAGAGAGAGGGACAGACAGACAGAAGCGACAGGGGCGGGAGAAGGGGGGGGGGGGGGGGGGGGTTTTTTTTTAAAAAAAAAGAAGAAGAAAAGCAGACTATTGAGGAACAGACCTACAGTGTAGCGAAAACCAACCAGTTGAATACAAGAAAAAAAGTAGGGTTACAGGCACAACGATGATGCAACAATACCCGAAGAAGTAATGTTACATGCACAAAAGAAGATGCAAAAGTACCCCAAGAACGTAGATGTTTCACACACAACAGAATAATGCGACAATGCGATTACGATGTCATCTGAAAGATACAATGGACAGACAACATGTCCTTGGCCACCTTCATGACGGGACAGGGCAGGGTAAGGGCCCAAAAGGGAAAAGGTCCGAACCTCGAAAGCACAGATGTCCAGACGAACATCAGATGGCGGCAATAAGCCAGGAGAATAAAGATCTGAAAGGAGACGTCCTCCAGATGGATGGAAGATCCGCCGTCCACCGGCTGGAAGGAGTTCCAGCTCTGTGTCTGGATGCCCACTCCATCTTGGCTTTCCTGAGGCAGCAGCTGAGAGGTGAGAGCCCCACGGTCACCTCCAACCCCCGGTGCTTGCGGTGACAATGAACAGCCGTAGAATCCTGACTGGGAAGAACTGTTTCCCTAACCGCTCCCTTGAGGAGAAAGTCTTTCATGTTGTGCCAAAGAACAGCCTTCAGTTCGGGAGCCGCTAGAATCAAATGTGGCGACGGGAGTTTGTGTGGAGGATGATTCCTTCCCTTGAGAGGAGGCACTCCTTTTCCAGCACATAGATTCTCCATGGGTTCAGTCCCAAGCGCCGCCACTGATTGGCATGGCGTGAAAGACTACCTGTTTGTAGAGGGGAGAGGATGGATTGGCATGGCGAGAAAGACCACCTGTTTTGTAGAGAGGAGAGAATGGACTGGCATGGCGAGAAAGACTACCTGTTTGTAGAGGGGAGACAGTTGATTGGCATCTCGAGAAAGACTACCTGTTTGTAGATGGGAGACAATTGATTGGCATGGCGAGAAAGACTATCTGTTTGTAGAAGGGGAGAAGACTGGATTGGCATGGAGAAAAGACTACTTGTTTGTTTTGAGGGAGAGAATGATAGACATCTCGAGAAAGACTACAGTTTTAAAGGGTGAACAGTTGACCGCATGCAGAAGACTACTTGTTTGTAGAGGCAGACAGTTCCCTGAGAGGAGTTCCCAATCAAGACTGGGCCGCATCGCAGGGGAGGGGAGGGGAAGGGGGGGGGGGGGGCATCACAGCAAAGGCACCTAGGTGACCGATGAACGTAGGGCGACGCAGCCTTTCTTCCTCGCTTCAGCATGACGGACAGGTCTAGCCTGTGTTGTCACCGGAAGCGTTCTGAGGCTGTGGGGCCGTTCGGCAAAGAGGCGCTGCCATTCTGGTGACTTTCACTGTGACCTGTACGACCAGCAGGCCTCCCCTTGGGGAAGGGAGTGGGGGGAACGTCCCGCACGGCGCAGTGTGGACGTGGATCTCGCGCGTGGCTTGGCGACACTGTCCCGCGACACAGGAAACCGTCGCCACTCAGCACCACGACGGCCGCCCGGTAGTCCTAAAGACGCTTGGAGGAATGTAACAAGGCAAGACACCATCATCATCCAGGTACCTGTTTTTGGGACGGGCAAGGCAAGACTCCAACCTCAACCCAGTACCTTTTTGGACGGACAAGGCAAGACACTATCATCATCCAGGTACCTGTTTGGGACGACAAGAGGCAAACACCATCCTCACCGCAGGTACCGTGTTTTGGACGACAAGGCAAGAACACAATCATCATCCAGGTACCTGTGTGGGAGACAAGGGCAAGACTCCATCCTCACCCAGGTACCTGTTTGAAACGACCAGGAAAGACACTAACATCATCCAGGTACCTGTTTGGACGACCAAGGCAAGACAAAACCATCCTCACCCAGGTACCTTTTGGACACGACTGAACACGTACAAGGAGCGCACACACGACTACAGACGAATGAAGAACAACCTGACACAGGCTTCTGCCCGAGAGAAAGCGACCACAGGCCAGAAAGCCCCTTACCTACGTAGACACAGACCAGACCAGCAATCTGCTCGAGCGAACGACCACCCTGAATCCCCTTTCCTAGCGTAAGACACAGACCTGACCCAGCTTCTGCCGAGAGAAACGACCACCCTGGATTCCCCTTTCCTAACGTAACACAGAAGTGCCCCAGGCTTCTGCCCGAGATAAAACCACCCTCAATGCCCCCTTCCTAGTGAGACACAGACCTGACCCAGGCCTGCAAGCTTCCATGCCCACCCGAAAACTGACTTTATTACGTACTGCATTGCTCAAAGCATAATCGTCCCGTAACAGCCGTGCTGTGACACGTTTCGAACTCAACCATCCAGCGAGCTGCGACTGTCTCCGACTGAGAAAATCGTGAGGTTGGTTGTTTGTTTGGTGCGCTTTGTGTCCTTTAGGCTCTTGGACACACGCAAGCACCTCACGCATGCCACAAACACGCACGTGCACCACACACACACACACACACACACACACACACACACACCCACACACACACACACCACACACACAACACACACAAAATAACACGGCTACGCACCGCACGCACGCACGCACTCTATATAGACACGAGGTACAGACACACCCACACACACACACACACACACAGACACACACACACACATACACACAACAACACACACAAACACACACCCTCTCTCTCTTCTGTCTCCTCTCTCTCTCTCTCTCTCTCTCTGACCTCTCTCCCCCCACACTCTCCACTCTCTGTGTCTCGTCTCTCTCTGTCTGTCTGTCTTGTCATCTATCTCTGTCTGTCTGTCTGTCTGTCTGTCTGTCTGTCTCTCTCTCTCTCTCTCCTCTCTCTCTCCTCTCTCACTACTCACACACACACACACAGGCACTCACACACACCCACCGCACACGCACACACCACACACACACACACACACGCTCACGTCATATCCTCAGCGATCACTTCACACACGTGACGATCACGCGCAACCCGCCGTTCCACCCGTAGGATCCAATCTCCAGCACGCACGGGGCCAAGTCCACACACATTCCTCCGCTCTGACGCTGCCGCTTTGCTATCAGTCAGTGGGTGGAGTTCGAGACCACCTCATGCATGCGTCTCTTTGTTGACAAGCGGAGAGAAGAGAGTGACAATCGACGGGTGATTTATGGGAAACATTAAGCAAAAGATTTAATTTTGGGTTTCCGTTTGTTTTGGTTTTGGTTCCTTTTTTGTTTTGTATTTTTTTGTTTCTTTTTGGTTTTTTTTTTTTGTTTGTTTGTTTATTTTCTTTAAATAACTATTTGAATGATTTTTTTTTCAAGAAAAGAAACAGTGTCTTTTAAGCTCACATGACCATCATTTATGAAGGTAGCCTCCTAAATTAAACCACCATTTAGGGAACTCATAGATAATAACTATATTAAAAAAAAAAGTGTTCTGTAGTCATAATGGTTATTTGTTACTCAGCAGAAACAGTTCATTATGTGTTATATTCGCGTAAATTTATTCATCTGTAGCCCATACATCATTCATAGAAATAATCATTACATAGGGAATATCAACATGTGGTTCAGAGCGGGGTGACCACACGCTGAAAGTGGCGGGGTTTACCACACGCTGAAATGGGGGTGACCACACCTGAAAGTGCGGGGACCACACGCTGAAAGTGGCGGGTGACCACACCTGAAAGTGGCGGGGTGACCACACCTGAAATGGCGGGGGGACCACACCTGAAAGTGGCGGGTGACCACACCTGAAAGTGGCGGGGTGACCCCACGCTGAAGTGAACAAAAGCAAGACAGGGTTTGGAACCAAGCGAAAGAACAAACAATTACAACACAAACGCAATGCTTTCGAAATTTGGGTCTTCTTCGCAAACAAAAAAAAATTCAAGACAATGAAAACGAAGACAACAGACTGCACTTATCTCTTCGCTTAAATAATAAACTAACAGCTTACAGAATGAACCAGCTTATCTCTTTGTCCTGGAGCAAACCAACTTTATCTCTTCGCAGAGGCAAACTGCTTACAGAATTGTAACCGAGGCTTAATCTCTTCGTCCGGAGCAAAATGCTTACAGAATGGAACCGAGCTTCTCTCTTCGTCCTAGCAACAGCTGACAGAATTTAACCGAGCTTAACTCTTAGTCCTGGTGCAAACAGTTTAACTTAATGGAACAAGACTTAACTCTTGTCCTGAGCAAACAGCTACAGATGCACCGAGGGCTTATCACATTCCTTGAGCAAAACAGCTCACAGAAAGATCCAAAACTTATCTCTCGTGCCTGAGCAAACAGCTACAAAAGGAACCACGACTTTACTCTTCGTCCTAACAAACTCTTACAGAATGAAACCAAGAACTTACTGCATCGTCTCTGGAACAAACACTTACAGAAGAACCAAGACTTATCTCTTCGTCCTGGCACAACAGCTTACAGAATAACCAAGAATTAACTCTTCGTCCTGGAACAAACCTTACAGAAGGAACCAGACTTATCCTCTTCGTCCTGAACCAAACAGCTTACAGAATGGTGGTGGGGATGGGGGGGGGGGGGTGTGGTTTGAACGCAAGACAAACTCTTCGTCCTGGAACAACAGCTTACAGAATGGAACCAAACTTATCTCTTCGTCCTGGAACAAACACCTTACAGAAGGAACCAAGACTTATCTCTTCGTCCTGGAACAACAGTTACAGAATGAACCAAACTTAACTCTTCGTCCTGACCAAACACTTACAAATGGAACCAAGACTATCTCTTCGTCTGGAACCAAACACTTACAGAATAGGAACCAAGACATTACTCTTCGTCCTGAGCAACCAGCAGTTACTCGAGAAATGTAGCCACCAAAGGCTTAACTCTTCGTCCAGAACCAAACAGCTTAAAAAGGAACCAAGAATTAAATCTACCTTGGAATCAAACGCTTAACCAGAATGGAACCAAGCTTAACTCTTCTCCTGGAACATACAGCATACAGAAAGGAACCCAATACTTATCTTCTTCGTCCTGTAGCAACAGCTTACAGAATGAACCAAGGTCTTAACTCTTCGTCCTGAACAAAACAGCTTACAGAGAATGGCACCAAGACTTTATCTCTTCGCTGGAGCAAACAGCTAAAGAAATGGAACAAAGCTTTAACTCTTCGTCCTGAAGCAAACAGCTTACAGACTGAACCGAGGCTTATCTCTTGTCCTTGACGCACACCCTCACAGATAGAAACCAAAACTTATCTCATCGTCCCTGAGCAAACAGCTTACAGAAAGGACCAAGACTTATCTCTTCGTCACTTGGAACAAACAGCTTACCGAATGGAACCAAACTTATCTCTTCGTCCTGGAACCAACAGCTTACAGAAATGGAACCAAGACTTATCTCTCGTCCTGAACAAACAGTTACAAATGAACCAAGACTTATCTCTTTCTCTGAACAAACAGCATACAGAATGGAAACCAAGACATATCTCTTCGTCCTGGAACAAACAACTTACAGAATGAACCAATAAATATCACTTCGTCCCTGGAACAAACAGCTTACAGAATGGAACTCAAGACTTATCTCTCGTCCCCTGGAACAAGACGCTACAGAATGAACCAAACTTATCTCTTCGTCCTGAACAAAACAGCTTACAGCAAGGAACCAAGGACTTATCTCTTCGTCATGGAACAACACTTTACAGAATGGAACCAGACTTATCTCTTCGTCCTGTAACCAACATCGTACAGAAGGAACCAGACTTAACTCTACGCCTGAAACAAACACATTACAGAATGGAACCAAGAAACTTTCTCTTCGTCCTGGAACAAACAGCTTACAGAATGGAAACCATGATATCTCTTCGTACCTGAACAAACAGCTTACAGAAGGAACAAGACTTATTATCTCTCGTCTGGAACAAACAGCTTACAAATGGAACCAAACGTTATCTCTTCGCTGAACAAACAGCTACCGAAAGGAACCAAGACTACTCTCTTCGGTCTGGAACAAACCAGCTTACAGAATGAACCACGACTTCTCTCTTCGTCCTGAACAAAACACATACAGAATGGAACCACGACATTATCTCTTCGTCCTGGAACAAACAGCTTACAGAATGGAACCAAGACTTATCTCTTCGTCCTGGAACAAACAGCTTACAGAATGGAACCAAGACTTATCTCTTCGTCCTGGAACAAACAGCTTACAGAATGGAACCAAGACTTCTCTCTTCGTCCTGGAACAAACAGCTTACAGAAAGAACCAAGACTTATCTCATCGTCCAGGAGCAAACAGCATACAGAATGAACCAAGCCTTAACTCTCGTCCTGAACAAACACTTACAAAAGAACCAAACTTATATCTCTTACGTCCAGGAGCAAACAGCCCTTACAGAATGGAACCAATCTTAACTCTTCGTCCTGGACAAACAGCTTTACAGAGAATGGAACCAAGACTTCTCTCTCTGTCCTGGAGCAAAGGAGCTTACAGAATGGAACCAAGGCTTAACTCTTCGTCCTGGGAAAAACAAACAGCTATACAGAATGTAACCAAGACTTATCTCTTCGTCCTGAGCAAACAGCTTACAGAATGACAAATGGCTTAACTCTCGTCCTGGAACAAACAGCTTACAGAAAGGAACCAATACTTATCCTCTTCGTCCTGAAGCGAAACAGCTACAGAATGGAACAAGGAAAGGGCTTAACTCTTCGTCCTGGAACAAACACTACAGAATGGAACCAAGACTTATCTCTTCGTCCTGGAACAAACAACATTACAAATGGAACCAAGACTTATCTCTTCGACCTGGAACAAACACTTACAGAATGGAACAAGACTTATCTCTTCGTCCTGGAACAAACATCCAGAATGGAACCAAGGATTATCCCTTCGTCCTGGAACCAACAGCTACAGAAAGGAACAAGACTTATCTCTTCGCATGGAACAAACACTTAAGAATGGAACCAAGACTATACTCTTCGTCCCTGGAACAACAGCTACAGAATGTAACACAAGACTTATCTTCTTCGTCCCCTGGAAACAAAAAGCTAGCAGAATGGAACCAAGACTATCCTTCGTCCTGGAACAAACAGCTTACAGAATGAACCAAGAATTACTCTTCGTCCGGAACAAACAGCTTACAGAATGGAACCAAGACTATCTCTTCGTCCTGGAACAAACAGCTACAGAATGGAAGCAAGGACATAACTCTTCGTCCTGGAACAAACAGCTTACATAATGAACCAAACATATCTCTCGTCCTGGAACAAACAGCTTAGCAGAGAAGGGAACCAGGCCTTTAACTCTTGTCCTGGAAGCAAACAGCTTACATAGAACCAAGACTAACACTTCGTCTGGGCAAACAGCTTACAGAGAAACCAAGGCTTAACTCTTGTCCTGGAGCAAAACAGCTAACAGAAAGAACCAAACTAAACTCTTTGTCCGAACTAACAGCTTACAAATGGAAACCAAGACTTATCTCTACGACCCTGAACAAACAGCTTACAGAATGGAACAAGACTTAACTCTTTGTCCTGGAGACAAACAGCTTACAAATAACCAAACTTATCTCTCCGCCTGGAACAATACAGCTTTACAGAATGTACCCAAGGACTTATCTCTTCGTCCTGGAACAAACATCTTACAGAATGGAAACAAGACTTATCTCTTCGTCCTGGAACAAACAGCTTACAGAATGGAACCAAACTTACTCTTCGTCCTGGAACAAACAGCTTCAGAAAGGAACCAAGCTTATCTCTCGTCCTGAGCAACATCTTACAGAAATGGAACCACGACTTATCCTTCTTCCTGGCACAAAACAGCTTCACAGAATGGAACCAAGACATTAACTCTTCGTCCTGAACAAACATCTTACAGTAAGAACCAAGGCTTATCTCTCGTCCTGAGCAAACAGCTACAGAAAGTAACCAAGGCTTATCTCTTCGTCCCGGAACAACAGCATACAGAATGAACCAAGACTTTTCTCTTTCGTCCTGGAACAAAACACTACAGAAAGGAAACCAAGGCTTATCTCTTCGTCCTGGAGCAAACGCTTACAGAATGAACCAGGCTTACTCTATTCGTCCGGGAGCAAACACTTACAGAATGAACCGGCTTATCTCTTCTCCTGGAAGCAAACAGCTTACAGAGAACCAAGGCGTAACTCTTCGTCCCGGAACAAACAGCTTACAGAAAGGAACCAAGACTTATCTCTTCGTCCTGGAACAAACAGCTTACAGAATGGAACCACGACTTCATCTCTTCGTCCTGGAACCAACAGCTTACAGAATGGAACCAAGACTTATTCTCGTCCTGGAACAAACAGCTTACAGAATGAACCAAGACATATCTCTCGTCCTAACAAACAGCTTACAGAAAGGACCAAGACTTATCTCATCGTCCTGGACAAACAGCTTACAGAAAGGAACCAGCTTAAACTCTTTCGTCCAGGAACAACAGCTACGGGGAGATAAAGGAACCAAGACTTTATCTCATCGTCCTGGCGCAAACAGCTACAGAATGGAACCAAGGCTTAACTCTTCGGAACCTTGGAACAAACATTCTTACAGAAAGGACCAAGACTTATCTCTTCTCCTGGAGGCAACAGCTTACAGAAAGAACCAATGCTTAACTCTTCGTCCTGAACAAACACCTACAGAATGAACCAAGACTATCTCTCGTCTTGAGCAAAACAGCTACAGAATGGAAAAGGCTTAACTCTTCTCCTGGAACAAACTGCTTACAGAAAGGAACTTAAAAATTTTACTTACTCTTCGTCCTGGAGCAAACAGCTTACAGAATGGATACCAAGGCTTACCTCTTCGTCCTGGAACCAACGGAGCTTCAGAAGTGAACAAGACTTATCTCATCGTCCGAACAAACAACATACAGAATGGAACCAAACTTATCTCTTCGTCCTGGAACAACAGCTTACAGATGGAACCAATACTTATCTCTCTGTCCTGAACAACACTTACAGAAATGGAACCAAGACTTATCTCTCGGTCCTGGAACAAACATCTATACCGAATTGAACCAAACATATCTCTACGCCTGGAACAAACAGCTTACAGAATGGAACCAAAGACTTAACTATTTCGTCCTGGAACAAACAGCTTACATAATGGCACCAAACTTATCTCTTCGTCCTGGAACAAACAGCCCTTACAGAATGGAACCAAGAGATATATCTCTTCGTCCTGGAAACAAACAGCTTACAATGAACCAAGGACTTAATCTCTTCGTCCTGGAACAAACAGCTTACAGAATGAACCAAACTATCTCTTCGTCCTGGAACAAACAGCTAACAGAATGGAAACCAAGACTTTATCTCTTCGTCCTGGAACAACCGCTTACAGAATGGAACCAAGACTTATCTCTCGTCCTGAACAAACAGCTAACAGAAGGACCAAGCTTAACTCTTTGTCCTGGAGTAAACACTTACAGAAAGGAACCAAGTCTTAACTCTTGACCTGGAGCAAACAGCTTACAGAAAGGAACCAAGACTTAAATCTTTGTCCTGGAACAACCAGCTTACAGAATGAAACCAAGACTAGTCTCTCGTCCTGAACAAACAGCTTACAGAATGAACCAAGACTTAACTCTTTGTCCTGGAACAAACAGCTACAGAATGGAACCAAGGCTCCCCCACTTAACTCATCTCCTGGAACAACCAGCTTACATAATGGAACCCAGACTTATCCTTCGCCTGGAACAAACAGCATACAGGAATGGAACCAAGACTTATCTCTTCGTCTGGAACAAACAGCTTACAGAATGGAACCAAGACATATCTCTTCGTCCTGGAACAAACAGCATACAGAAAGGAACCATGGCTATATCTCTTCGTCCTGAGAAACAGCTTACAGAATGGAACCAAGACTTATCTCTACGTCCTGGCACAAACAGCCTTACAGAATGGAACCAAGACTTATCTCTTCGTCCTGGAAACAAACACATACCGGAAGGAACCAAGGCTTATCTCTTCGTCCTGGATCAAACACTTACGAGAATAGACACCAAGGCTTATCTCTCGTCCCGGAACAAACCGCTTCTAAGAAAAATCACCACCAAGACTTATCTCTTCGTCCTGGAACAAACACTGACAGAAAGAACCAAGGCTTATCTCTTCTCCTGGACAAAACAGCTTACAGAATGGAACCAAGGCTTACACTTCGTCCGGAGCAAACAGCTTACAGAATGGAAACCGAGTGCTTATCCACTGTCCTGGAGCAAACACTTACAGAATGGAACCAAGGCCTGGAGAGAAGCAATACGGGTTGAAATTATAATTCTAATCAAACAAATACAGAAAAAAATGTACCTCTATTCATCCATCATTCTGTCTATGTCTCTCTGTGTCTGTCTGTCTGTCTGTCTCTCTGTCTGTCTGTCTCTCTGTCTATTGAATCAATCAATCTGTCTGTCTGTCTTTCCTTCTACCTGAGCATTTCCTTAACTACTTCAATGGCTTCCTTTCTATCTATCTGTCTGTCTAGATCTGTCTGTCTGTCTAGGTCTGTCTGTCTGTCTAGGTCTGTCTGTCTGTCTGTCTCTCTCTCTGTCTCTCTGTCTCTCTCTCTCTCTCTCTCTCTCTCTCTCACCTCTCTCTCTCTCTCTCTCTCTCTCTCTCTCTCTCTCTCTCTCTCTCTCTCATATATGACACCACAAAGCTTCCTTACAACTCTACGGGCGACCAAAAACATCTGTAACCACGTGTCCAGCGGGAAGAGCACCGACATAAAATGGGCGTCACCGCCTGCGCCATGCTTCTGTGTGCTGAGTGTTCCTGCCGGAGACCACAGGGGTTCTACCCGGGCAAGACAGATAACACGCACTTACATCAGTTACCGACCTTTTCCGTCAGGACGCGTTGTTCACAGAAACTGACCCACAGCGATGTACGTTAGTCCCTTTGCTTTCGTTTTGATTTTTTGTTTTGTTTTGTTTTGTTTTTGCTTTTTTTTTCTCTCCCCTTTCTTTGTGTCTTTTATTGATTGATTGATTGATTCGTTTATTTACTTATTCATTTGCGTTTTTTCTGCTTCTTTTCTTTTTTTTTTTTGTTCATCATTGTTCGCTTGTTTATTTTCTTTTTTCTTCTCTTACTTTCTTTTTGGCTTTCAGAGTTTTCTTTTAAGGAATTATTTATGTTTTTCTTAATTTATTTATGCGCATTTCTTTACCGCTTTTTTCTGCTTTTCTCTCGTCTGAAAGCACTTGTTTGCATCTTTTCTTACTTGGTTTCTCTCCAAATGTTTATCCTCTTTCATTGGTTCGTTCGTTTTGAATTGTAGTTTAGTTAAGTTTTCTTTCCTTATTTGACTTTTTTCTGTGTTTTTCTTAGTTATCACTGTTCTTTCTCTCTGTTCTTCCATTCGATTCCGAATCTTGGATCTACGTTTTTTTCCTTTCCTTTGGGAAAAATCTGAATCTTCCTTCATTTTTAAAACTTTCCCTTTCTTTTTTAAATCTTTCCCCTTTTTTTTAAATTTATTGTGAATATTCCTTTCTTTTGGAATCATTCCTTCATTTGTTAATATTCCTTCTTTTGTTGAATCATTCCTTCTTTTGTTAATCATTCCTTCATTGGGGTTGAACTTTTTCCTCTTTTTTTAATCTTTCCCCTTCATTTTTTTGAACTTCCCTTCATTTGTTGAATCATTCCTTCATTGTGAATCATTTCTTCATTTTTGAATATCCTTCATTTGTTGAATATTCTTTCCTTTGTTAAAATCACCTTTCTTTGTTGAATCATTCCTTCTTTTTTGAATTTTCCCTTCTTTTGTTGAATCTTTCCCTTTCATTTTTAATCATCCTTCTTTTGTTGAACTTTCCCTTTCTTTTTTTTAATCATTCTTCATTTTTGAATATTCCTTTTTGGAATCATTCCTTCATTTGTTGAATCATCCTTATTTGTTAAATCTTCCCTTTCATTTTTTGAATCATTCCTTCATTTTTTGAATCATTCTTATTTTGTTGAATCATTCCTTCATTTGTTGAATCATCCTTTCATTTGTAAATTTCCCTTTCATTTTTTTGAATCTTTCCTTTTTTTTGAATCATCATTCATTCGTTGTTTGTCGTTTCTTCTTCTTTATTTCCTTTTTCAAGTCTTTTTTTTTTTTCCCTTTCTGTCTGTCGTTTTTCTTTCTTTCTTTCTGTCCTTCTTTCTTTTTTTTTCTTTTTTTCTGCCGCTGTCTTTTTGTCTGTTGTCTGTCTGTTTCTTCCTTTCTTTCCATTTTTGTTTGTTTGTTCGTTCAGTATTTTTCCCCTTTTTCTTCTAAATTATTTATGATTTCTTTTTCCCTTTTTGTTTTTTAATTTTTTTTTTCTGCTTCTGTTTCTCTGTTTCTTTCCTTTTCCCCCCTTTTTCTCTTTCCTTTTTAAATTTTTGGGGGAAAGGGGGGCTTTTTAATTAACCTCCTCACTTTTCTTTTAAATTATTTACGGTTTAATTTTGTTTGTTTTGTAAAATGAAACAAGCAGAAAGCAGGAGCACATACCTTCATATACCCAAGGGTCGTGCCCCTCAAAAGGAAAAAAAACACCCTAAGAAACTGGGGGAAAATTTATACCAGGGGTTACAAAAAAAATTTTTTTTTCTCGGGATAAACACTGCTTTTCCCCTTCCCGCAAAAACCATTTTCCTTATTTAAACCCTAGAAAACGGTTTATCGGGGGCTCTCGAGGAAAAAAACTCGGTTTCCCCCTTTTGACAGAAAAAAGGCTATACTTTTTTAAAAACCCCGAATAGACAGCGGTTTTCGGTCCCGGTATCGCAAAATATTTTCCCTGTTTTACAAAACCCCCATTTGCGCCTGTCAAAAAACAAAGAAGCAGCTGTACATCGAATCCTTCGTGACAAACAAAGAAAAAAGCTGTACATGTGTGAATTTCTTCTACCTCTCGCTCGCCTGAAACTCCTGCGGATACCCCCCGCAAAAAGGAAGAAATTCCATCGCCCCAAAAAAGGGGGGGGAGAAAAAGTGTAGTTTTTTTTTCCCGCCATTAAGGCACCATATCCAACCCCGGGGAAGGGGCATACTAGGGAAGGTCACCATACCAAGGGCCCAAAGCCCTTTTCCCCGAAAATGGGGATGGGTTTACGTGTGTGCAAGATGTTATGCGTGCTACACACGGGGAACCCCGGTTATGTCCTATTCGAAGGACTATAAATGACAAACCAATGAAAATCCAGGGGGAAAAAAAAACCCCCTTTCCGAAAAACCCCGCGGAATTCGAACCCCAACCCCAAATTACGGTCCGACGCCTAAAATGACTATTCCGGGGCCCCCCTTTCCCTTTGTTTGGGAACCCGCTTTCCTGAGAAAACAATGGGACAAATTCCCAAGCGATTTTGGGAAAAAAATTTTTATGCCAATAAAAACCCTCATTTTCCAGGGAAAAAAGGGCACCTCAGGGTAAAGCCAGCTTCCGCTCTCTTTTTAATTTTTTTGAGGATCATACCTGTTTTTTTAAGGGAAAACCACTACCCCACGCCGGGCCTTTAAAAACCTGTTTTCTACAGGGAAAACACCCACTGCCGCCCCTTTATACCAAAATTTTTTACAGGGAAAAAACCTTTTTCCCCCTTCACACCTGTTTTTTTACAGGGAAAACACCTATTTCCCGCCTTCATACCTTTTTTTTTTACAGGAACCACCACCCCACCCGCCCCCTTTACACCTGTTTTTACAGGAACACAAACCCCTTTGGCCCTTCATACCTGTTTTCTACAGGGAAAACCCCCCTACTGTCGCCTTTAAACCTGTTTTCTACGGAAAACACCTATTGCCGCCTTTCCCCCCTGTTTTTTAAAAAAACAAAACCTATTGCCCGCCTTCAAAAGCCTGTTTTTTTATAGAAAACACCTAAACCGCCCTTTATACCTGTTTTTTTAAAAGGAAAAAAACCTAAGGGCCCCCTTCTACCTGTTTTTTTAAAAAAATAAAACCATTCCGCCCTTTATGCCCGTTTTTTAAAGAAACACACCATTGCCCCCTTCATACCTTGGGGTTTTTTATAAAAAACACACTTATTTTCCCCCTTCATACCTGATTTCAAAAAAACACTTATGCCGCCTTCATACCGTTTTTCCCCATGGGAAAACACCTATTGCCGCCTTCATACCGGGTTTTTTTTTAAAACACACTTTTTGCCGCCTTTATAACCGTTTTTTTACCCGGGAACCCCCCTATTGCCCCCTTCATAAAACCCGTTTTCTATAGGGAAAAACACCCATTGCCGCCTTCCCAAAATGTTTTCTCCCGGAAAACACCTATTAAACCCACTTCATACCCTTTTTTTACCGGGAAAAACCCCTTTTTTGCCGCCTTTATACCTTTTTCTATAGGAAAACCCCCTTATTGGCCCCCCTTTATACCTGTTTTCTACCCGGGAAAAAACCTTTGCCGCCTTCCCAAACCCGTTTTTTTACAGGAACACACCCTATTGCCGCCTTCATACCTTTTTTTAAAAGGGAAAACAACCCTTTTTTGGGGGGCCCTTCCCTACCTTTTTTTACAGGAGCACACCTATTCCGCCCCTTTATACCTTTTTACAGGGAAAACACCATTGCCGCCTTCATCCCTTTTTCTACCCGGAAAAACAACCCACTGCCGCCTTCATACCCGTTTTTCTACAAGAGCACACCCATTGCCGCCTTCATACCTGTTTTCTACAGGAACACACCTATTGCCGCCTTCATACCCGTTTTCTACGGGAACACACCTATTGCCGCCTTCATACCTGTTTTCTACAGGAACTCACCTATTACCGCCTTCAAGGACGATCGTGCTCCCAGTTCTCCACTGTGTGAACGCTTTCTTTTTCCCTACCTCCCTTTCTTCCTCCTTCTTTCGTCCTTCCCTTTCTGTCCTTGACCGCTTCCCTATCCCCTTGTTTCCCTTCTCCTTTTTCTCACCCCCTATTCCATCAGCTACTTCGATAAAGACAAGCACTCACACGGCGCGCGCGTTCACGCGCACCCACCCACCCACCTTAATACTAACAGCGACACTGATACTAACACACACTGATACCAACAGCGACCATGTTTCGATCCAAAAAAAAAAAAATCAAGATGCAAAGCATATAAACGTACTCCCAGTTTATCTTGAATACGCGTGAGGTAAAGAGGAAAAACCATTTTGGGCCGTTATAAACCGTTAGTAACGGCTATTCTGGTAAACATCGGCCATCATCTGTGACCCATATTGAACATATCTACAAATTTTCAGAAAGATCGGCCAAGTACTTTCTGAGATTTTCCATAAAGAATAAAACCGTTAGGGCCGTTACTAACGGCTAGAACGGTAAAATAAAACATAGGGCATCGTGCGCGATCCATAATGAACATACCTACAATTTTTTCAGAAAGATTGGCCAAGTACTTTCTGAGATATTTCATTAAAAAACCGATTGGGGCCGTTACTAACGTACAGTAAATTAAAACATCGGGCATCATTCGTGACCCATAATGTACATACCAACAAATTTTCAGAAAGATCGGCCAAGTACTTCCTGAGATATTCCATAAAGAAGAAAAACCGTCTTGGGCCGTTATAGCCGTTAGTAACACTTATAACGGTAAAATAAAACATTGGGCATCATCCATGACCCATAATGAACATACCTACACATTTTCAGAAAGATCGGCCAGGTACGTCCTGAGATATTCCATAAAGAAGAAAAACCGTCTTGGGCCGTTATAGCCGTTAGTAACAGCTATAACGGTAAAATAAACATCGGGCGTCATCCGTGACCCATGATGAACATACCTACAAATTGTCAGAAAGATCGGCCAAGTACTTTCTGAGATACAGATATTCCATAACAGGGAAAAACCGTTATGGGCCATTATAGCCGTTAGTAACGGCTATAACGGTAAAATAAACATCGGGCATCATCCATTACCCATAATGAACATACCTACAAGTTTTCAGAAAGATCGGCCCAGCACTTTCTGAGATATTCCATAAAGAAGAAAAACCGTTATAGGCCGTTATAGCCATGAGTAAAGTTAGGGGCCGTTATAGCCATTAGTAAAGTTAGGGGCCGTTATAGCCGTTAGTAAAATTAGGGGCCGTTATAGCCGTTAGTAACAGCTATAACGGTACAATAAAACATCGGGCATCATCTGTGACCCATAATGAACGAACCTACAAATTGTCAGAAAGATCGGCGAAGTGCTTCCTGAGAGATAGATATTCCATAAAGAAGAAAAACCGTTATGGGCCGTTACAACCGTTAGTAACGGCTATTACGGTAAAATAAAACATCGGGCATAATCTGTGACATATAATGAACATACCTACACATTTTCAGGAAGATCGACCCAGTAGTTTTGTCTGGAGCAAGCGAAACACATTTTGACCACGGACGGACAGACAGACAGACAGACAGACAGTCAGACACACAGACAGCATTTCTTCATTCCCATTGTAAAGTACTCCCTGTTCTATAAGAACATGGGAGTACAAAAAAAGGGGGGGGGGGGGGGAGGGGATAACATGAGAAAAGACAGAAATATGTATCCATTACCTTCTTTATGTCTTTTTTCGCCTTGCATAAAGAGATGCTAACCAGTTGGTCTCATAGAAAGATATGTTTGGAAATGGACGCCAAAGTATTTGTTGAATATACACACTGACCGGCCTGATCTTGAAGTGTCTGTTTAAAATCCGTTAGGAACTGCTAATGCCCTGCCTGTCACTCCATGACACTGTGACAGCTGAAACGCTTCTCTGTTGGCCTCAGGTCAAAAACAAGTCGTCCACTCTGTAACGCTTGTCCTCCCCCTCTTCTTTTGTTGACTCTTTTCGGCTGTCCTCCATGGTTGTTCCGTGACTGTGTCCATGTTGTTTATCTTTTTCTCTCTTTCTTGCACTGGAGTACAGCCGTTCTAGCGCGCATTGACGCATAGTTACCGATGTCCTCAATTGTCATACGACCTTTGTTCGAATCGTTGAAGAGTTGTGGTAGCATCTCATCTCTAAGGATTGTGAGCTGCCCTTGAAGACCTCCAAGCTCCGAAAAGGTGGCCTGGACACTCGAGATTAATAGTTTTGGAAACACAAATAAGTAATTGAACAGTAATCTCCTCTCTCCTCTCTCTCCTCTGTCTCTCTCTGTCTCTCTGCTCTCTCCTCTCTCTCTCTCTCTCTCTCCTCTCTCTCTCTCTCTCTCTCTCTCTCTCTCTCTCTCTCTCTCTCTCTCTCTCAGTGAAACCGAATCTTACTTAGAAGTTTCCGTGGCAAATGTTCAAGTTGGAATCCAGTGTCAATGGTGCAGTGAAATCTCCCACAAACTTAACACTGAAAAAATGGAACATAAGATAACTATGTCTGGAAACTCAGGGTCCTCCTGGAGGTTTTTAATGAGCCCTGTCTACAAGTAGATCATTTTACCTGTCTTCCTCATCATTCATTTCCAGTGGTACAATCAGTCCCTGGACCGTGTCATCTCCTTGCAGAGTTGATTAGTTGTCGTTTATCATTTTGCCAGCAGCTAGGCCAGTTTGCATTCATTCTGCCAGAGAGTGCTTGAATTAAGCAGCTGCTAAAAGACAACATTTATGTGTGAAGTCTTGAATCGTATACAACATTGTGACGGGTCTCCGACGCTCCCCCTCGTTATTAAAATATGATTTTCATATTCAGGGATGCAGGGGGTTATAGACAGAAGTATTTACGCTTTCACAACCAAAATCGCTCTCGCATAGGCACACGCACTCTGTCACTCACATCGGGCCCGCACAAAGGTGACGGGAAACCAATAACATTTCATAGAAAATAATCTAACTTTATTTAACTTGACTCCGAGCCCCCACCCGTCACTACACAACACAACTATCTGTATCATACAACAATGTAAACATCATACAGACAATCTCATAAATCGCATCCCCTTTCCTTCAGTTATTCTTACTTAGCCAGGAAAGACAATATTCCACAATTCTGGTTGCACACTTATAAACTTAAGAACAAATAAAACGTCCGTAACTTGCCAGCATTCCCTCGGTTGATCGTCAGTTTTCTCTCATCCCACTGTGCGACTACGAGCTGAAGCTGCCACACCGTTGTGTCCTCCCGATTGGCCAAATCCCAGTTGGGGGACACTGGCAACGTAGCTTGAGTCGCACCCTCACACCGAGTCTCCCGGACTCCACCGTACTTCGCCCTCTCCACGGAAAGGGCTCCTGTCGGCCTCTCCCACAGGTCTTCTCTGGCTGCAAAACACCCCACCGTTGTCTGGCAGCTCCTGTCTAGACTCCAACAGGCAGATACGTCTTGCTGTCGACCGTCCCCACACGGGAGACAATTCTTCTCGTCGTCGGCTCCGAGGCTACAGCAACCTCCACTGTCTTACGTCCCCACCAAGGAGACAACGAGGCGACAGCTAACCTCTGCTTCACGCTGTATTTTCTATGAGCCTCAGCAAGACGGGCGAGTTCACTTTCCCATAAGTGAGTCACCCCCTTCCTGGTTTTCCAAGCACCTTATATTCGTTCTCCAAAGAAGAGAGAACCCGAGTTTAACTGGCTCAACCAATGGAATCACTGGCACACACACCTCACACGATTTGTACCAATAAATCCCCAAGTTATTTTTATTCCACCAATGAATCACTAGTCACCTACACATACACACACACCACAGCTGCTAGCGCCAACAAAGACTTGGGCACCCAGTGGTTAATGCATAACCTCCTAGTCAAACTCATGTTCGATTCCCCCAAGCTACCCATTGAACTAACAGCCTGGACCTCTCTACTCGTACCAGCCATGACTGATGCTTCAAGTATTTACTACCTCTATAGACAACAAGGCGCAAACCACTCGATAGGCCGCAGCCTTCCATTCATTCCTCAGAACAGGGACGACTGAATGGTCGCTGTACTCTGCCGGCAGGCCTGGACGGTCACACCTCCTAAACATCGGGCTAACCAAAATTAACCCATAATAAACATACCTAAAAGTTTTCAGAAGATGGCCCAGCATTTTCTGAGATATTCCATAAAAAAAAAAAAACCGTTATGGCCGTTATAGCCATGAGAAATTGGGGGGCCTTTATAGCCTTAGTAAAGTTAGGGGCCTTTAAGCCGAGTAAAATTGGGGGCCGTTTGCCTTAGTAACAGCTATAACGTACAAAAAAACATCGGCATCTCTGTGACCTTTGAACGAAAAAAATTTTCAAAAAGTGGGCGAAGTGTTTCCTGGAGTAGATATTCCATAAAAAAAAAAAACCTTTTATGGGCCGTTACAACCGTTAGAAAGGCTATTACGGTAAAATAAACACGGCATAATTGGACTTTAAGAACTCCCCTACACATTTTAGGAGATCGACCCAGTATTTTTGTCTGGGCAAGCGAAAAATTTGACCACGGACGGACAGACGACGACGACGGGACGTCAGACACACAACAGCATTTCTTCATTCCATTGTAAATATCCTGTTCATAAGAACTGGGAGTAAAAAAAAAAGGGGGGGGGGGGGGAGGGAGGGAAAACATGAGAAAAAAACAGAAATATGTTTCCATTCCCTTCTTTAGGTCTTTTTTCGCCTTGCAAAAAGAGATGGAACCAGTTTGGTCTCATTTTTGATATGTTTGGGAAATGGACGCCAAAGTTTTTGTTGAATATCACACTGACGCCTGATCTTAAGTGTCGTTTTATAACCGTGTGGAAGCAAATGCCCTGCCTGTCACTCCATGACCGTGACTAGCTGAAGCGCTTCTCTTTTGGGCCCTCAGGTCAAAAACAATTGTCCATCTGAAACGCTTGTCCCCCCCTCTTCTTTTTTTGATTTTTCGGTGTCCCCCAGGTTGTTCCGGACTGTGTCCATGTTGTTTTATTTTTTTTTCCCCTTCTTCTTGGACTGGAGTACGGGCCCGTTCTAGCGCGCATTGACGCATAGTTCCCGTTGTCTCAATTGTCATAGCCTTTGTTCGAATCGTTGAAATTTTGGTGGTAGCATCTCTCTCAAGTGTGAGTCCCCTTGAAGCCCCCAATCCGGAAAAGGGGGCTGGACACTCAGTTTAATATTTTTTGGAAACCAAAAGTAAATTAAACATATCTCTCTCTCTCTTCTCTCTCTTGTCTCTCTCTGTCTCTCTGCTCTCTCTCTCTCTCTCTCTCTCTCTCTTCCTTCCTTCTCTCTCTCTCTCTCTCTCTCTCTCCTCTCTCTCGTAAACCCCCGAATTTTACTTGAATTTTCCCCGGGGCAAATGTTCAATGGGGGGAACTCAGTGTCAATGGTGCAGTAAAATTCCCACAATTAAACCTAAAAAAATGGAACATAAGAAAAACTATGTCTGGAAATAGGGGGTCCCTGGGGTTTTTTATGAGCCTGTTCAAGTAGATCTTTTTACCTGTTTCCTCAATTCTTTTCCCGTGGTACATCTCCTGGCCCCGTGTCTTTCCCTTGCAGAGTTGTTAGTTTCGTTTATCTTTTTTACACTGGGCCAGTTTTGCATTCTTCTGCCAGGAGTGCTTAAATTAAGCGCGCAAAAAGGGAAAAATTTTTATGTGTAAAGTTTTGAATCGTATACAACTGTGAGGGTCCCCGACGCCCCCCCTTTTTTATTAAAATATGATTTTTAAAATTTTCAGGGTTGCAGGGGGTTTAGACAAATATTTACGCTTTAAAACCAAAATGCGCTCCGCTAGGCACACGATCTGCCCTTCAATGGGGCCCGCACAAAGGTGAGGGGAAACCAATAACTTTTTCATAGAAAAAATAATTTTATTTAACTTGTCCGCCCCCCCACCGTCACTCCCAAAACCCAAACTATCTGTATATACAACAATGTAACTCATAAGACAATCTCTAAATCGCACCCCTTTCCTTCATTTTTTACTTAGCCGGGAAAAGGGGACAATATTCCAAAATTTTGGTTGCCACTTATAAATTAAAAAAAATAAACGTCCGTAATTCCCAGCATTCCTGGGTTTGTGTCATTTCTCTCATCCCACTGTGCGATCGGCGAGCTGCCCACCGTTTGTCCTCCCGTTTGGGCCAAACCCCTTGGGGGGGCCCGGGCAACGAACTTGATCGCCCCCTCACCCGGTCCCCCGGACTCCACCGTTTTTCGCCCTCCCCCCGGAAAGGGTCCTGTCGGCCTCCCCCACGGGTCTTCTCTGGCTGCAACCCCCCACCTTTGTTGGCAGCCCCTGTCTACCCCAACGGGCTACGTCTTGCTGTCGCCCGCCCCCACACGGGGACTTCTTCCGTCGTCGGCCCCGAGGCTACGCAACCTCCACTGTCTTAGCCCCACCCAAGACAACGAGCGACAGCTAACCTCTGTTCACGCGTATTTTCTTGACCCCTCACAAGAGGGCGAGTTCCTTTCCAAAAGTGAGTCACCCCCTTTCCCGGGTTTTCCAAGCCCCTTATTTCGTTCTAAAAGAAAGAGAAACCCGAGTTTAATGGCTCAACAATGGAATCACTGGCACACCACCTCACCGATTTGTCCAAAAATCCCAAGTTATTTTTATTCCCCCAAATGGAATCACTAGTCACAACCATACACACACACCACAGCTGCTAGCCCCAACAAGACTTGGGCCCCCCCAGGGGTTAATGCAAAACCTCCTAGTAAACCCAAGTTCGTTCCCCCCAGCTCCCCATTGAAAACAGCCTGGCCCTCTCTACTCGTCCCCCATGCTAGCTTCAAGTTTTACTACCTCTAAGAAACAGGCGAAAACCCCGATAGGCCGCGCCTTTCCCTTTCATTCCTGAACGGGAACTAAAAGGGTCGGGTACTTGCGGCGGGCTGACGGTACCTACCCGTGACGGTCCCCTGAAGATCGCTTCCTTTAGGCCCAGGGGAGAGCCAGTAAATAGCAGTGCTAAAAGGGGCACTTTCTCTAACCAGGCTGGCAGGTGCCAACTCCTTGTCACTACCCCGGACTGCGAACCCTTTCCCCAGAAACCTCCCCCCTTCAGTATCGACTCGGGTACCCCCCCTGGTGATCCCTGAATTCGCACACTTGAAGCCCCAAGGAACGTGCTTCAAAAACAGCAACTCCCCTTATTTCCCCAAAATGCCGGAAACATTCGGGACTATGAACCCCCGTCCCTAAGAATGTTGTTCCAACAAACTTTTCCCCGGACAAATGTTCTAAATTTGGTAAACAAACTCTTTGCAGGGGGTCGATATAACATACTCCCCCTAGCTTAAGCATCATTCCACAAAATCCTAAAGGGAAAATGCCCCAATTAAAACCAATAGATCAATCAGAAATCCAAAATCACTTTTTGGTCAGTCATAACGACTGTGCAAACATTTAACTTAACCTGGTCACATATAATCAAGAACTTGTCCAACGTTAGTATCAGTATGCCCATAATTTTAAATTTAAATCTTTCCCATTCACTTCTTTATAAAAACCCTGATTGACACAAGATCCAAATCCAAATCCTATTTTGAAATCAAGTTCAAATTCGGTGGGGGCCCCCACCCTACTTAACATAAAAATCAATTCACGTGTGGCCACAAACGCCCCCCGGCTCATACAAAAATTTGCAAATCAAACATTTATCCTGTTTTCCAAAATAAGGAACTTTCGATCAGTGAACAAGACAATCTTAGCAATAGACCCAAACCCAAAAAAATAAAAAATCATAAACAGTGAGCATGTACTAAAACCCCCCCCCCAAAAGGGAAATGAAAAAAACCATAAGGTAAACATATATAAAAAACTGAAAAATAACCATGAACAAAAGTAAACCCCCGCCTATAGGGGCAACCCAAAACAATAACACAACGGGCCCACAACATTTTTTAAACAAGTAGCTTCGGAACATGACGCTCACACCACCCCCCCACAACACAGCCGGGGCATCGCTCCTCCATTTTTTATTTTCTTTTGTTCCAAAACAACAGCAACACCCGGAGACACACTAAAACCCTTGCCCTATCCTGCCCCCTAAAATTACCCCCGTTTGTGGCTCCCCAATAGTCCCCTTGGAGCAAAAGTTTGCGCATTCCGGTTTAAAAGGGGAGTCGCGCATCTTTCACACTTTTTAGTCCTTTAAAAGGGAGGGGTGAAAATTGGCGATCCTCTTTTAGCGTCGACCCATTCACTGCGACGACGATCACCCCCCCTTTTAAAAATTTTAAAGAGATGACCCCAATCCTTCCAAACGATTTTCCTTTCTCTGAAAAAATTCCTTTGGTTGAATCCCGCTCATGGCCTATGCCCCTTACTTGAGAGCCTTGTTTACTTTTCCCTTTCCGACACTGGGTTATTGTCCTTGAGCTGACTATCTTTGGCATTTTTTAAGATAGCGGGCACTCGACCTTTTTGCCATGCGTTTTGACTGCCTCCCCCGGTCCAACCCCGCTGTGGTTCCCGTTTCTTGTGGGCCATGTTGGCCCCGACCCGAGGTCCGCCCCATGGCTCCACATTTCTGACTGCCACGGCAACGCCAACAATTTTTTAACCCCCACTACGGCCACCAGGCCTACGGCACCCCCTAGGCCACCTCCATGGCCTCGGGGACCGCCACTGACCTATTTCGGCCATTGCACCACCACCCTGGCCCCCCTTCATGGGGCCCACATGCTTAAAAGTGCGCGCCTGTGCACTCCACTGCTTTCTGTTTTCCTTCCACCTGCATGCCTTGTTTTTCCCCTTGCTGGCGCCTGGTTAGGCTTCGGGGGATATACCCCCCCCCTAACAAAGTGATAGGGAGATTTTTTTGCCTGCTGCAGTGGAGTACTCCCGACAAACTCTGACTTACTTGACACGGGCCCAAAAAGCCCATTAATTCTTCCATCTATATCGCAGCAGGTGGTTTTCCCCGGGATTCTGTCTCTCCACAAAAACCGGGGTCTACCATTGCCCCAGAGTCGTCTGTATTAATAGCAGGTCACCGGTTCCGTTTCATGCCCCCAGTAGTTGGGGGCGGTACCTGCCCTTTCTGTTGAAATTTTATCAACGGCAACAACGGGTATTCGCATCCGCTACATTCCCTTTGGGGATATGACCCCCCCCCCCACTAAAAAGTGCGTTTCACTCTAACATTCTTTGGCCATGTTGCCTGGGGCTTAGAATGCTTTCTAACGTGGTCTCGCCCCTGTTTTTAGGGAGCGGCGAATCACTCCCTGACTGTGTGGTCTGGGGATTGGGGGCGACTGGTTCGATCCCTTTATCCCATTTGCGAAATGGGCGATTTATACCCGTCTGCAACTTTCACTAACTCCCTAAACTTCCCAATTCTCTTTCGCAAGAAAACTTGAGATCCTTCGAAAGGGAGAAATTTTTCTCTTAACGATCTCCTCCCTCAAAGACTCAAATGTTTGTTCAATTTTCCCAACCTTATCCTTTGTCAAAAAGACCCCAAGCGTAAAGAAACTTACGGGGTCTCACCTATTACGAAAAGGGTTTTTCTGAACAAAATTTTCCATTCTATCGGGGGTTATTTTATACCTCTGAAACAAAGTCGCGCACCGACTCATAATCTGTCTGTTTTTTGGGGGTAAGCAGAAAAAAAAATCCTAGCTTTGGGGGTTTAGCGCGCCGACAAATTTTTGGCCACGTTTTTCGGGTAAAACCCTGATCTTTTGGGAATCCTTTTAAATTGCGAAATGAAACCTCTAAATGGGGCGGATTATCATCGAATTTGGCATATTGCAAGGATGACTGTGGTGCAAAGTTCACTTAGGTTTTTCGCCCCCGTCCCTTCTTTCTCCAATTTTAAATTTTTCTAAATCAAAAATGCCTTTTCTTCTCTCTTTCTCTTTTCCGTTCTTTTCCTTCTTTTTTCCCCCTTTCCCCTCTTTCCCCGTTTCTTTCTTCTCCTCTTTTCCCTTTATTCCTCTCTTTTTTTCTGTTTTCTTTCCTCTCCTTTTTTCCCCTTTCTTTCCTTCCTCTCTTTTCCCCCTTCTCTTTTTTCTTTCCCCTCTTTCCCGTTCTATTTCTCCTTCTTCTTTTCCCCCTTCCTTTTTTCCTCCCCTTTTTCCCGTTCCTTTCTCTCTCCTCTTTTTCACCTTTTTTTTTTTTCTTCCCGTTCTTCCCCTTCCCCTTTTTATTTTTTGAGCTCGATTAAAGGGGCCTTTTTCATCTCATATGCCCTTTATTCCCGGAAACCCCTTTGTCCTAACTTTTCCTTCTTCTATGAGGTCATCTTTTTCGTGGACCCCTTGTCTCAGCACCCTCTTCAGTCGACATTTGAAGCTATCTAACCCCCGATCGATTTTTAAAACAATCACATAAAAAAAGCGAGTATCCCCCGAATCACTGTAAATAGCGATCAAAAAATTTTTTGCACACACAATCAACCTCAACAGCAACCCAAAACACGCAAGTTCAAACAACAGGCCCAGTCAGAAAAAAAAAAAAATCAAAAAAATCAAAAAAACTAAGTCTTCCCCGGTAAGAAAAAAAAAAATTTTAGGTTTCCCCCAATTACGACAAATTTCAAATCCCCGAATTTGAACAAAAACCCCTTACAAAAAATCATTATGACTCATTTATTTTATCCCGGGCGACAGCCCCAAATTTTTGGGGTTCCCCCCTCCCCCGTTTTTTAAAATATTTTTCTATTCAGGGCAGGGGGTTTAGACAGAAGTTTTACGCTTTTACAACAAAATGCCTCTGCATAGGGACACGCACTCTTCATCCAAACGGGCCCCACAAAAGGGGACGGGGAAACCAATAACATTTCATAGAAAAAATAACTTTTTTTAACTTGACTCCCAGCCCCCCCGTCTCAAACAACACAACTTCTGTACATACAACAATGTCATCATACAGACATTTCATAAATGACCCCCTTTCTTCAGTTTTCTTACTTTCCAGGAAAGAAAATATTCCAAAAATTCTGGTTGCCATTATAAACTAAGAACAAATAAAACGCCCTAACTTTCCAGATTCCCCGGTGATCATCGTTTTATCCCCTGTGCGACTCGAGCTGAACTTCCACACCGTTGTGCCCCCGATGGCCAAATCCCAGTTGGGGGGGCATGGGAAGTAGCTTGAGTCGCCCCCCACCGGTCTCCCGGACTCCAGATTCGCCCCCTCCACGGAAGGGGCCCCGCGGCCCCCTCCCACAGGTTTTTGGTCAAACACCCCCGTTGTTGCAGTCCCGTCTGACCCAACAGGGAGACGTCTTTCTGTCGACCGTCCCCAAACCCGGGAGACTTTTTTTCCCTCGCGGCTCCCCCAGGCTACGCAACCTCCACGTCTTACGTCCCCCCCCCGGGCAACAGGGCAGCTAACCTCTGCTTTTACGCTGTATTTTCTTGAGCCCTCAGCAAGACGGGCGAGTTCACTTTTCCCCTAAGTGAGTCACCCCCTTCCCGGTTTTTTAAAACCCTTTATTCGTTTAAAAGAAAGGGAACCCGGTTTTTAAAGGTCAACCAATGGGAAACCGGCCACACACCTCACTCGATTTTTTACAATAAATCCCCAAATTATTTTTTTTCCCACCAAAAGGAATCATGTCACCACAATACACCCCCAAAAACCCCAGCTGTAGCG
>CM031611.1:40978748-40999940 GCA_018398815.1 Conus ventricosus | reverse complement strand
AAACTGAAATGACCGTATTGGAGACTGGCACAGACAGTATCTGTTTCACTGCAGCTCGAGCAGACGACAGAGAGCATTTCCAGGGCGCCAACACGTACCAAAATACAATCAAACGCAAGCAAACAAACAAGCAAAACACAAACAAACAACAATAAATAACAAAACCAAGAAATAATTCCTGTCATGGGAAAACTCAGATTTCCATACGGTTTAGAGTGTAGTGCAGTCCTTCAGTCGGATAAAACCAGGCCATGTTAAGTGCACCGACCACTCTGATAACTTCGCTCTCATATACTGTCCTTCAAAAAACGATTAAAGAATCCTTTTGAGATCATTTCAATGCAACAAAGAGTTCGCTCTCATATATTGTCCTTCAAAAAACGATTAAAGAATCCTTTTGAGATCATTTCAATGCAACAAAGAGTTCGCTCTCATATCGAGGGCTGACTGCTAGAAGTCAGTAACTCGATTTTTTTCGATTTTGAGATTTTATACTCTTCTGATAGATTTGGACTCTCTCTTTCCGATGGCGATGTCAGATTTTCGTTTCTAGTAAAATTGACTGAGTTATTAATTAAAACCTAAATCAATTATCTTTTATCCCTGGTTCTTTTGATAGCAAAAAGTACTTAAGTAAAGTTCCAGACTTATAGCTCGCTTTGTTCTACAGGGCACCACACAAGTGTGGGAGCTAAATGTACGTATCTTGCTATCATGACTTATAGCAGTGACAGCAAAGCACTCATTTGCCTGGCGGAGTACAGCTAGAACTCGGATTCTCAACTTACTGAGTTATAGCAAACAAGTTTTCTTTTTGAATCATCTCTTCCCACTGGCCAAAACATAGCAGGTGCAAGATACCGACTTGTAGCAGGTAGCGTCGGGGGTCTGCTAGTGTAAACTTGGTGTTGAGATATGTGCATCTGGCACTTGTCCGGTTGGTACTATCAATTAAACACATCGGGCAGTAGGCAGCATTTCCAGCGTGGGAATGGCTCCTTAATTTGGTTACCACGACTAGGGACGATTTCCTGGACACAGCAGTTTTCTTCCCATTTTGCCATTTTCATTTGAAGAAGCAACACATTTTCTCAGTCGGATTTTCCAGCCTTTGTTCTTCCCATTTTGCCATTTTCAATTGAAGAAGCAACACACTTTCCCAGTTGGATTTTCCAGCCATTTTTCATCGCATTTCTCTCAAAAGGTAATGTTTTATTTTTCTGTCACTGTCTCTGCCTCAGTTTCTCTCTCTCTCTCCCCTCTCCCTCCTCTCTCTCTCTCTCTCTCTCTCTCTCTCTCTCCTCTCTCTCTCTCTCTCTCTCTCTCTCTCTCTCTCTCTCTCTCTCTCAATAATCTTATCTCTGTGCATGTGTGTGTTCGTCTGTAATACAAGCGAAATTACATAAGTTACGCATGTGTGTGTGTGTGTGTGTGTGTGTGTGTGTGTGTGTGTGTGTGTGTGTGTGTGTGTGTGTGTGTGTGTGAGAGAGAGAGAGAGAGAGAGAGGAGAGAGAGAGAGGAGAGAGAGAGAGAGAGAGAGAGAGAGTTTTTATTTAAGTAATATCATCATGAGCTGATGCAACTGTTTTGTTGTTTACAGCCGCGGTGTAATGATGGCAGAAGGAGCTGAATATCAGCCGGACGAGGCAGTGCCCCCCAGTGAGGACGAGGATGAGGAGGACGAGCCATTGTCTGCTCTCAGACGTAAATAATAGGACTGATTGTTCAAGTGATGATGAGCCGCTTATTAATAAAGCGAAACAATCAGCTGACAATGCACTTGATGCAGCAAAACGTGCGAGCTTGGAAGAGGCTAAGAAGCGTCAAAAAGAGACATTGGCCCACCAAACCTCACTTGACAACATCCTTGGATCAAATGGATACGTTCACGTTCCGATCAAAGCTGATGGCAATTGCTTTTTTGAAGCTGCAGTGACACACATCGAAGGCGTGACAGCCAGTGAACTACGGGCCAAGCTGTGTGATCTTCTCCTGACAGAGAGGCAGCTGTTCATGCCATTTCTTGGGGCTGAGGCGCGTGACATGGACAATATTGCTTACATCGATGCCATCGAGGACCTCCGGACTGAAGGCAGATGGTCCACAAGCATTGCTGATCTCTTGCCACTGGTCCTGGCAGAATGGACCAAAAGGCATGTGGAGATCTTCACAAGCGGGGGGTCCAAACTCAATGTGGAGGCGATAAACGCAGGAGAATTGACAAAGCCAAATATCAGTCTTGCCCTGTTTCAATGCGACCCTCAACACTACGATGCCTGCATGTTCATTCCGCAGCCCACAGAGCAGTCCAGCTATGACTCAAGCGGTGTGACACAGAATGACACCTTCCCTGACACTTCAGCAAGCCATGCATCTCCAGGGTCTCCTCAGCAGCATTCCACCCAAGAAAGCAGGGCCTCTACAACACCCCACCAAAACAGAAACTGTCAAGGAAACGTTCTGCCAACCCACAAACGTGGAAAAAGAACGTTAGAAAGGCTCTGAAGCTGCAAGGTAAAGAACATGTAGCTCAGTCAGAAAAAACCATTCAGCAAAAGGAAATACGCTCTGTTGACTGCACCAAATGCAGGTTTGATTGTAAAAAATTGAAAATGATGATCGCCAGGCAATTTTCGACATTTTCTATGCCTTGCCATCCTATGACAGACAAAAGCAGTTTGTATGCTCAATATCACTGAACAAGAGAGCAAGACCATACTCGGCAAGGACAAGTGTCCATTACCAAGAAACGCATCGTAGCCAGATCCTATCACTTCACCATCAATGGCAGCTGGGTCAGGGTGTGCAAGAAGTTTTTTTCCTGCGACCCTGGATGTTGGAGAGGGCTATGTCAACCATGCCATGGCCAACAGCGACATGGGCACTTTTACAGGAGGTGATGGACGGGGAAAACACCCAGCTCACAACAGGACACAGACAGCTGCGGTGGAAGACGTACGAGAGCACATCCGATCTTTCCCCTGTGTTGAGAGTCACTACACAAGAAAGGACACCAAGAGACAGTACCTTGACCCTGCTCTCACCGTCACCAAGATGTACCATCTGTACAAGGAGAAATGCCAGGCTGAGGGAAACACTCCAGTGTCTTGTCGTAAATACAGAGATGCATTCAATTCGGATTTCAACTTATCCTTCCACAAACCAAAGAAAGATCACTGCCTAGTGTGTGTGAACTATGCGGCAAAACTCAAAGAAGGCGTAACAGAAGATGAGGAAAAGGAATACCAGAGGCACACCCAGATGAAACTAAGAGCAAGAGAGGAGAAAGCAAAAGACAAGGAGCTGGCCAAACAAGATTCGTCAATCCATGTTGTTACTCTTGACCTTCAGGCTGTTCTACCAACCCATGTGGCCTTGTTAGTCAAGTGTACTACAAGTGCAAGCTCTCTGTGTACAATTTCACGGTGTATTCTCTGGCAGATGGAAAGGCAACCTGCTATGTTTGGGATGAGACAAATGGAAAGAGGGGCTCAGTGGAAATTGCCTCTTGCCTTCTCTACTTCCAGTCACTTCCAGTGACAGTGAAAGAGGTTGTGCTCTATTCAGACTGCTGTGGAGGACAAAATCGCAATCAGTACTTAGCAGTAGCCATCCTGTACGCCCTCGAGCAAGTTCACAATATCACTTCAGTCACCCACAAGTACCTGGAGACCGGCCACACGCAGATGGAATGTGATTCTATGCACTCAGCAATTGCATTCGCACAAAAAGCAAGCCCTGTTTACACTCCCAGTGGCTGGGATATTATTTTTCGCATGGCGAGGAGGCACAACCCCTACACTGTCGTCCCCATTCGGTTCAGTCAGATCCTTGACTTCAAGCACCTGGCATCACAGGTCATCCGCAACACCAAGGTGGACAGCCACAACAAGCGAGTGAGCTGGCTGAAGATGAAGGTGATCCACTTCAGCAAAGGCCAAGACACCATGTACTTTAAGTACGACTTTGATGACAGTGATTACCACCAGCTCTGTCTCTCAACACCCTCAGCAAGGAGGAGGCAGCCATCTCTGGGGCAGATCATCAAGCCTCGTTACCAGGGCAAGCTGCCCATTTCAGAGGACAAAGAAGCGAGACCTGCTTTCCCTGTATTGCTCAGGTGTGATTCCAGAGGAGCACCACACCTTCTACAACAACCTGCCGACCTTGGCCAACCAGGTGGACTGTCTGGAGGAGCTGGATATGAACGACTGTGACAGTGGGGAGGAGACAGACTAGAATTTGCTGCAAATCTGTTTGGGGAGGGTGGGATGGGGATGGGGTTGTGTGTGTTATCAGTCGTTACTGTTTAACTGCAGAGAACAATGATTATCACAAACATTGTGCTGTGCTAGAACTGACTTAGAGAACAATGAATATCACAAACAGTGTGCTGTGCTAGAACTCATTTAGAGAACAATGATTATCACAAACAGTGTGCTGTGCTAGAACTCATTTAGAGAACAATGATTATCACAGTGTGTTGTGCTAGAACTGATTTAGATTATTCATGAAAGGAAAGCTTGAAACTGTACATGTTCTGAATTGTGGAGATGGCATTTGTGAGATCGGAGTGGTATGTGGATTTCACTGTTGGAATAACTATAATCTTGGATGGCTATGTCTCAACAAAATATTCTTCGTCAGCGGCGAAAAGAACGGAGGAGAACAGTTGGTATGTACAGATTTATGTCTTTTTTAGTATTTGTACATAGTTTTATTTGCAATGTTTGATTGATCAATGTTTCTCCTCATCGGAAAGGCACACTTACTTTGTTTTCCATGTCTTGCTGTCTATCAAGTTGAAGGAATATTTTTAACTAAAAAGACTTAAGTGCAAATGCATAGTTTTATCTCTAGAAACACACTCCATTTATCTCAGAAGGAAGCTTAATAAAACTTCTTAATTCGAGTTGAGGATTTTTGTCAGTATGTTGAAAGGGACCCATGCCATAAGAGAACCTGCTAGAGGTAATTATTTTGGGATAAAGACTGATAGCTCCCAGGATTGGCAAGCAACAGGGGGGAATAGTGCGTGCTAGAATTCAGCAATCAAAGTTGAGTACTTCTAGCAGCCACAGTGCAACCGCCCTGTACCACTTACGGGGTGGGCTACATCTCAGTAACAGTTGTTACTAACTTCTAGCAGTACAAACATGGACAGAACAGTGGGTCAAAATGCTGCTGAAATTGCTTATTTCAGTTGGTACTACACATTACATAAAAATGAATGTAGGCATTGTTTTATCCTTTACATATTTACATCACCTTTACACCATATGTTTACGTTGAACATAGTGAATTTGCAAAGCATTCCGCTCATAAGAAACATAAATATAGCTGCTTAAACTTTCTCTTTGTGTTTTCTTCAAAAGTGCAAAATTCAAGTTACGAAGTTCTAGCAGTCAGCCCTCGATATATTGTCCTTCAAAAAACGATTAAATAATCCTTTTGAGATCATTTCAATGCAACAAAGAAAATTTTAAATTCCTAATGAATGAACAGCACCGCAGAATGGACCGCCAGTGCCTGTTCCAGTGGGTCAACTCTCACTATCTGTCACCACATCACAAGAAAAAACTTGCATCTATAAAGTTTAATTAACAAGAAAAAAAATGCTTTTCAGACCACAGGAAGATGAACTGACCACAAATACAGAAAAGTCATTGGCAACAGCACTGAAAAAATTAAACCCAAATTTGAAAAGAAGGCAAAGTCAAAGAGATCAAAGATGAAATGACTAACATCGGATTTCTTGAAGACAGGGGCAGAATTTACCCTGAAAGATCCTCACCACCCCACCACCCGGTCCATTCCATTCCTGTGGGGTGAATGAAAAAAGTATCCAGACTGTTCAAAGCACAGATTAAAGAACAGGGCACAGCGGCTGACAAAATAGAGAGAGACGAAATGGAGAGAATGTAAATATGTGGGTTCAAGACCACCTATCTTATTTTGCACGAAAACCCCCCTTTTCACATACAAATCACGTCCATCTCATATCAGTTTTAGCCAAAATCAACACCTGTTTCACAAACAAAATTAACACCTCAAAACCTCTAAAAATCGACATAATCAGTACATTAAAATGGGGGCTTACGTGCTAGATAAGATTTGGTGATCGTGAACCCGCATATTTACATTCTCTCCAGGTACATAAAATTAACTAAAAATGTATATGGCTTGACAATACTACTCCGAGACTGGTTAGAATCAATATTGGTTCAGCACCGTGTGTGCAGTGAAGCGTGCAAGCTGCTAGTGAATTATTAATCATCACGTGACAGCTTGCTCATCACGCGTGCACGTTCAACCAATTGACAGGGAGTATGACGTCATTTTTGGCCAGGGAAGGTCAGATCTCATTATCCCAAAACAGTTCTAGACATGTCTACCGCGTGTAAGCCTCTTATCAAATGAAGTGCTGGGCTTAAATCACGTGACATTTGTTGTTGTTAGCAACCTGTATTAACTGTCTCGCCATTTCACATTGGAGGGTTGTGCTGTGCAGACGTGCGAGAGAAGTGATTTTACCAGAAATATTTATGTCTCAAGACAGCATTTCTTTAGAATTAGAGAGAGGGCTTCCAATCAGTTTCATTTCCAGCAATTTAAAAAAATTCACCCCATGCTGCAAGCCCCTGTTTTTGGAAAATTTTGGAAACAACCTCTCAGTCTACCCCCGACAACTCCCCTGCAAGACTCTCAGTGAAAGCCAAACGCATGATGGGTAAAAAAATAGTAACGGTTATCATAACCCCCGACGGGCCTGGCTGTCCCACGCTCCGTTCATCCCCCGAAAAAACCCCCTGCAAGACTCTAGTGAAACCCACAAAGCTGAGTGGGTCAAAAAAATAGTAACGGTACACCCCCGACTGGTTGGCTGTCCCTACGCTCCCTCCGTTTCACTTACAAAGGCTGCCTTTTAGGCGGCTGCCGATAGAAAGAGAAAGGCCCTGTGATTAATTTTTCACTTTGATAAGTGCTTTTGGGGGCTGTCTCGAATTTACGTCGTTCAAGTGAAAAACCACAAAAAACCCCCTTTCATTTTCCCCCCACAAGCACCGGGTTTTTTGTGGAATGATTCCCGTGTTATGCATGATTGTGTGCGTGTGTGTGTGTGTGTGGTGGAGAGGAGAGAGAGGAGAGAGAGAGAGAGAGAGGGGAGGAAGGCGGAAACAACAGACAGCAGTCAGAGAAGAGAGAATTAGGGAATGGGGAGAGATGAGGGAGTAATGGGGGAGGGAGATGTGGGGCTTAATTATTTTTTTAATTGTCGTTTATATTTTGGTTTAAAAATAAGGGCCCCGAAGTAGCTACAACTTTTTAAATATACTTTCGAGTTAAATTTGGGGAGAGAAAACTGATAAAGATCATTAAAGACGGTTTGAGAATTAATTACTGATTTTTTAACGAATAGACATGCGGAAAGTGTGAAACAGGCCCTCAGCAAAATCCAGATTCTTGGCCTCAACCGTTATAAAGTTGTTTGCCCTATTTGTTTTATAATATACCCTGAAAATGTTAATTGACTGTTTTTACCCCCCCTGAGGAGTAACCCCTGAAGGGTAGCTATTGCTTTAAAGAAAATCATTTTACGATTAGAAAAGACTATGAAAACAGCTGAATTTCAAATTATTTTTTATTTTTTTTAGTTTTAAAAAAGGCTGTCGAACTCAGTGAATCTGATTTAAAGAATTGTAATGAACTTTTGACGAAAAAATGGAAGTATTAAAATTGATTTTAGTGAAGGGGGGGAAAGATTGACAATTAATAAAAGTCAAGTGAAATATTTTAAAGAAGCAATAAAAGTGATAAACATTATTGTAGGATTAGAAAAAGCTAAACTATTTGGGGGGGTTTTGTAAGGGTTTAATGTCTTTAAGTTTCGAGCTTGGGTGAAAAATAAAAAGGCGTTTTACTTACTTTTTAACATTTATTTTTTTTAAATTTTCGTAAATATTTTGGCTTTAAAAAAGACAGCCACAAGTAAATTCGAATGGAAAACTATTACGATGGGAAAAAATATTTGATGGAAAACAATTAGCAATTTGTTTAGTGAAGTGACAGAACTCATTAACCCCCCAAAAGTTATGAAAAACGTAAGCACATGCTATCTCTAAAAACCCCCGAGTCTCTTCAGATGGAGCCCCCAGTAAAAAATGTTTGTTGACCGTTTTTATTGATTATATAACGCTGATGATATAACATGCAAGTCTTGGTTTCAACTAAAAGAAAGAAGTAATTAGCTTCACGACTTAACCTGACTGGGTGATTTCTGCTTACACGTTTTTAACCCTGCAAGTGAAAAAAGCAAAATTGCGCGTTTGGTGGTCTGAAAGGGACAGTCCTTTAAACAGATTAGACAAAAAAGTTTTTCCCATATTGCCCCTTTTTTACATTTCTTCCCAAAAGAGTTAGAGTTAAAAAAGAGCAGTTTTAAACATACATAAATTTGACAACATGTGCTTTAGTGGTGTGTTTTGCGCATCTCACCGTTAAAAATCATCAAACAGAGTTTCCATTATGAAAATTTCAAACAAGAGCTGAATTTGAAACATAGCCTTCCCGTGAGTATAGAAAATATATCTCAGTTGAAGAGCAAAAAGCCAACACTGGAAACGTATAACCCTGGTCTGTAAAAAACCGATCTAGTGGTCTAAGGGTTTTCCCCAAAGCTCCCATTTTGGCGAACCTCTTGACAAAATGTAACTTGATACGTTTAAAAAGGAGACAACGATCATTATGTTACAGAAAAATAAGCAGACTTTGGGTTTTACATCAAGCATAAATTAAAAAGTATTTGTAGAAAGGTGTCTGGTCAGAATTTAACTAAAAGCAGGTGAGCTAAGAAAGAATGTAAAAATTTTGTGACGTGAAACCCAAAATTTCCCTTCGCCTAAACCGGTCTAAAGTTAGTTTAAGAATTTGCACAAAATGCAAATGAGTCCGTACGTAGTTTATGCGGACTTGAATCAATATTACCACAGTACAAATGGTCCACAACAGCAAGAACAAAAAACAACCTTATTAACCCACCATCAGATCTGTTCTTATGCCTTTGTTGTTGTTAGGTCAGACAGCCAACACACAACACCTGTGATTTACAGAGGCCCCAACGCAGCTAGTAGATTTTTAGAACAGATGAAACAACTTGCAATCATTTATCCAACCAACTAAATCTTTCAGACATTGTTATGACTCCTGAAGATCAAGAACGTTATGACTCATCTACACACTGTTGATATGTAACAGAGAATTATTAGGTGACACAGTAAGAGACCACGATCACATTACTGGAAAGTTCAGAGGGGCTGCGCACAACAATTTGTAATCTTCAACTTAAGGTTGACCCCAAAAAATGGAAGCTGCCTATCTTCTTTCATAACTTGCGAGGTTACGATTCTCATTTCATTATGCAAGCAGTGACTTCGAATATAAGAGGTTACCTGCATTGCACAATCTTCAGAAAAGTTCATGACTTTTACTCTTGACTGTTTATCCTTTTATGACTCTGCCCAACATCTGATGGCTAGTTTAGATAGATTAGCAGATCTCTGCAAGACTTTCCAATCACTAAAAAATACTTTGACCCATCTTTAGTGCGTAAAGGAGTTTATCCTTATGAATACATGGACTCGTGGGAAAGTTTTGACGAGCCAGCGCTAACCGCATAAAGACGATTTTTACTCTAGGCTTACAGGAAAGGCATAACTGATGCTGACTATGAATACGCACAGAAAGCCTGGACAGAATTACACTGTCAAACAATGGCGATTATCACGATCAATACTTGATGGCTGACGTGTGTTTATTGGCGGACGTCTTTCAGAATTACAGATCTACTTGCATGAAACATTACAACTTAGACTCGTCACATTACATCTCTGCCCCAGGCCTTTCTTGGGATGCATTCTTAAAGTCACAAACATCGAGATTGACTTAATTTCCGATCTACCCACACTCCAGATGATTGAAGACGGTCTAAGGGGAGGTATTAGCATGGCCTCACATCCTTACTGCAAAGCCAACAACAAGTATTTAGACGATTATGACCCAACTAAACCATCCTAACTATCTAATGTACTTAGACGCTAACAGTCTGTATGGTGGGCTATGAGCCACCGCTTCCATTACGTAACTTCAAGATGTACACAGGACATGGCACAAATAATATTCAAGGAGCATTAAAATGGTTGGACAGTTTGACGCCAGATCAACAGTAGGTTTATTCTAGAAGTAGACTAGAATATCCTAAAGAATTACACGATCTCCACAACGATTACCCCTAGCCGCAGAAAGATTAAAGATGAGTCCTATCGAACCACCTAAACTTGTTCCCAATCTTAGACACAAGACTAAATATGTTGTGTCATTACAGACTGCTACAGTTTTACCTAAGACACGGGCTAAACTAAGAGCTGTTCACAGAATCATTGCTTTTGGCCAAGAGCCCTTTATGAGACCATACATCAAGAAGAATACTGATCTTAGAACCCAAGCCACTGATGCTTCAGAAAAAGACTTCTTTAAACTGATGAACAACACTGTTTTGGTAAGACGATGGAGAATGTACACAATCGTAAAGAAAGTAAAATTAGTTACAAAAGAAAGCCAAGCAATTAAGTTGGCCTCTAAACCTAACTATCAAGACTTTAGAAGATTTACGACAGCTTGGTTGGCATTATGATGAAGAAAAAGATGTTAAGTTGGACAAGCCGTGTTTATAGGCTTTACCGTATTAGAGCTGTCAAAGTTATTGATGTTAGAATTTCTGTACGACTACTTTAAACCGCTGTACCCAGAAGCAAGAGTCCTTTACACAGACACTGACTCTTTTATTCTAGACGTCCCCACAGAAGATTTTTATAAGGATTTAGAAACAGAAGTGGCTAAAGGAGTTAATGGATGGTACGACACATGTGACTATCCAAACGATTCGCCTTTACATTCGACTGTTAACAAGAAAGTGATTGGAAAGATGAAGGATGAACTTAATGGGACAGTTATCAAAGAATATGTTGGTTTGCGGTCGAAGATGTATAGCGTTGCCAGCCAGACTTCTGTAATGAAAAAAGCTAAAGGCATAAGTAAAGAAGTTGTCAAAAAAAATATATCTCACGACAACTACAAGCAAGCTCTCTTTGAAAACAAAGTATTTATCACACAAATGTTAATCTGCGCTCTACTCTTCATCAAGTAAACACAACTGCTGTTAATAAGAAATCACTAGTCTCTAACAATAACAAGAGAACTTACGTCAGTCCTGAGTTTTCATATGCTGTAGGCATTGGAGAACTTTAAAAAGATTAACTTGACTGACTTGGCTGTACTTAACTTAAGAACCTAACAAGAACCTAACTTAAGAACCTAACAAGAACTTACTTAAGAACCTAACAAGAACTTAACTTAAGAACTAACAAGAACTTAAAAAAAGAACTTATTTTTTTGTACTTTACTTGTAATTTACTTGCACTTAACTTAAAAAGTACTTTCTACAACTAACTTAACTTGTACTTATCTAGTTCTAACTTGTACTTTATTTAGTTCTTAAAACTATTCCATAGAAAATGGGTCTACAACAGGAGGTTGCACTTTTTTTGCAGAAGTTGGTTCTTCTTCTTTTACTGGCTTTGTGGGTTTGTGACTTTGCTGCTAAGTATGGCGTTAGACATTTGTATGCTAAAACTCCCCCGCCAACAACAACAGCAGCAAATACATAATAATACATCTTATCGTTGTTTGTGATTGTGTTGTTGTTAATTGGGCTGTTGTTGTTGGTGGCGATGTTGTATTACAATCTAACAATTTTTGTTTTGTTGATTGGTTTGCTTTTTGCAGTCGTTCCATTCAGCTAGTTTACGCCCAGCCTCAACACGTCCAGGATTTTTAGGCTTAGTAACACTACTCACTTGTGGTACATTCACCTGTGGTACATCTTCTCCTGCGGAGGTCCTGCGGATTGTCCTGCGGCGTCTTCTTCTCCTGATCGCTCCATTTTTTTTAAATTGCGATTAAAATTAATATGATCAAAATTAATATGATTAAAAGTAATTAATCCCATGATGAATGGCATAACATGTCCCAAATCTGTAATACATATCGCATGCAAGAGTTTCTAGGACTTGTTAAAACCGGATCTTGTGATAAGTCAATTTAAATCTTCTTCTGAATCAACTGGCGCCATCTTACTTACTAACTTAGCATATAAACTAATCATTGTCTGTCCCACTGATCTAACCATTTTGACCCTAGCTGTGCTCATACCTAGCGTAGTACTCTCAACGTCTGAAGTAGGCAGTTGTTGAACTGTCAATACTTAGTTCAACGCCTAAATACTGTCTAGTTTTTCCACAAGCAGCCAGAGAGTATAATCTTTCTTTATGGCAGTAGCCTACGGAGTAGTCTGCTTGCTCCTCACACTTTAATAGTTCGTCACAATCCATTTTTAAAAACAATAAAAAATAATATAATACTTTTAAAACCATGAGTTTAACGCTGGTTAATTATGCAGTGCCTATCGTTGGTGTTATAGTTTTATTCAACCCTTGCAAAATGTTTGTTAAGAATAAAACCGCCCAACATGGGAAAGATAGAAGATTCGCCAAAACTAGTTGCAGCCTTATTTTTAGCTTTAACAACAAAAGATTATTTGATTAAAAAGCACATAGACAGCCTTTCGTATTATGATTATTTTAATTATTTTTTTAGTTATAAAAAGATGAGTGAAAAAAAGATTATCAATACGATTTACCACTCTGCTGTGATTAGCGTCTTAGTATAGGCTATAGTGTGTTAGCAAAAAACATGTTTAAAATGAAGCCGCGGATCTAGGAAGGTTAGACATAGAGGACGTTGTTAAGGTTATAGTTGTAATTACTGCAGGGATTGCGTCAAAAGACTTTCTTATTACGCAGGGGATTATCCCAGAAAATATTAAACATAGAAAAATTAATTCATAAGAAAATATTGATTTATAAAAATGTCTGGATTGGTTCTGATGGTAGAGGGCTATTGTTAATGCCTTGGCCTTCTCTGGAAGCAATTATATTTTAGTAAATTAAGGTCCGATGAAGAGAGAGAGCGTCATAACAAGGCAATAGAAGATCTAGCTAAGGCAAGAGATGCTTATGAGAAAAGACGAATTGCTCACTTAGACTTTATTAATAAAAAGTTAAGAGAACAGGTCATGCAGAGCACACATTTACAGACTTGATGACGCAATGAATGAGTATTACTTAGTGACAGGAAAGAAGTTTCTAACAACACCGCCTCCAGAACTGTCTGACTTTTATGAACCATCTGAGGAACAGAAGACTGCAGAGATAGTTTTTATTGCAGTTGGCATGACCTCAGTCTATCTTGTTGCTCACTTTCTTGTGTAAAATAAAAAGCATTTAAATATGGACAAAATATATTATTCACCTAAAGGTTATTGGAAAGGAAAGACTGCTATTGAAAAACTAAGTAAAGCTGCTAGAGTGCCTGAATCAGATGCGAAAGACTGGCTTTCAAAACAAGCAATTTGGCAAATATATCTGCCTGCCCCAAAAAGAATAATAAGACCTAGATTTGTTAACTCAGTTCCAAATGACACCCACCAGATGGACTTGTTGTATCTTCCACATGACAAAGTTAGAAGAAAAAAGTTTAAGTATGCTCTGACAGTTGTTGACATGGCTTCAAGATACAAAGACGCTGAGCCTTTAACGGAATAAAAGCTCAACTGCTGTGGCTGTGCTTTACAACAAATATACATGCGAGGCCCATTAAAGTATCCTAGGATGATTCAAGTTGATGATGAAAAGAGTTTAAAGGCTCTGTAAACCACTGTTTTTAAAACATCATGTTACAGTTAAGAGAGGATCCCAGGCAACCATCGATCACAAGCCCTAGTAGAAAACTTAATAAGAATCTAGCTGAACGCCTGTTTACCTATCAATATCGCAGAGAAATTATGGATAAAGAACGCAACACAGAATGGGTTAGGAGATTGCCAGCAGTCTTACGTGTCATGAACAATGAAGAATTAAAGCAACAGCCTTAAACCAGTAAACGCAATCAAATTAAAAAAAATTAGCATTACTGAAGATGTGCAGGGAGCTCAAAAACTCTTACCGTTTGGACTAAAAGTAAGATACTTGTATGCTCCTGGAGAGGCAGAGGGTGATGTTAGAATTAGAGCTACAGATCCCATATGGAGCGTAGATGTATATGAAGTTGAAAGAATTATGAAAACAACCCCTCCAGTATATTAGTTAAGAGAGACTCTCTCTTCTAGCGGTGCTACTACGTCTAAAAAGCCTGCCCCTAAAAGAGCGTTTGTTCGCGAAGAGCTGCAAGTTGTCCCGCCAAACACGGTGAGTTAACAAAAAAAATAGTGTTTGTTAAACTTATAATTTTTTTTGGCCTATTTTGGGTTTAACTGATCATGTGTTTGTTTTTTCAATGTTCTGTTTAATTGCATCAGTGTCTACCTGTCGTGAAGTAAAAGTCTTTCTCCACTCCTTTTGAAGTTCAATTTTTGGCGTCTGTAATCCTCGCCATCAGCCATAAGCTTCTGAAATTCTTCGTCCGTAATGTTTTCATCCTGTAATGATTTGCTTATTCTTAATCTTAGTGAACAAAGTTTTGCTGATGCTAAGGCTACAATGGCAGTGTGCTTTTGTAATTTAGGAGTTAATTATTTTAAAACAGCACTTACAATCATAGACAGGCGCCTAAACCTAAACCAAGGCCCCCTAATGCTAAAGAGGCTGGCGCCCCAGCCCCAGTAGCTAAAAGAGCAACACTAGACCCAGCACTTACGCTAGCTACAGCCGATGAGCCAGTAATTACATAAGAAAGAGTATTTAAAGCTTTAGCATATTTCTTTCTAGTAACTCTATATTTATCTAAGTCGCTTTCTATTTCCTTTTGAAGTTCAGTTATTTGCTTTAACCTAAACTGTTGAACCTCCATTTTTAAAGAAGATTATTTTTAAATTAATCTTTTTATTAACCCTTCTGGCAGCACTTCATCAACAGAGTAAAACGCAATAAAATTAACATACTTAATGAAAATAAAGCCGAGTACTGTTAGTTTGTCTTGTCAACCATTATAGAAAACCTTGTCAGATGATTTAAGGATGTTTATTTCATCTCCGTTTTTAGTAATTGCAATAACGAGCTTAAGAGGGGCATCCAAGTTTTCAGCCTTTATTTGTATACCTCTGATTAGCGTATGTTCTGGCAAACTAGTATCGCCCTCCCTCGGAGTAATAAATAAGCGAAAAAGCATCGTCATTTGCCTAGGTAGTGACTGTAGCGTTGGGTAAATTCTAAACCGACGGTGTCGCCCCCCACTTCAGCTAAGGACTTCTTTCTCTGTAGCATATATTCAGAACCCTGCATAGTTATTTCAATATGTTTTTTCTGTTGCGTTCCCGGAACTAGGCTAACAAGAACGGGTCCTGCATTTAAAGCTTTTCTAAAATTGTTGTTCTTATCATAGTATACATTGGGCTTCGTAGTTCAAACTTTAAATTCCAAGCATTTCAGGAAGCAACGCCCAAGCATTCTCTCTTTTATGAAGTTTGTATTCGTGTTTGCCAAAATCGTTTGCCCTTAAATTTCTTATCTCTTCTAGGGTAGGATATTGCTGTCGTTTTTTGTCTTCAATTTCTGTTCGTTTGTAAACCCCGTCATCTGTATACTCAAATCCATAAACATTTCCTGGTACTCCTATTAGATCAAACTCAGTTGTGTCTGCTAGGTCTTTTAGCTCTACTGCAGTGCATTTAGGAGCTAGCTGCGCTTTTGATTCTGGCCCCCGAGACATTCTTTTTATAATATAAAAATTATAATAAACAAATTGTATAAGCAATCAATAATAAACAAATTATAATAAACAAACGTATTGAACTGGGGGGTCAGTTCGCAAGCATAGCTTAGCGTGCTTAGACTTTTCTAACTGCTCTTTTATTTTTTTTAGCTCATCTTTGTCCCTTATTATATAATTTTCACTTAAACATTCTTCAAAACTATCTTTGTCCTTAGTGTAAAATAATACAACCGATTTTAACTGCGATCTAAAGTCTTTTAAGACAGCATTGTATTTTTGAGTTAAGAGCCACACAGAAACTAAGGCGTGGCGGCCGCTAAAGGCTAGCTTTGACAGAGCTTTTCTTTTTTTAACAATGTCTCGTTCAGCTGAACAGTCATCAATAATAAATAGTGTTTCAGTTCCCTCAAATAGTCTATAGTAATGTTCTAAACAGTCGCTCAGTTTGTCGCTAGGATCGACTAAAATATATTCTCGTCTGTCCAAATAAACTTCCTTTCTTTGTAAGACTTGTTGTGCTTAATGGTTGTGCAGAATATAACAATGTGCTCGTAATGAAACCTGTATATTGTTTGTAACAAATCAAGTACAAAGACAGTTTTCCCACACCCAGTAATCCAGTGTCTTTTCGCTAGTGTGACTGTCAGTGTGAGGTAGATCAACAGGCGGCGTGGTTTCTGGGCTGCTTTCTGGCTGTGGATCGCTTATAACTGGTGGTGGATCGCTTCTGGCTCTTCAGGGCTAGGTACTTTTTTTAAAATGGATGGGGCAGGCCTTGTGTTTAAACCTTGATTGTGCCCTAAGTTTTGGTCGTCTCCAGCTATGAGGATTTCATTGTTATAATTCTGTATCATGCCAATCTGTAGTCTAAGGTCAGAGGGTAGCATGTATAATCCATGGCCTACAACAAAGTCAACCTTTGACCTAGCATGTGCAAGAACGTCTTGATACCTTTGTATGCTGGCAGGCAAATCAACAGCAGAGTTAATAGCATCTTCTAAATTGGCTAGAAATTGTTTTCTGGCATCACAGCCTGTAGATTGATCTACTATGCTAGACTTAGTCTGTGCTTGTGCTCCTAATAAACACCAAACGTATGTCCTTATGGAGTCATTAAGTCTTTGCATTCCTGGCATTGTTATGCCTTCACTTTCATCTAAGATAAATGTTGCCCAAGCATTAGGATGTTTTTGTTCTATGGATCCCAATCGAACGTGTTTGTCTGGTTGAAAAGAGGTGTGGCCAGGCCAGTAGTCATAAGTATATTCTCTTTTTGCGCCCCACAAATACAATGTGCCTAACCCATGATTGCGGTCTAACTTTTGTCTAAAATCAGTTGAAGGATCAATGTTTAAATTCGTTGCAGATTCTTTCATATGCATTATTGTCCATTGGGCTTTTAAATGGATTAAACGCGTTGTCGCTTGGAAGGGGTACTTGTAGTTCAGTCAGTATTCGTCTGTACTGGTAATAAACATGAAAGTTATATACTGACCTTACTAAAAGATTGGGATGGTTTAAATGGTTTGCATATGAAACACCACAGCCAGTAGTTGCGCAGTAAATGGCAAAATTTAACTGATTCTGGTAAAACGTCATAGGGCGGGATGACCATGCTGATGGCACTCTGTCACTCTTTATTGGTGGATTTAAATATCTTGTTAGTGGGTTTACAAGTCTAACCCGAAAGCCGTATGATTCATCTACTGCAATGGTTAAATTGCTGAAGTCCAAAGATTTGGGGTTATAAAACGCTCATACATTGTAAGTGGCACTTTCGTTATATTTAAAGGTTCCATTTTTTTAAATGTTTTTTAAAATAGTTATAAAAAAGATGTACATCTATATAACCCAACAAAACAAACGTGTGTTCTTAACGCACCCAATTGACAATAGGCGCGGGAGTTGTAGGATTGCCCTTAAAGAAATTGGGTTTAAAGTAAAAATGGATTAACATATCTGAAAAAGCTAAGAATAACTGGGTGGATGTTAAGGGCGAACAAGGCAATCTATTAAAACATTTAAAATACCCGATGGCTACTACAGCTTTTGTTCTTTAAGAGAAGTATATAGCGGATTTGGCGAATTTAGCATCAAGTTAAAAATTAATGAGGCAAATCTTATAATTACTATAATTTTCCAGAACTTAAAGAAAAAAGGGAGTATGTTTTTCCTAGAAGCCTTTCTCGAATTTTAGGCTTTTATAACAGTGGTGAAACATATAGCTTCAGTACACACGGCATTGTAGACTGGGGCATTTATGAGTTTTAGGTAATAGACCGTCCGATTTTCTCGTAAACCCAATTTTTATGTACATTTACAACAGTTAAAACAGATACTAATTTGTTTAATGGCTATCCCTCTACAGTTCTACGTGCACATGCCATCAATTAAGGCGGGTTTTGCGATTATCAGTTATATAGTTTTGATGGAAACAGCCAATTTAAAGAATTAGTTGAGGGGTCTATAAGTTCATTAGATGTTAAAAATAGCTAATCAAAATGGAGAGCCCGTTGTTTGTTCTGATTTGTTGATAGTGTTGGAAGTAGAAGATAATTTTAGAAAAGTAGTAAGGACTCAGTCCCGCGGACGTTAATAGCTAATTAAACCCTTAATTTTTTATTTTCTTGGAGAGAATGTAAATATCTATGTTCACGATCACCCTATCTTATCTAGCACGTAAGCCCCCGTTTCAATGTACTGATTATGTCGATTTTAGAGGTTTTGAGGTGTTAATATTAGTGTGAAACAGGTGTTAATTTTGGCTAAAACTGATATGAGATGGACGTGATTTGTATGTGAAAGGGGGTTTTTCGTGCAAAATAAGATAGGTGGTCTTGAACCCGCATATTTACATTCTCGGGGGGGGGGGGGGGGGGGGGGGGGGGGGGGGGGGGGGGGGGGGGGGGGGGGGGGGGGGGGGGGGGGGGGGGGGAGGGGGGGAGGGGGGGGTAGAAGTTTTTTTAAAAAAAATCATTAGCATGTTGTGAATTTTATGGCAAAACAGCTCTAATCCAGAAAAGGCTTGTACACGTGGAGACAGAACTGAGCACATGCTTAAGTATTGTACATGCGGTTAACCGTGCCAGAGTATTAACAACATCACCAGAAGCTCGAACATGGACGTTCTCCACGGCAAGGGGGCCTATAGATCACGATCTAGTAGTCCTGTGACATCCAGAGCACGGAAGCAGGCTTTATTGGATGGAGCAGATGCCTGAGAATGCACGACAGAGTCTCTGGCCTGTGGAAATCATCCTGAGACCATCAGGAACAGTGGCATGAGACCAGAAGTAGTTGTACTCCGTTCAGGTTTATTGAACTCACTTTGCCACATGAAACCAGACTGGAGGGAAGAGAACATGTAGGCTACAAGTCTGAGGATGATGCCATTCTGACCAGCAACTCAAAAGGAAATCTGGACTTACAGGCTTTAGAGTTTAACCTCCTTGCTGCAGAGGTCGGTGCAACGTGTCTTTCAGGCTCATCAGCGTATGATTTCATTAAATATCTTTCGACCAGTGGAAAATGAGAAAACGTGCTCGCGCGAGAACACAGACAAACAGACAGAAAGATAGACAGACAGACAGACAGACAGACAGACAGACGCACGCACGCACGCACGCACGCACGCACGCACGCACGCACCACACACACACACGCACACCCATGCACACGGGCGCGCGAGCGAGCGTGCAGGCACACAAGCACGCACGCACATTCACACACTCACATACACATACACACACACACACACACACACACACACACACACACACCACACACAACACACACACAACACACACACACACACACCACACACACACACACACACAACACACCACACACACACACACACACACACCACACACACTATTGCGCAAATTAGAACTGTATAAATTAACTCCAGAATTCATCATCTCATGTCTTCTTTTCTATGTAATAGGAAACAAGCAGTAACAGTCAACAACAAAACGTCAAACTTTTTGCCTGTCAAATACGGAGTACCACAAGGTCTGTATTAGGTCCTATTCTGTTTTCTATTTTATATCAATGATTTACCTTTTTATGTTAAATGTAAATGCGAAATGTTTGCCGATGATACATCTCTCCATTCCAGTGATTCAGACACCCATAGACTAGCAAATAAACTACAAGATAATATTCATAGACTTATTGAATGGACCCAACTGAATCACATGTCCTTAAATGCAAACAAGACCAAATGCATGTATGTATGTGCTCGACAAAAACGGCAAAGAATGAAGTCAAAATTTCAGCCATTGTTTATATCTGACAAACAAATTGGAGAAGTAGTTTCACATAAAATGCTGGGGGTTATCATTGATAAGGATCTATCGTGGACCGACCATACGAAGTCACTGGGAAAACGTCTTTCAAAAAAATTACTTCAGCTAGCCAAGATTAAGAATTTCCTTGATACCCATTCTCGTAAGCTTTTCTTCTGTGCTCACATTTTATCATTAATTGATTATGCTTCGACATTATGGGACAACTGCAGTGAAACCAACTTAAAAATGATTCATCGAATGTACAAAAGAGCACTAAAATTAGTATTGTTAAAATCAAGCACTCTGACTACAGAAGATTATAAAAAACTTAATATATTAACTTTCCACAACAGACTTTTATTCAATAAGGCAGTATGTATGCATAATGTTATATACGGCAATGCTCCTAAAAAGATAAGCGACACGTTCAAAACTAACATCCATAGACACAATCATTTTTTTTATCTTTTCCTAGACCAAGAAATAATCTTTATAATCTAGTTTTTTATACTCTGGTGGAAACGTATGGAACAAGTTACCAACACGCTTTAAAAGTATAAACAATAAAATCCAGTTTAAAAATAATTTGAAAAGGTATCTCATGAATGGTTCATAACTTACATTTTCCCAAACCCTTTGAAATAAGGTTTTATGATTTTTCACAGTGTATGCATGTGTATATGTGTACCTATGTACATGCTCGCGCATGGTGTGTGTGTGCCTCAAAGGAATGGATATGTCAGTGTCGACAATATTCTTTGAATATACATACCGTGCACAATTTGTGAAGACAATGTACATATTGTACATAACCAATCTCTCTCTCTCTCTCTCTTCTCTCTCTCTCTCTCTCTCTCTCTCTCTCTCTCTCTCTCGCTCTCTCCTCTCTCTCTCTCCTCTCTCTCTCCTCTCTCTCTCTCTCTCTCTCTCTCTCTCTCTCTCTCTTTCGTTACTTTCTGGATTTTCCCCTTCTCATTTGCACACTCCCTACCTCCCCCCCCCCCCATCCATTTCTTCTCTGGTTTCTATTTTTCATTGTCTTTGATTTCATAAATCTTTTCGTCTGTGCAAAAATATT
>CM031611.1:40964964-40977748 GCA_018398815.1 Conus ventricosus | reverse complement strand
ACGGATAAGCAAAAACTGAAATCTAAAAGTTAGTAAATTGTATTGAAACGTAACCTACGCAGTACGTTTGTTTGTAGATAATCGTTATTTTTTAGTTATTGAAGTCTTACTTGTCAGAGAACAGGGAAAGGGGCATTCTGGGTTACTTTCGCCCGAAACTGGGTGAGGGCGGAAGTGGCCCAGAATGCCCTTTCCCTGTTCTCTGTGCTGCATATCTGATGCATGTTAATGCATGAAGTAAAAAGTTGCTCGCAGCTTTCTCTTCTCTCTCTCCTCTGCATTCAAGGGGTGCCATTTTTTCAGGCTCGGGTCGAATAATCAGCCTGAAAAAAAACTTAATACTTTAAAATAAATTCTGAAAATCGTCTTTCAGGACCATGGAAATTTGCGCTGTTCAATCCAGGCCTGGGAAAATATCTCCGGCACTTCCGCTCTAAAAGTGGCGCTTTTCAGACCCAGACCGGAAACCCGGCTTGTAAAAACAAAAATTTAAAATCGCCTTTGAGAGGATCGCCGATTGTTGCAAACTGCTTTCAAACGTTATCCTGTCGAGAGCTCAGTTTTTCCTCTGCTCGTAAACAACGGAGAGCTGGCTGATCGACTGGCGCGCAGCAAAGCACGATCCCTGTTTTCATTGGTAAAAGGGTCCGATGTCATCATCAGGGACCACTTTCCTTGCGGAAAGCTCCTTGTCTGCTCTTTGATTCGGTATGTCGGTAGATGAAGACCATGTTGAAGAAGTTGGTGAGGAGGCTGAAGATATTCCAACGCTCTGATGGAGCGTGGAGAACAAGGAACGTGGGTGGTTGCTTGATGAGAGTAATGACCCCCCCCCCCCCCCCCCCTAAAAAAAAATAACACCCCAAAAAACACACACACAGACATATACAACACGTGCATGCACACATGCGTTCGAACACACGTACACACACACATGCACGCACGCACACACACACGCACACGCACACACACACACACATAGCAGGAGGCAGATTTTGCTTTTAACACCACGGATGCTGAATGATTTACTAATTTTGGTTATTTTCAAAGTGTGATGAATACGGGCGGAAACTAAAACAAACTTAAAAGAAAAATTATCAACCGCCGGACGAAAGAGCTAAACAAGTTGCTGTAATGTCTACGTAAGTTAACTATGATTTGTATCAAAAGACATTAAATTAAGCCTCGTTCTGGGCTTTGTCCCTGGAAACGTAACAACGACAACGAAGCCCACGAACGATCTACGTGTTACTTTAGCTCTGTACATTTTTCAATTTAGTTTGCTTTATTAAAAAATTTTGAGCACACAAGCTGTGTTCGTAGAGTTGTGTGAATGCTCACATACGACTCTACATCTGGCGACGAGGATCTAAAAGCTTGAAAAATGGCTACAGCTCTTCCAAACTTCGAGAAATTTTCCGTCCCACTCTGACGAAGCAACGGCCGGAATTCGATGGAGAAAATGGCTCAGAAGGTTGTAAACTTGCTTGCTGCAATGAACGTGACCAGCAATTCAAGGAAAAAGGCACTTTTACTTCATTTTGCTGGTGAAGAAGTCTTTGATATTTTCGAATCTTTGCCTGAAAATGAAAAAGGGAGGAACAGATGGCTATGATACACTTGTTGAGTCCTCTGAACAATTATTCACTCCCAAAAGAATATTGATTTTGAAACATTCAAATTTCGTCAATGTAAACAGGAAGTGAAGAAACCATGATAGTTAAAACCACACGCCTTTGTTTTTTGGGCTGCACATTGTGAATTTCAAAATGTTGATCGTGAGATCAAGGCCCAAATCTTTCAAGGTAGCAATTCAAGTAGACTCAGAAGACGTGTTCTACGTGAACCAGATAGAACCTGACCAAACTTCTGGACATGGCACGAGCTTTAGAACAATCTGATGTTCAAGCAAAAGCCATTGAAGGTGAGGCAATCAGTCTATTTCTTACATGAAGAAAATGAACATCAACAAGTCAGGAAACAGTCAGTCAAGTACACCATCAAGACCACCATATAACCAAAGACAAAATCAATTTCAAAACAAACATGCATGTAGATGTGTGGAGGACTACAATATCCCCGGGAGAAGTGTCCAGCCAAAGACAAAACCTGTCATATTTGTTGCAAAAACAGGACATTTTGCCAAAGTATGGCCGTTCAGGAAAATGTTCAAAGAACTATCGACCTCAGTTCACCAGTGCTAAAGTCAATCAAATTCAACAGAACAGTGACAGTTCAGATGAGGAGTATGTATTTGGTGTTTCAGATAAATCAAGCACTGCAAACCCAAAAATAGATATAAACATTTTTGGTTCATCTGTCACATTTCTGATTGATACCCGGCGCATCAGTCAATGTCATTGATTATGAAGTTTTTCAAAGAATTGCACCACAGACCACTCTGAACCCCACATCAACTGCAATCTATGCATATGGCACACGCACACCTCTTACAGTTTGTGGAACATTTTCTACTGCTGTCAAATACAAAGATGTTGAAACAAAAGCATCCTTCTTTGTTGTTTGTTCAAGTCCTGATGTGCAAAGCAGCAATTTATTGAGTGCCACTACTGCCCAGCAACTTCAGCTCATCAGTTTTGCATTTAGTGCAACACCGAAAACAACAGCTGAAATTCTCATGGAAGAAAACCCAAATCTATTCCAAGGCATGGGAAAACTGAAAGATGTAAAAGTAAAGCTATATGTTGATGAGAAAGTCCAACCTACAGTTCAACCTCACCGAAGGATCCCATATCACATGCGGAAGAAGGTGGAAAAAGAACTTCAACGACTTGAAGAGCTGGACATAATAAAAAAGTTGATGGACCAACCCCCTTGGGTCTCACCCATAGTTGCGGGTCCCAAACCCAAGAAACCAGAGGAGATTCGAATCTGTGTTGATGAGGCTACCAAACAAAGCAATTAAGAGAACCCGTCATATCATGCCGACTATTGATGACATCCTGATGCAACTCAATCAGTCAAAAGTCTTCAGCAAACTGGATTTGAATTTAAAGGATATCACCAACTCGAGTTTGATGAAGAATCACGCAATATTACAACATTTTCAACTCATGTTGGCTCCAGAAGGTACAAACGCCTGAATTTTGGGGTTACATCAGCACAGAAATTTTTCAGAATCACATTTCTGAACTACTTTGGGATATACTAGGATCTCTCAATACCAGTGACGACATCCTAATCCACGGGAAAACCAAAGAAGAGCATGACATTGCTCTGAAGAAAGTCCTAGCTCGTTTCATGAAAGAGGTCTCACACTAAACAAGACAAAGTGTGAATTCAACAAAGATTGCATTGAATTCTATGGTTTCATTTTTGGTGCCGATGGAATTTCACCTGACCCGAAGAAAATTGAAACAATTCAACAAGCAGCAACCCCAGTCAACGTCAAGGAAATTCACAGTCTGCTTGGTCTGACAAATTATGTATCCAGGTTTATTCCAAAATATGCTGACATCACGAAACTACTCCGAGATTTGACACGGAAAGGTGTGGAATGGAGATGGACCGAAACAGAAGAAAATGCATTTCAGAAGCTGAAATCATGCCTGACAAATGATACAACTATGAAGTATTACAACCCTGACTTTGAAACTGAAGTTGAACCACTGAAAATGTCTTCATTACCTTCCAAACCCTGGTCTGAAGTCAGTGTTGACTTTGCTGGACCCTTACCATCAGGAAACTATCTACTGGTTGTGGTAGATGCCTACTCCAGATTTCCTGAAGTGGAGATAGTCAAGTCAACAAAAGCAAATGCTGTAATCCAAAAAACTTGACGCTATGTTTGCACGACATGGAGTACCAGACATCCTAAAATCGGACAATGGACCACCTTTCAGTAGTTGTGAATTTGAACGATTCGCCGACTACTTAGGTTTTGAACACAGAAAAATCACCCCTCTCTGGCCTCAAGCCAACGGTTGCGTCGAAAGATGCATGCCTATGCTGAAAAAGACCATCCAAGCAGCTCATGTGGAAGGAAAAGTGTGGCGCCAGGAACTGTATAAATTCCTGAGAAATTACCGAGCTACTCCACACAGCAGTACATGGTGTGAGTCCGGCAGAAGCTCTCTACAACAGGAAAATGAAGACAAGACTTCCTGAAGTTGTCAACAAGTCCGCAACGTCTCAACCCAGTGCACGACCACAGAGACTGATAAAGAAATCCGCCAGCATGATGATCTTATGAAACAAAAAATGAAAACATATGCTGATGAGAGACGTCATGCAACAGACTCAGATATTCAGGTTGGTGATACTGTTCTTGTCCGCCAAAGAAAAGAAAACAAGCTGACACCCTGCTACAATCCAACACCCCTTCAAGTCATGACAAAGAAAGGATCAATGCTGACAGCTGGAAAAGGAGAAAAACAAATCACGCGCAACTCATCCTTCTTCAAAAAGGTCAATCTGCCAGCAACGCCTCCACCCAATGAAAAGGAAGAAGAGAGTCCCCTCACAACTGCTACCAACTCTGCTCATCAAGAAGACAACCCAGATGAAGTCCGACAGCCCAGCATCAGCAAACCCACGACAAGACAACTCTCAAGAAGGACCCGACGAAAACCCTACTATCTCAAAGACTATGTTTCAAAGTGATTTACACTGAAAAAATCAAGTCAGAGACTTCAATGACAATTATTCTCCGTTTCGATAGTGATCTTGAATTCTTACACTGAGAGATATATATTATCTCAGTTGACATTTCATTTCAGTTAGTGAACAGACAGTTAAAGTGAAAATTGATGTTAAGAAATTATTTTTCAAGATCCACACAAGTACACAATTTTAGTCTAAGGTAGGGAGGGTTGTAATGTCTACGTAAGTTAACTACGATTTGTATCAAAAGACATTAAATTAAGCCTCGTTCTGGGCATTGCCCCTGGAAACGTAACAACGACAACGAAGCCCACGAACGATCTACGTGTTACTTTAGCTCTGTACATTTTTCAACTTAGTTTGCTTTATTAAACATTTTGAGCACACAAGCTGTGTTCGTAGATGTTGTGTGAATGCTCACATACGACTCTACAGTTGCAAGACAAAACTCGATGCGTGTCCACCTCTTTGGTCTTCTTCAGGCAAGACAAAACTCGATGCGTGTCCACCTCTTTGGTCTTCTTCAGGCAAGACAAAACGTGATGCGTGTCCACCTCTTTGGTCTTCTTCAGGCAAGACAAAACGTGATGCGTGTCCACCTCGTTGGTCTTCTTCAGGCAAGACAAAACGTGATGCGTGTCCACCTCGTTGGTCTTCTTCAGGCAAGACAAAACGTGATGCGTGTCCACCTCTTTGGTCTTCTTCAGGCAAGACAAAACGTGATGCGTGTCCACCTCTTTGGTCTTCTTCAGGCAAGACAAAACGTGACGCGTGTCCACCTCGTTGGTCTTCTTCAGGCAAGACAAAACGTGACGCGTGTCCACCTCGTTGGTCTTCTTCAGGCAAGAACAAAACGTGATGCGTGTCCACCTCGTTGGTCTTCTTCAGGCAAGACAAAACGTGATGCGTTCCACCTCGTTGGTCTTCTTCAGGCAAACAAACGTGATGCGTGTCCACCTCGTTGGTCTTCTTCAGGCATGACAAGCAACATTCAAGACAATGAAAGCGAGGAACAAACAATCACTTATCTCCGCAAATTAAGGTGCGAAATGGATGGGCAATTTTAAATTCTTTGTATTTTTATTTTTCCAAAGAAGGCATCTTTATTCAAAATAGGCTAACATTCAACGTAATTAAAGACAAAGAGAGAACTAATAACGGATGAACGTAAACAAGACATCGTCATAATATGCATACCACCAGTTTAGACTCTGAAGACAACAGGTTAAAAAGTGTCTGACTGGCACGCACGCACACACAGAGAGAGAGAGAGAGAGAGAGAGAGAGAGAGAGAGAGAGAGAGAGAGAGAGAAATGAGAATAAGCCGAGTGTACTGTGAAAGTTTACATATTTTAGAGGACTTTCTTTTAATTCTGTCCCCCTTTTTGTACTCTTTGTTCTCCATACAATCTGATTTTTGAGACTTTTTTTTGTGGTTTCTCTTTCGCCATCATTGAAGAGAAAGTAATACTGAAGACGAACGATAACCCACGGAAGTCCCATTGGAAGGGACATAAGTACATTTGGAAGTCCCTGAGTGTAGCTAGAAATGTGGTTTATGTGCCAAGACTGACAGGCCAGTTATATATGTGGGCTACGATCACTGAGATCAAACGCTTTTCAGCTCGGTAGAAACTATGGGCGCATGTCCATCTTGCCCTGCATGGAGAAACCCATCTCGCCCGGCATCAAACACTACAGTTATCCCGAACACGTAAAAGCCAGTGATCAACAATCCGAACTTTTATTTGAAACAAATATGGACAGTTGTAAAGGTAACTCAAAACAATACCTAAGTTGATCTTTACTCTTCGAACTTTTTAGAGCAGAACAAAATAAATACTATACAAAAACACATTGAAAACAGCAACCTTTTTTTTTTTTTTTTTCAATCGACATTGATTTTTCCCCCCGAGTTGACGAAATCAGCCCAGAAAATTACGTCCCTTGCATCTGTGAACTCACTCTTATCGTTACTATCTTCATACAGGTATTTGCCATAAATCTCCCTGTCCCGCCATACTTTACTGGCCTGTCATACTCCATGTCCCCCCCCCCCCCCCCCATGCAGTGTTGAGAGAGAGAGAGAGAGAGAGAGGGGGGGGGTTCCCAAATCTTGTCTCTTTATTCTCATCGACACAGGTTTAACAACGACAGAGAAAACCTGGCACCCACTTCCCAGGCAACACTGCAATTCACCCAAAGTCCTTCCTCACCAGAAACACGCACACACACTTCCGGTTAGCAACTCGATGGCAGGACGCCGATCTCAACTGTGCCAGTTTATCAAAGGTTCTAGTGGGTTAAAATAAGTTCTACGATCATCAGATGGCATCAAATACTTCAAAGTAAAAAGGCGATAAATTTTACGCAGTAAGTAAAGGCCGTAAAGTTGGAATTTTTAATTCGTGGAACGATGCCAGCAAATCAGTTACTGGCTTCGCTCTGGCTGCCCACAAGGCTAATGACACTCGTGAGCAGGCCACGGCGGCTCTGAAAGCAGCAGGCATTCATGAGCCAGTCGCAGACATAGGCTTTGACAGTGACAATGAAACAAAAGTCGCACAGAACAGAGAAACGACAAAGACAAAAGAACGAGAAGAAACGACACCAAAACAAAAGAAAGAACCAGAAGAAAACAACAGTGACGTTAACTCCATAGAACAACTTCTGACGTGTCAAAACACCATTATGACGTCAAACCTAAAAAAAAAAGTTAGAATCTGCAGTATGCAGCTTGGCTTCGCAAATGAAAAAGCTGAGCTAATGCAGATGATAGACAAACTGGACAAAATTACCAAACAGAGAAGAACCGTAAATGTCAACTCAACAAGAAGATCACCAGCAAACAACAGAGATGCAGAAACACAAACAGAAGACGTGATCGGCAAGAGTAGACAAACACCTGAAAGGCCAAATCTTACCAACGAAAACTCCTCAAAACTAGAGATTCTCTGCTCCAACACCAAAACAAAGTCAAAATCAAAGACCATTGATGCGGAAAGTCATTCCCATGAGATACCTTCTACATGTCAAAAAGAGGGCTTGTCGAAACAAGATGATGATGTTAACAGCAAACAGCAGGGACACAGAAACACAAACGGAAGACTTGATGGTCAGAAAATCTTGCAGACATCTACAATAGCACAGAGCTCTGGGATTCCCAAAATTGCTCAATCAGATCCAACGAAAAAACTTGCAAATGAATTGAATACTGTTCCACAAGACAAAGAAAATCTAAAATCCAACAATCCTCTTTCTCCCGATAATGGCGAAAAAAAAAAAAAAAAATTTTGCAGATGGAAAAATCAGAAGGAAAAGAAAATACTCATGTGGTTGAGGACAGTGGGGATGACGGTAGTGGGTCAGAAATCTCAGATGTTGAGACTGAGAACGGCAGTGACTCAAACACACTGGTGGAAGGTGATGTTCCCAGTGAACAAAAAACAGGAAACGACTTCCAGAGTAAAAAACAAAACAAAACAAACAACAAAAAAAAACAAACGTTACTTTCAAAGTTCATGAATAGCACACAGTGTAGTCTTTCCCACCTGGTTACAGCATTTGTTTCATGCCAATGAAGACAGACAGACAATCTAACCCCCAACTTTGAGAGCAGAAGCAAGATGAGACAGAGACAGAGACAGAGAGAACAAAAGATATAGAACAGGGGAAATCATTCTGACTCTGTCTACAGGGAGGGGCCGAGGAAGGCTCTTGCTTACTCAGACGAAACAAATGGCTTACAATTTTATATCACTATTTCAATTTGTCTCACTGAACAATTCGAATTCAATAATCAACCAGATTTATTTAACCAGAACACAACACTGATTTCGGGTCAAAAGATTTTCAACATCAAACACTAAATAAACCATCAAAAAGAGTTCAGACCAACATAAGCATCATCCCATCCCTAAGGTGCCGCAGGTATACTGAGACAGGGCAGCGAAGTACTGAAATTTGCGGGCTAGACCAAGGACAACTTTGGGTGCCCGGTTAATGAGGGTGATTGGGCAAGGTTGGAAGGAGGCGAGGGTAAGGAGGAAAATAAAAGTGCGGCAAAAAACGACGAAGTCGAAGAAAAGACGGCCCCTTGAATTAAAGGACCGCTTTGCCAGTTTTGTTTTTCCTTCTAAATGGACAACGTGTTTCCTTCTCCCTTCAGCCAGTCAAAAAGGGAAGGTACTTGCTATGTGGAACTTGTCAAGAAACAAGAAGTAGGTTGGGGAACTTGGTTAATCTTTTCCTAAATTAATTAATTTCAAGCACAAAAATTAATTACTTCTAGTAACTTTCCCCACATGATGTTTATATACAAAGAATAAAAATAGTAAGCCAGAACAAAATAAAATTCTTTAGCTTCAATTCCACAACCTTCTTTTTTTACCACTCAAAGGGGAACAACTCTCCAAAGGAACAACTTCTTATCAAAGGTCTAAAATTACGGTTACTTCCCTTGCACTATGCTTGTGTAGACCAGCCCTCTGTCGTGCTGTCTGCACCAACACGATTTACAAAACGAGCTTTGTCACTATTCTGCAAGTCCTGTGCCGTTGTAGGTTATACATCACCACTTCAAATCAGAGAAAGGCTGTTAATTTGATAAGCGCATCTCAGTTGAATAATTACAACATTATGTACTTCAGTTTAACACCTTTTCAATTCAGAAATAAGAACCGATTACTTACAATACAGACAACGCCAACGCACTACCGATTTTTCACTCCTACTTTTACAACATCAGAGCTGCCAAGGTCTCAAAATAAAAGCAAAATTGTAAAATGTTTACAATTCAAGTGCAACATTCCAAATCAAAGAATTGCACTCTTATGCGATATTACCAAAGCTGTTGTGAGGATCCCCCCCCCCCCCCCCCCCCCCCCCCCGCCCCCGGTCGAAACTGTCTCTGAGAAGTCCCCAATGTCTGGAAAATCCCACTTCATACTACTGTCAGTTGCACTGTGCTGTGCACACAATAATATTATGATGGTGGACATAGACGACAGTAATCTCCCTGGCTGCATCACTGCATTGTTTTGCTTGATCTGCAAAACAAACTTTAAATGGCAAACAATGGAACCAACAGGTAAGGCAACAGCACCACAATCGTCTTTGCGACTTTTCCTTATGTTTGTTCGCCTGCGTCCTCTGCTTATCAATATAAGTCAGCACCCACCAGACACAGAAACATCTACACTGGCTGAAAAGAGAAGGTCCTGATGTTAACCACTGCGCGTGACAAATAGTGCCATCTTCAGTACTTGACTAAGCCCTCTGTTTCAGAGAGCACCTGCACGTTTCTTTTCTAGTCAAGAATTTCGTTTTAAAGCGCTTCATCTGGCTAGATGTCTACCGCAAAAAAGGGAAGGAGGGGAGAGGGGGGGGGGGGGGGGGGGGGGGGGGGGGGGGGCATAAACTAATTGTGTTTTGAAACTTTCCAAATGAAGAGCTAAATTAGCACACCATAAAACTTCAAATGCACAAAACGTTTCTGAATTTTTCTTTAACAAAAGATATCCTTCTTATAAATCTCCCTCTTTAAACATCCCCCCACACCTCTCTCTCTCTCTCTCATTCTCTCTCTCTCTTTCTGCGTCGTAAAGTTGCTTGCTAATGGCGTTTAAAAAAAGGAGAAGAAAGAGTTGCCAGCCAATAAACATTACACTTGAACCTTGGAAACGATGCAAATAAAAAAGATTGGCATCTGCAGGAATTGGGAACACACAAACTTTTTCTAGGACAGATTTTGGACTAAGGCTGGTTGCTTGCATCCCTGTAGGAACCAACATAAAGCATTGCAGTGTCTCCTCCGGTCAGTTGTCTCTTAAATAGCTACTGTCTACTCTGCAGAATGCTGACACTGTGACAAACTGGGGCATGGCTGTGACTGGGGAACTGGAATCAGCATAGAAGACATGCCACTAGGTAACCCCCCACCCTCCACCCACCCACCCACAAAATAATTATCTCAGGCAACAAATTCATCTTTCGTACCTGTGAAACTCCCTGTAGTGGCCTGCTGACGATCTGGAGAAACAAAGCAGAAAACACCAGTTGAACACCCTAAGAGTATCCATCGGTACATCATTTCCACCAAACTCTCCATCACTTCGTATCTCCATATCATGCCACCCTAATAATGTGTTTCCCACCACAGCTCTTTGGAGTACCATTTTTGGTTTGGCACTGCAAAACAGGGCTGTACTCCACGCTTATCTTCACAACACATCCTGGTGTCACCCAGGCCTATCACATTCCAGCAGTTGTCTGGAAATATGAGCAACTCTCTGAGACGCTTCCCTGGACGCTTACCGCAAAAAAAAAAGGTAAAAAGAAAAGATAACTAAGCTGCATTTTGCAACTTTCCAAACGAAGAGCTAAATTAGCACACAACAAAACTTCAAATACACAAAAAGATCTTAAATTGTTCTTTTAAAAAATATCCTTTTTTATAACTCTCCTTCTATCTTTAAACATCCCTCCACATACTCAACCCTTTCTCTCTCTCTCTTTCTCTGCGTTGTAAAGTTGCTTGCTAATGGCTGGAAGATGACTTTGTAGCGACACCTTCGAGTTCGCCTAAGACTTTAGAGTTGCGTTTTCTTGTTTTGCCTTGACAGCGTGTTAGAGTTACTTCCCTTTTGTTTTGGAGCAACGGACACGGCGATCGTTGTGGGCCAAGGCCGAGTTATTAACACTTCAGTTTAGAACCGCACTACATTGGTGATCCTGTCGCTGAACACGTCAAAACTTCAACTTCAAACATGGCTGAATCAAACCTTTATCAACAGGTTGCTGACTTAACAAGTCAGCTGCAAGCTCTAACTACAAATCAGATCAACTCCGTATCTATCAAACTTCCAGAATTCTGGACGGAGTCTCCAGAAGTTTGGTTCGCAAGAGTCGAGGCGCAGTTCAACACAAAAAGGATCAGTCAAGATCAAACAAAGTGCGACTATGTGGTGAGTTCCCTTGACATTAACACTGCAGAAGAAGTTCGGTCACTGCTCACCAATCCACCACCTGCAAACAAGTACGGCTGTTTGAAGAAAGCTTTGATCAAAACCTTCAGCAGGTCCCAGATCCAGAAAGACGCTGAACTCCTGAATCTTAATGGACTTGGGGACAAGCGTCCAACTGCCCTTAAGCGCAAAATAAAATGCTCTCAACAATAACCCCAAAACTCTGAAACGTGCTTTGTTCCTCATGAACCTTCCCCCGACATCAGAAGTATTTTGGCTGGACATGACATCACAAACACAGACGCACTGGCTGAAGCAGCAGACCGGATTTGGGAGACACGTGCTGCGGGTGTACAGCAGATCTCCACATCACCAACTCAAGCTCCCACAGAACAAGATGCAACCACTGCAGCATCAGAAGAGACTGTCTCTGCCATCAAAACAGCCAAACAACGAGGTCCTCCTTCACAACATGGCACAACTAACTCTGTGTGTTTTCATCACCAGCGTTTTGGTCAAACGCCCGTCGTCAGCCTGGCTGCAAATTTTCCTCTTTGGTCTCCCGAACAAGCAGGCAAAGCGCATCGTCTTCGGGAAACGCCAAGGTTGGCTGCTAAACGTGGTAGCGGCCAGCATTTCAAATTCGAACACGTTCTCAGTTTATGATAGACGTTTGGGACAATGATTCTTGATTGACACTGGTGCTGACGTGTCAGTATATCTAGCCTCAACCCAGGACCGCAAGACAACCTCACGTTCAGTTCCACTTTCCGCTGCCAACGGAACTTCCATCAAGACTTGGGGCAAACGCAGCATCACTTTGGAAATAAAGCCCAAACAAGTCTTCACTCATGACTTTTGTCTGGCGGATGTTACATGTCCCATTCATGGCGCTGATTTTGTTGTTGCTCATGAACTGGTCATTGATCTCAAGGGCAAACGACTCCTGTCTATGGACAAAGTTTCTGTTTCCCTCAAAAGCAGTGATTCACCCATGACTCTTGCAGGTCTCTCGGTACACCCGAACAATGCATACTCTGAACTTCTCCAACAGTTTCCAGAGTTACTCACATCACATTTTGACTCTACTGTCGACACACATGGTGTGGAGCATCACATTACCACACACGGACCACCTGTCCACGCTCGTGCACGACGCCTGAACCCAGAAAAGCTGGCTGCTGCAAAGGCCGAAT
>CM031611.1:40927464-40957464 GCA_018398815.1 Conus ventricosus | reverse complement strand
CCTGCAACAAAATCCGGCACACTACATATGGCTATATACAGACGCGACATGGACCTGGAAGAAAGAACCCAGTCATAGAAATGAGATGTCATTGCACGATACTATACATCAGATATACTGATCATGTCACCATTGAATGAATGCGCCAGACCATCAAACAACACATCGCGCCACACGAAGATTTGCAAACACCAGCAAAGCAAAGAAACTGGTTCGGCATTGTCATGAAGATCCAACGGCCCCGCTAAAGTCATCATCCAGGACAGTGTTGAAAGAGGAGACCAGAGAGAAGACAGAAACACACGGACTGACAACACTGCACAATGGACAGGGAAACATCTGTGGAGACCAGAGAGAAGACAGAAACACGTGGACTGACAACATTGCACAATGGACAGGGAAACATCTGTAGAGACCAGAGAGAAGACAGAAACACGTGGACTGACAACATTGCACAATGGACAGGGAAACATCTGTGGAGACCAGAGAGAAGACAGAAACACGTGGACTGACAACATTGCAGAATGGACAGGGAAACATCTGTAGAGACCAGAGAGAAGACAGAAACCCATGGATTGACAACATTGCAGAATGGACAGGGAAACATCTGTGGAGACCAGAGAGAAGACAGAAACCCATGGACTGACAACATTGCAGAATGGACAGGGAAACATCTGCAGAGACCAGAGAGAAGACAGAAACCATGGATTGACAACATTGCAGAATGGACAGGGAAACATCTGTAGAGACCAGAGAGAAGACAGAAACCCATGGACTGACAACATGCAGAATGGACATGGAAACATCTGCAGAGACCAAGCTCGAACACAACGACAGAACTGGAGGAAACTGGTGAAGTTCTTCAATGCGATTGCCATGACTTCACACGGACCTAGGAAAAAGAATTGAATATTAATGACACAGACAAATTTTTTTTATTTCAAAATGATTTTTGTTTAAAAACTGAGAACGTGTGCGAGATTACAGGATTGAGCCATCTGTTGACATTTTTCCCAATGATCTGAATACAAGGCTTTAATATGTTCTTGAGTCTCAGAAAATAAAATGTCTACTATATCATATTTCTCAGATGATAAAGTATTAATGTTTTTGCCTGTCGTCAGTGCAGTAATAATCATTATCAAATCTGAAAAGTCGGTTCTCTCAGTGAGGCATGACAGGCACTGTTGGACTTATGAAACACATGAAATAACAAAATTGCATTTTTTTTGTCAAGTTTACTTGTATACTTTCTAACTGGCTGGAGAGAGACAGCGTGTGTCTAGGTCTTTTCAGATATTCGTTGCCAGAGTCTACGAATACTTTGTCTCTGAATTCAAGATAAAAAGACTTCAAATAAAAACGATCAGCTTCTGACAATTTACTTTATTTCTGAAAGAAACAGTTAGCCGACTCCATGGTATGAATTCAATGTATTTGTCTGTACCGGGCTGCCAAGAGCTACTTCGACTGCTCTACTGTCCGTAGATTGTATTTCATTCAACAAGCTGTGCAGGGCTGATAAATAAACTTCTCATTCAGAAATAATTTGGATCTGACGAGGCTGGGGACTGTGTGTGGTAACGGAGGTGTATTGTCAATTGTTTGTATCTTGATCCCACAGTTAAGCATCAACTGCTGTAAATGACAATTGACCTTTTCCTTGCTGTCCATATCAATTTCTCAGTATGAAACTGCCAATGTAATTACTAGTAAAGTGAGTATCCAAAACCTTCGTCTTGTGAATGTCGTGAAGTTTTGTCATCTAATACTTGTAGCAATAATGTCGGATTCTTGCGTTAGAAATTCGTTAATAGTGTTTTCTCTCCGGAATATGAAGCCCATTTCAACCCCATGCACATGTTTTAATGCATGTTCCAGTTGATAAATATTTTGTGCATAATTTATTACCTTCATCGTCTTAGATTTGCAATTGTATAGATGGAAATTTCGTATGAATATTATACCACATGCCTTTGTCTAGATGGAAATGTCGTATGGATATTATACCATGTGCATGTCTTTTGATGGCACCTTAGGTAGGTCATATCTAGATGGAAATGTTGTATGAATATTATACCACAAGCATGTCTTTTGATGGCACCTTAGGTAGGTCACAGGTAGGAGTAGCACACAAAACAGAAGTGACAATGACACATTGAATGACACGGATATTCTGACATGATGACAAGATTTGCCGACTCTTACACATTCAGATTCACCAAATTAAAACAACTGCGATATACATCTTCACGTATTCTAATTTTCAAATTTTAGAGCAGTTTTTCAAGTTATTTGTTATTGTAAGCTTTTGACAAATAATATGGCAATGCATTTCTACAATAGAAAATAGTACAAGCAAGCTATATGACCTTCAAGTCAATGCAATAAAACATTAAAAAAAAATCAATGAAGATGAATAGCAAACACAAGAGAAAAGGGCAAAAGTACACACACTCACAGAGACATATATATATATATATAATGCTGAACAATTAAGTAGTGGGGGAAGACAAGTGCAGGCTAACAATTCTTCAGTCGTTATAGTAATCACTTGACAAAGATTTGAACTTTATTAAAAAAAAAAAAAAATTTTTTTTTTTGAAGATGAAGAAAATGGGGGGAACATATAAATATGAGAAGCCCTTCACTAGCTGCCTGAGGGCACCATCGTAATCCCTCTCAAAGGCACATTTATTTGTATTGCCTGCTCCTAGGCCTTTCGTCCGCTGGATCGGACTCATCAGGGAGACACGACTAATTGTGTCTGTGCTCTTGGTGTCAAATAGAGACACACCACAGTCCATGATTCTGTGGTGTTCTCACTACCAAGGGTTCGAAAAAAGAATCCAACAGCAGCCTCAAAGCAGCCAGTGAAGGGTAATAAAATGGAACAAAACAAAAGTGTGGAGAGGAAAAAAGTCGCTGAAAAACTAAAAGCATTATTCAAACAGTATAAAATATAGGGGACAATCTTTGAGCCTATGCTTGAGGATCCATTCAAGGATGCAAGGGAGGTCAAAAGATATGGAACAGTCTGAGTGGTCAGCTCTGCTGTTCAATAACCCAAGCATTGTGAGTGGCTAAGAATTGCACAGAACAACCTTTACTTGGATCTCCTAAGAGATGCAATCTCCCACTGATTGACCAAACAATATAATGCTGAACAATTAAGTAGTGGGGGAAAACAAGTGCAGGCTAACAATTCTTCAGTCGTTATAGTAATGACTTGACAAAGATTTGAACTTTAAAAAAAAAAAAAAAAATTTTTTTTTTGAAGATGAAGAAAATGGGGGAACATATTATAAATATGAGAAGCCCTTCACTAGCTGCCTGAGGGAACCATCGTAATCCCTCTCAAAGGCACATTTATTTGTATTGCCTGCTCCTAGGCCATTCGTCCGCTGGATCGGACTCATCAGGGAGACACGGCTAATTGTGTCTGTGCTCTTGGTGTCAAATAGAGACACACCACAGTCCATGATTCTGTGGTGTTCTCACTACCAAGGGTTCGAAAAAAGAATCCAACAGCAGCCTCAAAGTGTGTGTTATATATATATATATATATATATATATATATATATATATATATATATATATATATATATATATATATGATGCTGAACAATTATATATATATATATATATATATATATATATATATATATAGAGAGAGAGAGAGAGAGAGAGAGAGAGAGAGAGAGAGAGAGGGGGGGGGGAGGATGGAGAGAAGAGAAAGGGAGAGAGAACACGCGAGTGGACACCAAGTTTAGCCTTATTCCCAGCATTGCGCAAAAAAACAACAACAAAACAAAAGAAAATCATGTGACTAAGGCATGTTTGATAAAGTCATTCAAGTACATTACAATTTGTTAAAGCAACAGAAACTTATTTCATTTGGAAAATGACAAACACATACTGTCCCCGCCCCCGCCCCCTTCCCTCTACACCCTCATCTTTTCCCCTGTACTGTCGCTCCTCATCAAACACCAATTCACATTGATGCGCGAAAATGCTGATTCATGCACACACACACACGCCCGCCCCCCCACCCCCGCACACACTCGCGCGCGCGTGGACACAAAACCACACACAAACAGGCACGTAAGCGCACACATTATAATTATATACACACAAGCGGAACCGGAAGCGCTCGCTCGCGCGCGCGCACGCATACACAGTTATGCGCGCACACACGCACCAATATGTACATATACAACCACGCCACACACACACACACACATACACAACGCGCGCATACACATGAACACATGCACACACACACACACGCACGCGCGCGCGCCCGCACACATATACAACCATATGCACGTGCGCAGGCACACATGTACATAATCAACGCGCACGCACGCAAGACATGCGTATTGCACACACACACACACACACACACACACACACTCACGCAGAGAGAGAGAGAGAGAGAGAGAGAGAGAGAGAGAGAGAGAGAGAGAGAGAGAGAGAGAGAGAGAGAGAGAGAGAATTTGTTTTCTTTTCTTTTTTTTCCCAGAGGCTTTTAAAAATTGATTTTCCAGCATTTATTTTTTAACAACACATGAAAGACCAATATACTTTGAAACGAAAAGAAAAAATTCAAATGTTCTTTAAATTCCTTGTACGTGATACATGAATTTGGTCTTTGATGAACAGATATCATTATGGTCTCATCTTTCTGTCTTCATCTTTTGATTATCAGAAAAAGACGGCTCGAAAAAACACTGTTCTTCGAGATAAATGCCTGAGCTTTGTCAAAAGATCTCATGACAACAATGCTTCTTGATTTAACAGGATACACTCGGAATTTAAAATTGTTTTTAATTTCTTCTATTTTTCCACATGTTGTGCACATTTTTTTAAATTCGCAACATGAGAATGATAACTGACAGACGGAACGGGAATTGGCAACATGAGAATGATAACTGACAGACGGAACGGGAACTGGGAACGTGAGAACGATGAATGATGGACGAGTGAAGAAAAGTAGAACGAAGATCAATGGATGTGAGGAGAAGATAAATGATCATGAAACTGATGAATGATGCTCTGGAGGAGGACAGGAGTTTCAGACCATGAATGATGGATGGATGGAAGAAGAACATAAGAATGATAAACAACGAGCAGGATAGGAAGTGGAGAACTGGATTAGTTGTAAATGGTACGTCCATCCTACTGTTCAATACCGCTGAAAGAAAAGTAAAGGGGTAACAATGGAAATGACTGCAACGTAAGTTCGCGGCAATGCAGAAGAATAGATTAGCAGTGTGTAAATGGAACGTGTTTGTGGCAGAGAAGAATGAAAGGGGGGGGAGGGGGGGGGGGGGGGGGGGGGGGAGGAAGACTGCAGGACTTCAACAAGGTTGGAGGTTTAGTGGAAAAAAACAACTAACATGACATAAGAGACTGGGGAATCTGGAAACACGACGAATAGCATAATGTATAACAGGGCGTACTGACAGTAATGGACGGGCTGAAGAATGAAACTAGAGGGAGGGGAGAAACAAAAGGGCCTCGGGTTCAAATCCATGACATATTTAAAGAAGGCAACTGCAGTGGAGAAGCAGGAAGCAGTGGAGGGAGATGGGGACTGTGGTGGTGCATGTCCAGTCCTCTCAGCATGTCCACAGCATGGTTATACCATACAGTGAAAAGTCTCTTGGACAACATCAAGGAGTGAACTCTCAGCATGTCCACAGCATGGTTATACCATACAGTGAAAGGTCTCTGGACACTATCATGGGGTGAACTCTCAGCATATCCACAGCATGGTTATACCATACAGTAAAAGGTCTCTGGACAACATCAAGGAGTGAACTCTCAGCATGTCCACAGCATGGTTATACCATACAGTGAAAGGTCTCTGGACAACATCAAGGAGTGAACTCTCAGCATGTCCACAGCATGGTTATACCATACAGTGAAAGGTCTCTGGACAACATCAAGGAGTGAACTCTCAGCATGTCCACAGCATGGTTATACCATACAGTGAAAGGTCTCTGGACATCAAGGAGTGAACTCGCAGCATATCCACAGCATGGTTATACCATACAGTGAAAGGTCTCTGGACATCAAGGAGTGAACTCGCAGCATATCCACAGCATGGTTATACCATACAGTGAAAGGTCTCTGGACATCAAGGAGTGAACTGGAAAAGTAAGGAGTGGAGGGAACACTGGACTGACAAGTACAATACCCTGGTACATGGTGTGAAAGTATGCAAATAAGAAGCAAAGGAAGTAAGTTAAAAAAAAGTTGTGGCGAGTATCAGAATGTCCTACGTGAGTGGGAGCAGGGGCAAACTTGGGGCATTTATAAAGAGTTACAAGCGGTATCCATCTAAATTGATATATTTTCAGTGGATCAGACGTAAACCATATGAGGGCCGAAAGCCTATATAAAAAAAAATACTTGTTAATATCGAGACCAAAACTCGCATGGATCAAAATAATTTTCTAAAAGCCAGGATTTCTTTAATCATCGTGATTCAGCATAGTTGTATCATGAATCCCATCAATACTCAATACCCACCCGTTATATAGTAGACTCAGGGTAAAGCACTTCGGCTGCTGTAAGACGAGTTCACATACACCTGAGGCTTCATGTACTGATGTTCTGGTGGTATTGGTGTAGTGTTACATATGCGAGGCTTCATGTACTGATGTTCTGGTGGTATTGGTGTAGTGTTACATATGCGAGGCTTCATGTATTGATTTCTGGTGGTATTGGTGTTAGTGCTGCATGCACCCGAGGCTTCATGTATTGATGTTCTGACGGAACTGGTGTAGTGTTGATATATACCCTCTACCTTCCCTCTCATCTCGTCCATTCCCCGCCCCTCTGACCGGTCCCCGCCCCTCTGACCGGCCCCCGCCCCTCTGAGCGGCCTTCCTGTTACGGTTATCCCGTCTGCCCTGCCAAGTTGGCGAGTGTTGACGTCTGCCCTACCACCTTGGTGAGTGTTGACATCTGCCCTGCCACCTTGGTGAGTGTTGACATCTGCCCTACCACCTTGGTGAGTGTTGACATCTGCCCTACCACCTTGGTGAGTGTTGACATCTGCCCTACCACCTTGGTGAGTGTTGACGTCTGCCCTACCACCTTGGTGAGTGTTGACGTCTGCCCTGCCACCTTGGTGAGTGTTGACGTCTGCCCTACCACCTTGGTGAGTGTTGACGTCTGTCCTACCACCTTGGTGAGTGTTGACGTCTGCCCTGCCACCTTGGTGAGTGTTGACGTCTGTCCTACCACCTTGGTGAGTGTTGACGTCTGTCCACCACCTTGGTGAGTGTTGACGTCTGTCCTGCCACCTTGGTGAGTGTTGACGTCTGTCCTACCACCTTGGTGAGTGTTGACGTCTGTCCTACCATCTTGGTGAGTGTTGACGTCTGCCCTACCACCTTGGTGAGTGTTGACGTCTCCTACCACCTTGGTGAGTGTTGACGTCTGCCTACCACCTTGGAGAGTGTCTACGCCTTCTCTACCACCTTGGTGAGTGTTACGTCTGCCTACCATCTTGGTGATGTGGTCACGACTGCCTGCCACCTTTGTGGGGTGTTGACGTCTGTCCTACCACTTGGTGAGTGGAGTCTGTCCCTACCACTGGTGAGTGTTGACGTCTGTCTACCACCTTGGTGATGTTGACGCTCAACCGAACATGACGCACACCGAACCGGCTCGGGTCCCCTATTCTACAAGGGTCTATACCGAATCAGCTTAATACTACTTTAACGGAATGCGCAAGAAAATCTCGGCGAGGAAAAATTGTTGAATATACCACGGTGTCACAAAGAAATCGCGGAAATAGAAAACTGTTGATGATCATCCAGAGCATACCAAGCGAAGCGTTTCACTACGCACGAAATAAATTGTGACTTTGGTTACACTCAGAAAGAGCGAACAGCACAAAGCCTAAGATCAAAAGACAGGTAACTCAACACGCAAGGAAACTATGTCACTGTAAAAGAAAAGTGAACGGTGTGATACATCGATATGAACGGCGAGTAGGGGGCGCATATACGTCAGCATGTTTGTTGATCTTATACAGGATCAAACGAAAGTTCACTTTAGCAAGCAATGTGACGCCAAGTGACATAGCGTGGGACATAGACAGAGAAAACGGTAGGTCACTGCTGCTGCGTGACGCGCGCGTGCGCGCGCTGCGTGCGTGCGCGTGCATGTGTTAGTGTGCGCGCTGCTGCGGCGTGCGTGTGTGTGTGTGCGCGTGCGTGTGTGTATGCGCGCATGCACGCACGTGTGTGTGTGTGTGTGGTGTGTGTGTGTGTGTGTGTGTGTGTGTGTGTGTGCGCGTGCGTGCGTGTGTGTATGCGCGCATGCACGCACGCACGTGTGTGTGTGTGTGTGTGTGTGTGTGTGTGTGTGTGTGTGTGTGTGTGTGTGTTGCGCACCCGGGCGCGCGCTTGCACGCCCGTATTTAATAAATTTTAGTTTAGAGAAATATCTTTCACAAGCGTTAAACAGCAGCTCCAGACATCATCGGACTTTGGATGGCTGGACACGAATGAAGGAAGGTCTTGTCAATCCGTGCTCGTCCGGATATATGGCGAAAAACAACAAAGTCTTGGCATAACGGCACCACAATCATCAAGCGAAAAATGTTCGTGCTTTGAGAAGAAATAAATTACTCATTACAAGAAACCAAACTGAAATGGCCGTATTGGAGACTTGCACAGACAGTAGCTGTTTCACTGCAGCTCGAGCAGACTACAGAGAGCATTTCCAGGGCGCCAACACGTACCAACATACAAACAAACGCAAACAAACAAACAAGCAAAACACAAGCAAACAAGAATAAACAACAAAACCAAGAAATAACTCCTGTCAAGGGAAAACTTAGATTTTCATACGGTTTAGAGTGCAGTGCAGTCCTTCAGTCGGATAAAACCAGACCACGTAAAGTGCACCGACCACTCGGATAACTTCGCTCTGATATATTTTCTTTCAAAAAACGATTAAAAAATCCCTTTGAGATCATTTCAATGCAACAAAGACATACGAAAAAAACCAACCTAATTTAGAACAGCACGCGCAGAATGGACGGCCAGTGCCTGTTCCAGTGGTTCAGCTCTCACTATCTCTCACCACATCACAAGAAAAAACTTGCATCTACAAAGTTTAGCATGAAAAAATGCTTTACAGACCACAGGAAGATGAACTGACCACAAATACAGAAAAGTCATCGGCAACAGCACTGAAAAAAATTAAACCCAAATTTGAAAAGGAGGCAAAGTCAAAGAGATCAAAGATGAAATTACTAACATTGGATTTCTGGAAGACAGGGGCAGAATTCACCCAGAAAGATCCTCACCACCTCCACCCCTCGGTCCATTACATTCCTATGGGGTGAATGAAAAAGTTTTCCAGACTGTTCAAAACACAGATTAAAGAACAGGGCACAGCGGCTGAAAAAACAGAGAGAGAAGAAACGGAGACCAAAGAAAAAAAAAGTTTAGAAATAGCGAAAGGAAAAAAAAAAGCTATATGAAGACTTGGGTTGGAGATGATGCGGGACAGCATGAAAGGGGAAGAAAGCCACCCGACATCTTCCATTTCTGAAAAGGCAAGTCGGGTGGAAGGGAAGAGGGTGGGGTGGAAAGTTAAGGAAGTAACAGTAAGGGATGGGACAGGTGTCGGCAGATGTCTCCAATGAAATATCATAGAAGATCATTGTGTGGTTCTTCATCACATCGGCTACTGGTGCTACGGACACAAGTTTACGTTATCATTATCATCACTATCATAATAATCACTACTGATATTATCATAATCAACAGTAGTAGTAGTAGTAGTAGTAGTAGCATTTCTTCTAGTAATTTTTGTCATCAGTCCATTACCCCTCTGACGCCGTCCTAGCCTGATTCTTTATTATTAATCGACTGTCCAACAGTTGAAAAGAATGCGCTGAGCGTGAAGGGTATTTATTCACATTTTAAAAAAGAGACTACTTTCTATCTGACCAGCATGACCAGGGAACGCAGAAGAAGAAGAAAAAGAAACTACGAACCCGATGGCTTAATTACATCTAGGACACGTGGTTAACGTGGCTTTCGCAGTCTTACGGAAATAATGCAACAACGATCAAGAATTTTTGATCATACAACCTTTACTTTACACCCTTTTACATCCTGAAAGAAACTTTCCAATCAAATTATCTCCCATCCCACCCAACGCACCATTCCGCCCCCCACCCTCCCCGCGCCCCGCCTCCCCCTTTCATCCACGGTGAACGAGAAAAATCCTTTGTCGCCAATACCGCCCTTTTTTCAATCAAGGACTACAGCTGAAAGGAAATGTAAAAAACAACAGCGTTTTGGTCACTCGTGCATAAAGAGGCGAAGGTGTTCAAAATTAAAAGAACATCTGAAGCAGAGGACGGGGGGAGAGGTTAGAGGCTTGAAGAAGGAGTTACATCGTAGCTGTAATTTATTAGTAATATTCAATAGCTGAACTGATCAGTAATATACAGACCAGATGAAGTGGAGTAATGGAAGGGAAGCAAACTAGCGGAGAAAACAAATGTTTCGACTGATTCACCTTCGCAAATGCTGCTCCTGCATTTTTGTGAGTGCGCGCGTGCGCACGCGCGTGTGTGTATGTGTGTGAGTGTGTGTGTGTGGTGTGTGTGTGTGTGTGTGTGTGTGTGTGTGTGTGTGTGTGTGTGTGCGTGCATGCGCGCGCGCGCCCGCGTGTGTGTGTGTTTGTGTGTGTGTGCGTGTGTGCACGTGCGTACAGTTGTTTGCGTGCATGTGTGTGTGTGTGTGTGTGTGTGTGTGTGTGTGTGTGTGTGTGTGTGTGTGTGTGCGCGCGTGTGTGTGTGCGTGCGCGCGTGTGTGTGTTGTGTGTGTGTTTGTGTGTGTGTTGTGTGTGTGTGTGTGTGTGTGTGTGTGTGTGTGTGTGTGCTTGCGTGAATGTGACCATGCGTTTGTGAGGGCATGCGTGCGTGCGTGTGTGCATGCGTGCGCGCTTGCATGTGTGTTTGTATGCGTGCGTGTGTGTGTGTTTGTGTTTGCGTGAGACTGCGGGCGTGAGTGCATGCATGCACGCGTGGGCGAGTGTGTGTGTACATGTGTGTATGCGTGTGCGCGCGCAAGCGCGTTTGTGTGTGTATGTGTGTACGCGCGCGCGTGTATATGTCTGCATGTGTGTGCACATATGTGTATGTTTATGTGTGTGCACGTACGTGTGTGTGTGTGTAGTGTGTGTGTGTGTGTGTGTGTGTGTGTGTGTGTGTGTGGAGGGGGGGTGTACGTACGAGCGTATGTGCGTGCGAGTGGGCCAGCGTGTTTGCGTGTGCATGTGTGTGTGTGTGTGTGCGTGTGTGCGTGTGCGCGCGCGCGCGCGCGTGTGTGTGTGGTGGATGTGTGTGTTGTGTGTGTGTGTGTGTGTGTGTGTGTGTGTGTGTGGTGTGTGTGTGCGTGCGTGAGTGTGTATGTGCTCGAGTGAATGTGAGCATGCGGGTGCGAGAGCATGCGTGCATGCGTGTGGGATAGCGTGTGTGTATGTGTGCGCGCGCGCGTATGCGTGTGTGTGTGTGTGTTGTGTGTGTGTGTGTGTGTGTGTGTGTGTGTGTGTGTGTGTGTGCCTACGTACATGCACTCATCACTCATAGATTCTATTTCAGAACCACCAGACTTTCTCCTGAGTTATTCTCCGATCCACCTTCAACACCCTCATCCTCCCTTTGAGACAGATTCCAACAAAACAACCCCCCCTTGACAGACGACCCCCCGACCCCAGCACCAAAGATCACCTCCCCCCGCCAAACCCCACCCACCATCAAACGGTGGTCCCGCGACCCGCCCTCTCCGGGATCTTTTGCTCCCCCCTCGTCTCGGGATCAACACAGGGTGCCAGATCTCAAAGGTTCTAGACGTCCGTGACCCGACCTGGGTTGGCGATGGTCATCTGACCCACACGCGTGCTTCTAGAAGTCACAGGCTATTTTTTAGGTGTATATATGGTAATATTAGCTTGTCCATTCACGAGTCCTTAGGCGTATTTTATACCATCTGACTGCACCATTGGTTGTGTTAACTGTGGAGTTTCCCCCCTTATTACGATGATTAATTAACTTTTTTCCGTTACGTAACAGGGTATTCACGAGTCATTAGGCGTATTTAATACCATCTGATTGCGCCATTGCCCCGTTAGTTCATGGTTTAGCTAATCCTGAATTAATTGATTAAATTAACCCGTTTTAAGTCCACGTAACAGGGCATTCACGAGCCATTAGGCGTATTTAATACCATCTGACTGCGCCAGTGGCCGTGTTAGCCGTGGGGCTTATTTTCCCTTTCTCCAGTTGATAAATACATTTTTTAAATCCAAGTAACAGGGCATTCACGAGTCATTAGGCGTATTTAATACCATCTGACTTGCGCCACTGGCCGTTGTTAGCTGTGGAGGTTTTTTTCCCCCCTTCTCCAGTTGATAAAGACATTTTTTTAATCCACGTAAACAGGGCATTCACGAGCCATTAGGCGTATTCAATACCATCTGACTGCGCCATTGGCCTTGTTAGTGGAGTCCCCCCCCCCCCCCCACCCCTCTTCAATTGCTTAGTACATTTTTTTTCATCCACCTAACAGGGCATTCACGAGCCATAAGGCGTATTCAATACCGTCTGACTACGCATTGGCCCTGTTAGTGGAGTTTTATCCCCCCCCCCCCCCCCCCCCCCCCCCCCCCCCCCCCCCCCCCTTCTTCACTTGCTTAGTACATTTTTTTTCATCCACCTAACAGGGCATTCACGAGCCATTAGGCGTATTCAATACGTCTGACTACGCCATTGGCCTTGTTAGTGGAGTTTTATCCCCCCTTCTTCACTTGCTTAGTACATTTTTCATCCACGTAACAGGGCATTCACGAGTCATTAGGCGTATTCAATACCCTCTGACTGCGCCATTGGCCTTGTTAGTGGAATTTTTTCCCCCTTCTTCATTTGCAAAGTACATACTTTTTTTATCCACCTAACAGGGCATTCACGAGTCATTAGGCGTATTCAATACCCTCTGACTGCGCCTTTGGTCCCGTTAGAGTGGAGTCCCCTCCTTCCCCCCACCCTCACCCACCGCCCTTCACTGGACAATAACATTAACTTTCATAGTCCTAGTAACAAAGTATTCACGAGTCTTCAGTCGTATTAGATATCATCTGACTACGTCATTGGCCTATTAGCTGTTGAGGATTTGTTTGCTTTTTTTTTTTTTAACACTTATGACCTAGGACATTCTTTGGTGGTTGGAGGATCACTTTTGTCTAGAACCAAGGGGACGGCACCCTCTGTTGACCCCAGTCTAAAATCGAAAAATGGGGGAACATTCTGGAGGGAAGGCGCTTTAGAACCACCGTTTGAAGGCATGGGAGATATCCCGGTGATGAGGGTTCGGGCGGACGTCCACCCAAGGTGAGGTTGATTGTTGGAACTTGTCTCAAAGGGCAGGAAGTCGGGTTTGAAGACAGATAGTGAAAATAAGTCAGGAAAAGGCCCGACAGGGCTGAAATAGAATCTCTCTCTCTCTCTCTCTCTCTCTCTCTCTCCCCCTCCCTCTCTACCCTGTCCGTCCGTCCGTCAGTCAATCCTCTCGTCAGTCTGTCCGTTCCTCGCTATCAGTCTGTCCCCCCCCCCCCCTCTCTCACTTCCCTCCCCCTACCCCGTCCGTCCGTCAATCAGTCAATCCTTTCGTCGGTCTGTCTGTCTCTCTCTCTCTTTCTCCCCCTCTATCTATCTACCTCTCTCTCTCTCTCTCTCTCTCTGTCTCTCGTTGTCCTTTCGTCGCAAAGATTTTTAATGCAATTTCTGGTGCGTTTCTAGACGATGTCATTTAATGAGATGTGTGAAAGTTTTTTTTTTAAATGACTGGTGAGTTGATTTTAACGTGGTGACAGCCCTGATGTGGCCCTTTGCGGTCGGCTGGGCTATAAGCAACATTATCTTATCTTATCTTGTCCTTTCGTCGCTATCTGTCTGTCCCTCTCTCTGTCTCTTTCTGCTCTCCCCGTCTGTCACTGTCTGTCTCTCTCTGTGTCCTTCCGTCGCTATCTGTCAGTCGGTCTGTCTGTCCCTCTCTCTCTCTGTGTGTGTGTGTGTGTGTGTGTGTGGTGTGTGTGTGTGTGTGTGTGTGTGTGTGTGTGTGTGTGTGTGTATGCGTGCGCGTACATGTGGGTGGGTGGTTGCGCACGCGTGCGCACGTGTGTGTGTGTGTGTGTGTGTGTGTGTGTTCGTGTTTGAATGTGTGTGTTGTGTGTGTGTGTGTGTGTGTGTGTGTGTGTGTGTGTGTGTGTGTGTGTGTGTGTGTGAGCGCTCACAAGCCACTTTACCGATTAAAAGAATTATTATGAAAAGAACTCTTTTAAGATACCTAAGAGTTTCAAAGTCACACCAGCCTTTGTGCATTCGATGCTATGCCCTGTAAACGCAAACAAGAAAGCCGGTTAAGGTTACCTTGAAACCTCATTTCATGCAGACCATATTAAACCCTGTCACAATTGAAGTTTGCACTCATCAAACGAACAACGATGGTTGAAGTTAATTGTGAAATCAACCTCAATACTCTGTTGAATGCAAAGCGTTCACGAACACTTGTTTACACTACTGACCAACTTATTCCATAGCCCCATACCTACCTGCTTTCCATTTTGTGACACGGAAAAGAAAAAGCAGCAGACTAAACCTATTTACCACTTAGCGCGGTTTTATTAAAAGGGAGGGAGGGAGGAGGAGGAGAGAGCGGGAGGATGGGGGAAGGGTGGGGGTGGGAACCGGAAAGAGGATCAGTCAGAAAAAAGAACGAAAGAAAAGAAGAAAACGGATCTCACCTTGAGTCGCAGCACTGAGTGACACGAAAAAGAGAAGAAGAAAGATTTGAAAAGTACAACAGTGGCAATAATTAATAGTAACATCATACCTAGCGCAATTATTAGGTGTGGGTTTTTTTCCCTTATGAGTACTGTTATTTCTCGTACTGTTATTGCTGGTGGTGCTTCGACACGACTACTACTACTACTACTGCTACTACTACTACTACTACTGCTACTACTACTACTGCCGCTGCTGCTGCTGCTATATGTCCAGTGTGTCACTACGGTCACGACCAGACGATCTAGCAAACAACTGTCAACAATGGCGCTAAGCACACACATTTCAAATGCTCTCTTCTCTCTCTCTCTCTCTCTCTCTCTCTCTCTCTCTCTCTCTCTCCATGCCCAATAGTAAGAGAAGTCGTAAACTAAATAAAACGGTGATGGGCAAGAGTCAGAAGGCTTCTTCGAAAAGACAGTTACAGGAAAGCCGTAAAACTTGGTGGTCAGGTCTACTTGGCGAACAAAGAAGGGAAGCGGGTTACAAATGGAGGGACCCTTGTGTGAAAGGAAAACGTTGGCCGTAGGACTTAGGCCTAAAAGATGAAAAGTCTGTACATGTGGATGTCAGAAAGGAGAACGTAGGCCATATCGTTTTGGCCTAAAGGAAGGGGTCTGTAAATCTGGATGTCAGCATACATGTAACGCAGAATGTAACATGGTGCCGGGTGTGCACGGACAGCCTACACCTTACGGAGTCAGTAACATGGCGTCACATCTGAACGGATATCCTACACCGAAAATAACATGGTGTCACATGTGAATGGATATCCTACACCGAAACATGGTGCCAGATATGAACGGATATCCTACACCGAAAATAACATGGTCCTAGATATTAATGGATATCCTGCACCGAAAAGAACACGGTGACAGATATGAACGGATATCCTACACCGAAAATAACATGGTGCCAGACATGAATTATGAACGGATATCCTACACCGAAAATAACGTTTTGCCAGATATGAACGGATATCCTACACCGAAAATTACAAGGTGCAAGTCATGAAGGATAATCTACACCGAAAATGACATGGTGCCAGATGTTGAACGGACATTCTACACCGAAAATGCCATGGTGCCTGGTTGACCCAACAGTGATGCAACGTGCTCGAGGCTTGAAGTTCCGACCGATACAAAAATTGTCATTTTCACTGCCCATGTTACCGGGCTATTCTCCCCCTTTCCCGTGTTCCCCGCCCCGCCCAGACAAGAGCAATCTGAAATAGTTATTCTTACCTGTCACATAAACTTTGGTGCATGTGGACATCACGCCTAAATGTACCTATCCAAACAACCATAATAAGAAGACAGCCCTAATGTGGCCAATGTACCTATCCAAACAACCATAATACGAAGACAGCCCTAATGTGGCCAATGTACCTATCCAAACAACCATAATAAGAAGACAGCCCTAATGTGGCCAATGTACCTATCCAAACAACCATAATAAGAAGACAGCCCTAATGTGGCCAATGTACCTATCCAAACAACCATAATAAGAAGACAGCCCTAATGTGGCCAATGTACCTATCCAAACAACCATAATAAGAAGACAGCCCTAATGTGGCCAATGTACCTATCCAAACAACCATAATAAGAAGACAGCCCTAATGTGGCCAATGTACCTATCCAAACAACCATAATAAGAAGACAGCCCTAATGTGGCCAATGTACCTATCCAAACAACCATAATAAGAAGACAGCCCTAATGTGGCCAATGTACCTATCCAAACAACCATAATAAGAAGACAGCCCTAATGTGGCCAATGTACCTATCCAAACAACCATAATAAGTAGACAGCCCTAATGTGGCCAATGTACCTATTTCAACAACTAAACTGGCCAGTGCAACTATCCAAACAAGTATACACAGTGGACAGCCCTGACATCACGATTTGCAAGGAAGATAAATGACAACGTCATGGGGAAGGTAGTAACAAACAGCAACATCAAGAATTTAAAAGCAAACATCAAGAATTTAAAAGCAACGATGCAACGGATAAGGACATCATGAAAAGGGAAAGACAGAAGAGGTCATGGGAAGAAACGACAGATCGATAAGGAATTTAAAAAAAAGGAGGAACAAAATACAAAAAGGAAAGATGGGTGTGGTCATCATGAGTATTGAATCATAGATGACATCATGAGAAAGGAAAGAAAAGGGAAAAACACACCCCAATGTGCCTCTTTCAGAGAAATCAACACACACACCCCAATGTGCCTCTTTCAGAGAAATCAACACACACACCCCAATGTGCCTCTTTCAGAGAAATCAACACACACACCCCAATGTGCCTCTTTCAGAGAAATCAACACACACACCCCAATGTGCCTCTTTCAGAGAAATCAACACACACACCCCAATGTGCCTCTTTCAGAGAAATCAACACAACACACCCCAATGTGCCTCTTTCAGAGAAATCAACACACACACCCCAATGTGCCTCTTTCAGAGAAATCAACACACACAGGATCGGTTTGTGGACAAATAACAGCAAAAATGGATATGGACATCGTGAGATGGCACAGATGGAAGTAGACATCATGAAAAGGACAGATGGAAGTAGACATCATGAGAAAGGACAGATGGAAGTAGACATCATGAGAAAGGACAGATGGAAGTAGACATTATGAGAAAGGACAGATGGAAGTAGACATCATGAGAAGGACAGACGGAAGGAGATCATCACGAGAAAGGACAGATGGAAGTAGACATCATGGAAAGGACAGATGGAAGTAGATATCACTGGAAAGGACAGATGGAAGTAGACATCACGAGAAAGGACAGATGGAAGTAGACATCAGAGAAAGGACAGACTGGAAGTAAACATCGTGCGAAAAGGACAGATGGAAGTAGATATCAATGGAAAGGACAGATGGAAGTAGACATCACGAGAAGGACAGATGGAAGTAGACATCATGACAAAGAAGAATTGGGGCACATGGAGAGAAAGGACAGACTGGCGGGCACATGGAGAGAAAGGACAGACTGGCGGGCACATGGAGAGAAAGGACAGACTGGCGGGCACTGGAGGAAAGGACAGACTGGCGGGACATGGAGAGAAAGGACAGATGGCGGGACATGGAGAGAAAGGACAGACTGGCGGGGACATGGAGAGAAAGGACAGACTGGCGGGACATGGAGAGAAAGGACAGACTGGTGAGAACATGGAGAGAAAGACAGACTGGCGGGACATGGAGAGAAGGACAGACTGGCGGGGACATGGAGAGAAAGGACAGACTGGCGGGCACATGGAGAGAAAGGACAGACTGGCGGGCACATGGAGAGAAAGGACAGACTGGGGGACATGGAGAGAAAGGACAGACTGGCGGGCACATGGAGAGAAAGGACAGACTGGCGGGGACATGGAGAGAAAGGACAGACTGGCGGGCACATGGAGAGAAAGGACAGATGGCGGGCACATGGAGAGAAAGACAGACTGGCGGGACATGGAGAGAAAGGACAGACTGGCGGGACATGGAGAGAAAGGACAGACTGGTGAGGACATGGAGAGAAAGGACAGACTGGCGGGGACATGGAGAGAAAGGACAGACTGGCGGGGACATGGAGAGAAAGGACAGACTGGTGAGGACATGGAGAGAAAGGACAGACTGGGGGGACATGGAGAGAAAGGGCAGATTGGTGAGGACATGGAGAGAAAGGACAGACTGGCGGGGACATGGAGAGAAAGGACAGACTGGCGGGGACATGAAGAAAAAGAACAGACTGGCGGGACATGGAGAGAAAGGACAGACTGGCGGGACATGGAGAGAAAGGACAGACTGGCGGGGACATGGAGAGAAAGGACAGATTGGCGGAGACATTGAGAGAAAAGACAGATTGGCGGGGACATGGAGAGAAAGGACAGATTGGCGGGGACATGGAGAGAAAGGACAGATTGGCGGGGACATGGAGAGAAAGAACAGATTGGTGAGGACATGAGAGAAAGAACAGATTGGCGGGCACATGGAGAGAAAGGACAGACTGGCGGGACATGGAGAGAAAGGACAGACTGGTGAGGACATGGAGAGAAAGGACAGACTGGCGGGGACATGGAGAGAAAGGGAGGATGAGTGTGGGCATCATGACAAAGCAGGATGGACATGGACACCCTTAGGGGAAAAAGGACAATATGAAATGTAAAGTGGAGATGAAAACATGGTGAGGAAGGAGAAAAAGGACAATATGAAATGTAAGATGGATATTGAACAACTAGTGAGGAGGAAAAAAGATAATATGAAATGTAAATAGTGTATGAAAAACATGGTGAGGAAGGGAAAAAAGGACAATATGAAATGTAAAGATGTGTATGAAAACATGGTGAGGAAGGAAAAAAAGGACAATATGAAATGTAAAATGTGTATGAAAACATGGTGAGGAAGGAAACAAAGGACAATATGAAATGTAAGATGTGTATGAAAACATGGTGAAGGAAAAAAAGGACAATATGAAATGTAAAGATGTGTATGAAAACATGGTTAGGAAGGAAACAAAGGACAATATGAAATGTAAAGATGTGTATGAAAACATGGTGAGGAAAGGAAACAAAGGACAATATGAAATGTAAAGATGGATATGAAAACATGGTGAGGAAGGAAAAAAGGACAATATGAAATATAAAGATGTGTATGAAAACATGGTGAAGGAAAAAAGGACGATATGAAATGTAAAGATGTGTATGAAAACATGGTGAGGAAGGAAAACACACGACTACGAAGTAAGACAGAAACGGGTACATGAGAACACCACGTGTAAGAAAGAACATGGTAGTTGAGAACATGATAGGGAAGAAAAGACTAGATGAGGCATGGTGAGGAAAGAAAGAACATTGTAGTTGAGAACATCACAGGGAAGGGAAGACTAGATGAGACATGGTGAGGAATGAAAGGGCGGATAACACATGGTGAGGGGGCAAGGGCGAACGAGGACGCCACAGTTAAAAATACACACGAAAAGGTTAAACGGCATGGGAAAGAAAACGATGGTTGAAGACGATGGATGGGAACATGGTAAGCACGGACGATGAGGACAATGCGAGAAAGGCCAGTGATGATGAGGACAATGCGAGAAAGGCCAGTGATGATGAGGACAATGCGAGAAAGGCCAGTGATGATGACAATGTGAGAAAGGCCAGTGATGATGACAATGCGAGAAAGGCCAGTGATGATGAGGACAATGCGAGAAAGGCCAGTGATGATGACAATGCGAGAAAGGCCAGTGATGATGAGGACAATGCGAGAAAGGCCAGTGATGATGACAATGCGAGAAAGGCCAGTGATGATGACAATGCGAGAAAGGCCAGTGATGATGACAATGCGAGAAAGGCCAGTGATGATGACAATGCGAGAAAGGCCAGTGATGATGAGACATGCGAGAAAGGCCAGTGATGAGGACAATGTGAGAAAGGCCAGTGATGATGAGGACAATGCGAGAAAGGCAGTGATGATGACAATGCGAGAAAGGCCAGTGATGATGAGGACAATGCGAGAAAGGCCAGTGATGATGACAATGCGAGAAAGGCCAGTGATGATGAGGACAATGCGAGAAAGGCCAGTGATGAGGACAATGTGAGAAAGGCCAGTGATGATGAGGACAATGTGAGAAAGGCCAGTGATGATGAGGACAATGTGAGAAAGGCCAGTGGTGATGAGACAATGTGAGAAAGGCCAGTGACGATGAGGACAATGTGAGAAAGGCCAGTGACGATGAGGACAATGTGAGAAAGGCCAGTGAATGAGGACAATGTGAGAAAGGCCAGTGATGATGAGGACAATGCGAGAAAGGCCAGTGATGATGAGGACAATGTGAGAAAGGCCAGTGACGATGAGGACAATGTGAGAAAGGCCAGTGATGATGACAATGTGAGAAGGCAGTGATGATGAGGACAATGCGAGAAAGGCCAGTGATGATGAGGACAATGTGAGAAAGGCCAGTGACGATGAGGACAATGTGAGAAAGGCCAGTGATGATGACAATGTGAGAAAGGCCAGTGATGATGAGGACAATGCGAGAAAGGCCAGTGATGATGAGGACAATGCGAGAAAGGCCAGTGATGATGAGGACAATGTGAGAAAGGCCAGTGATGATGAGGACAATGTGAGAAAGGCCAGTGATGATGAGGACAATGTGAGAAAGGCCAGTGATGATGAGGACAATGTGCGAAAGGCCAGTGATGATGAGGACAATGTGCGAAAGGCCAGTGATGATGAGGACAACGTAAGAAAGACCAGTGATGATGAGGACAAGTAAGAAAGACCAGTGATGATGAGGCAATGTGAGAAAGACCAGTGATGATGACAATGTGAGAAAGGCCAGTGATGATGACAATGTGAGAAAGGCCAGTGATGATGACAATGTGAGAAAGGCCAGTGATGATGACAATGTGAGAAAGGCCAGTGATGATGAGGAAAATGTGAGAAAGGCCAGTGACGATGAGGAAAATGTGAGAAAGGCCAGTGACGATGGGACGATGTGAAATAGGCATGATGAGGACAATGTGAGAAAGGCCAGTGACGATGAGGGCGATGTGAAATAGGCCAGTGATGAGGACAATGTGAAAAAGGCCAGTGACGATGAGGACAATGTGAGAAAGGCCAGTGATGATGACAATGTGAGAAAGGCCAGTAATGATGAGGACAACGTGAGAAAGGCCAATAATGATGAGGACAATGTGAGAAAGGTCAGCGATGACGAGGACAATGTGAGAAATGCCAGTGACGATGAGGACAATGTGAGAAAGGCCAGTGATGCATTTTCAGAAAATGATGAACGAAGACCGGAAAGGAAAGGACGAATAAAGGGGAAGATTTTTCTTCGTACCCTCTGCCTCTACAGTAAAGAACTTCACGGCGTCAAAGATCCATAGAGCATATGTATACAGACAACGTTCTCAAATGCTTTGGAACACTCATTCCATGAAAATTCAAAGCAAAAGCTTCAATTTGTAACAGGAAATAGCTCTTGTACAGAATGAAAAAACGAACTATTTCCAACATGTATCTCGTTTTCATCCAATTCAATTAATTATCCCCAAACAAATATATTTCGTTTCTCATCCAAATTCAATTTCTTTATCCTGCTTTAAAAATAATACGATCTGACAGAAGCAAACGGTTCGGAAATCTTGCCAAAAGGGAAATTGCAGTTGCGAGCTTCTTTGTACATTACAGTGGCTGTTCATACATGAAGTGCGTCGTTTTATTTATTCGTTATTTATTTTTAACTGGTTAGGACGGCATGAACTGTTGAAGTTGCCGCAAGAAAAACATTGGACAGATTATAAGTTACATTTATGGGTAAATAAACGAGTATCCAAATGACAAATTTTTAAACTGCTCGACTGACTGACTGATCGATTGATGTTTTTTATTTACCTTTTTGTTATCTGTAAATCGAGACTATTTTTTTATTTGAGTGATGAATAGTTTTCCTTAAATCAAGGAAAAAATCGATTACTAATCTCTACTTAGAAAAAGGAAATTTCGAGGAATCGCCGTCCACAACAGATGTAGTGTGCACTACTACTACTACCACCACACACACACACACACACACACATTAACACACGACAAACATAAACACAACTGGAAACAAAACAACGTAAATACAAAAAAGAAAAACACATCACACGAACATAAGCGCGCGCGCGCACACACACACACATACATATAATATACACACACACACATACACACACTTGTTTTATGTCACTAATATTGACAGTCGTTAAATTGAATAAGAAACAACAACGACAACAACCCTCTACACACACACACACACACACCGTGCACGCACGCCGCGCACAAAACACACAACACACACACACACACACACACCAGCGCGTCTGCACACGCACAAATCTCCCCCCCCCCTCCCCCACGTGCCCACACACAGAGACACACACACATATATACACACACGTGCGCGCGCATGCGTGTACACACACATACAACACACACAACCACATGCAAACGCGCGAGCGTATATCTATCTTACATTATTTTAATGTGGACGACACTAACTTGAAAAAGAAAAAACTACGAAAAAAACCCACTGATCTATACAGAAAGATCTAAATTCCTGACACAACAACAACAACAACAACCACCACACACACACACACACACACACACACACACACACACACACATACACACACACCACACACATATATATACTACTACAAATTTGTTTCGAGCGCGTTGCGCTGTCATCCTGATGACAGCGCAACGCGCTCGAAACAAATTTGTAGATAGTTTTAAGTTTTCTCTTTTTACTTGTTTTAACTAATTTTGCTCCCCAAGAGTTGAGCACTTAAATTGTTTAGGCATTTTAAAAATATACAGAATCTATATATATAATATATATAAATATATATTATATAAAATATACACACACACACACACACACACGTCGCCGCCTTCGCGCAAACACACACAGACACACACTACAGTAACTTCAGATGTTTTCTGATTGATCCCCCCCTCCGTCTTTTTTCCTACATCCATAGTACCAACATCCCCTTTCCTCTCCAACCTTATCCCCACTCCCTCCTCAACCCTAGACCCCACTCCACACTATCCAACACCCCCTTCCTACCAACCTACACCCCCACTCCACACTATCCAACATCCCCTGCCTTACCAACCTACACCCCCCCCTCCACACTATCCAACACCCCCTGTCCTTACAAACCACACCCCACTCCACACTATCCAACATCCCCTGTCCTTACCAACCACACCCCAATCCACACTAACATCCCCTGTCCTCCCCAACCTACACCCCACTCTACACTATCCAACATTCCCTGTCCTTACCAACCTACACCCCACTCCACACTAACATCCCCTGTCCTTACCAACCTAAAACCCCACTCTACACTACCCAAACCCATCCCCTGTCCTTCCCAACCTACACCCACTCCACACTATCCAACCCCCCTGTCCTTACCATCCTACACCCCACTCCACACATCCAACATCCCCTGTCCTTACCAACCCTACACCCCCCCTCTACACTATCCAACATCCCCTGTCCTCCCCCAAACCCTACACCCCACCCCAACACTATCCAACGCCCCCTGTCCTTACCAACCTAACACCCCATTCCACACTATCCAACATCCCCTGTCCTTACCAACCTACAACCAACTCCACACTATCCAACTCCCCTGTCCTTACCAACCTACACCCCACTCCACAATGTCCAACGCCCCCGTCCTTACCAACCTACACCCCATTCCACACTATCCAACCCCCCTGTCCTACCAACCTACACCCCACTTCACTATCCAACTCCCCTGTCCTTAAACCAACCGACACCCCACTACAACACTATCCAACTCCCCTGTCCTTACCAACCTACACCCCACTCTACATTATCCAACTCCCCGTCCTTACCAACCTACACCCCATTCCACACTATCCAACTCCCTGTCCTTCCCCAACCGACACCCCACTCTAAAACTATCCAACTCCCCTGTCCTTACCAACCTACAACCCCACTCTACATTATCCAACTCCCCTGTCCTTACCAACCTACCACCCCATTCCACACCTATCCAACACCCCCTGTCCTTACCAACCTACACTCCACTCCCACACTAACCAACTCCCCTGTCCTTACCAACCTACACCCCACTCTACCCTATCCAACCCCCCTGTACTCCTTACCAACCTAAAACCCCACTCCACACTATCCAACATCCCCTGTCCTTACCAACCTAAACCCCACTCGACACTATCCAACTCCCCGTTCTTACCAACCTACATCCCATTCCACACTATCCAACATCCCCTGTCCTTCCCAACCTACACCCAACTCCACACTATCCAACATCCCCTGTCCCTTACCAACCTACACCCCATTCCACACTATCCAACATCCCCTGTCCTTACCAACCTACACCCCACTCCACACTATCCAACATCCCCTTCCCTTTACCAACCTACACCCAATTCCACACTATCCAACATCCCCTGCCTTACTAACCTACACCCCATTCCACACTATCCAACATCCCATGTCCTTACCAACCTACACCCCACTCCACACTATCCAACTCCCCTGCCTTCCCAACCTACACCTCACTCCACACTATCCAACATCCCCTGTCCTTACCAACCTACACCCCACCCCAAACACTATCCAACTCCCCTGTCCTTCCCAAACCTACACCCCACTCCACACTATCCAACTCCCCTGCCATTACCAACCTACACCCCACGCACACTACCAACATCCCCTGTCCTTACCAACCTAAACCCCACTCTACACTATCCAACATCCCCTGTCCTCCCCAACCTACACCCCACCAACACTATCCAACATCCCCTGTCCTACCAACCTACACCCCCCCTCTACACTATCCAACATCCCCGTCCTTACCACCTACACCCCACTCCACACTATCCAACATCCCCTGTCCTTACCAACCTAAACCCCACTCCACACTAATCCAACATCCCTGCCCTTTACCAACCTGCACCCCACTCCACACAAAACGAACATCCCCGTCCTTACCACCTACACCCCACTCCACACTATCCAACATCCCCGTCCTTACCAGCCTACACCCCACTCCACACTAACATCCCCTGTCCTACCAACCTCCCACCCCACTCCACACTATCTAACATCCCCTGTCCTTACCAACCTACATCCCCTGTCCTAACCAACCTACACCCCATCCCCACACTATCCAACATCCCCTGTCCTTACCAACGTACACCCCACTCTAACACTACCCAAACTCCCTTGTCCTTACCAACCTACACCCCATTCCACACATCCAACATCCCCTGTCCATACCAACCTACACCCCACTCCACACAAATCCAACTCCCCTGTCCTTACCAACCTACACCTCACTCCACACTATCCAACATCCCCTGTCCTTACCAACCTCCCACCCCACTCCACACTATCCAACTCCCCTGTCCTTACCAACCTTCACCCCACTCCACACTACCAACTCCCCTGTCCTTACCAACCTACACCCCACTCCAACACTATCCAACTCCCCTGTCCTTACCAACCTACACCCCACTCTACACTATCCAACATCCCCTGTCCTTACCAGCCTACACCACCCCCCATACTATCCAACATCCCCGTCCTTACCACCTGCACCCCACTCCACACTACCCCAACATCCCCTGTCCTTACCAACCTGAAACCCCACTCCACACTATCCAATATCCCCTTCCTCACCACCTACACCCCACTCCACACTATCCAACATCCCCTGTCCTTACCAACCTACACCCCACTCCACACTAACATCCCCTGTCCTTACCAACCTGCACCCCACTCCCCCACTATCTAAACATTCCCTGTCCTTACCAACCTACACCCCTGTCCTAACCAACCTACACCCCACTCCACACTATCCAACATCCCCTGTCCTTACCAACCTACACCCCAACTCCACGCTATCCAACATCCCATGTCCTTACCAACCTACACCTCACTCCACACATCCAACATCCCCTGTCCTTACCAACCTACACCCCACTCCACACAATCCAACATCACCTGTCCTTACCAACCTACACCCCACTCCACACTATCCAACATCCCCTGTCCTTACCAACCTACACCCCGTTTCCACACTATCCAACATCCCCTGTTGTTTACCAACCTACACCCCACTCCCACAACTACCCCAACATCCCCTGTCCTTACCAACCTACACCCCACTTCACACTATCCACATCCCCTGTCCTTACCACCTAACCACCCCACTCCACACTAACATCCCCTGTCCTTACCAACCTACACCCCACTCCACACTATCCAACATCCCCTGTCCTTACCAACCTACACCCACTCACATTTATCCAACATCCCCTGTCCTAACCAACCACACCCCACTCCACACTAACATCCCCTGTCCTTACACCTACACCCCACCCACACTATCCAACATCCCCTGCCCTTTAAACCAACCACACCCCACTCCACACTATCCAACATCCCCGTCCTACCAACCTACACCCCACTCCACACTATCCAACATCCCCTGTCCTTACCAACCTGCACCCCACTCCACACTAACATCCCCGTCCTTCCCAACCTGCACCCCCACTCCACACTATCAAACATCCCCTGTCCTACCAACCTACACCCCCTGTAACTAACCAATCTACACCCCACTCCACACTATCCAACAACCCCTGTCCTTACCAACCTACACCCCTTCCACACTATCCAACATCCCCTGTGCTTACCAACCTACACCCCACTCCACACTAACATCCCCTGTCCTTACCAACCTACACCCCACTCCACACTATCCAACTCCCCTGTCCTTACCAACCACACCCCACTCCACACTATCCAACATCCCCTGTCCTTACCACCAAACACACCACTCCACACTATCCAACATCCCCTGTCCTTACCAACCTAATCACCGCGGTTCCGTCGACCCTCCCGCTGTGTGTGTTGTGTGTGTGTTGTGTGTGTGTGTGTTTTGTGTGCATGTGCGTGGTGTGTGCGTGTATGTGTTTTGGGGGAGGGTAGGATGGTAGTCAGCTTTTGATTGAGCAACATTTTTTTTAAAATTTTGTTGTTTTTGGGGGTTTTTTCTTTTTTAAAAGTTTCATTTCTCTAGGTTAACACCCCCAGACAAAAAATTAACTGCTCCATCGGACGATAGCAAACCTTCCTCTCCCCCCCCCCCCACGCGTCTTTGCGTGTGTGCGCGTGCGCGCGTGTATTCTGTGTGTGTAGCCTATAAACTGATACATTGTGAAAATCATCTTAACTAGCCGTCTACAAAGTATGTGACAAGACATTAAACAGAACTACCACACACACACATAAACATTGCGCGGGGTGCACACCACACACACACACACACAACACACACACACACACACAAATAATAATAACTTACCCACTGGGGTCGCTGACAATCACAGTCAACACAGGCGTGAGCCCATACCAAGCGGGTTCACGTTGGTCCTAATGTTCAGAACTGACCTTTCTGCTTGGAAGTACAGAACAGCCACTCCACACTATCCAACATCCCCTGTCCTTACCACCTACACCCCACTCCACACTATCCAACTCCCCCGTCCTTACCAACCTACACCCACTCCACACTATCCAACTCCCCTGTCCCTTTCCAACCTACACCCCCCTCCACACTACCAACACCCCTGTCCTTACCAACCTACACCCCACTCCACACTATCCAACATCCCCTGTCCTTACCAACCCCACACCCCACTCCACACTATCCAACATCCCCTGTCCTTACCACCTACACCCCACTCCACACTATCCAACATCCCCTGCCCTTACCAACCTACAACCCCACCCACACTATCCAACATCCCTGTCCTTACCAACCTACACCCACTCCACACTATCCAACACCCCTGTCCTTACCAACCTACACCCCACTCCACACTATCCAACACCCCTGTCCTTACCTTCCCTGTCCGGTGAATAAACACCCATGCAAATTTCACAAGTTTTGTGATGTGCACAGGTAAAGTAGACACCACTGTCGCCACAGTAAGAAACTTGTGTGAAGACTACCTACCGACGATAAAACTCTGTCGTGTTTGGTGTGGAGTTGGTGGTAGTGGATCTCTCCGCCATGTTGGTCCCACACCGGTGTGCCCACATTCGGAGTAATGCGCGGGCTGATTGCGCATGCAGCAGGCCGGACGGTTGAGGCACGTGCAACACAGAGGACCTTGACTTGCACGGAATTGTTGACGTCGATCGTAAGCTGTGTTGACACAGTCCTGAAACAAATGCATTGCCTCGTCCGTTGATTCACCATCACAAGTGTGTGTGTGTGTGTGTGTGTGTGTGTGTGTGTGTGCGTGCGTGCGTGCGTGCGTGCGTGTGTGTGTGTTTTGTGTGTGTCCATATAGATTATTGTCCATCACATAAACGGACTATAGTTTACTGGTTTTTGTTGTTGTTGTTGTTCTCCCAAACTTACAACTTATGGCTTTGTGATGTTAATTATCGTTGACTGGATAATGCATCACAGAGAAGATTAATTAGAATTGATGGAAAGACTGAGGAGAAGAAGATAAGTTGTAATCATTTCTGTTGTTGTTGTTGTTTGTTTCTTTGTTTTCGTCACACCTCCAAATTTAATAGTATAACAGTTCAGAAAAGAAGGGGGAAAAAATAAAGAAAAAAAACATGCTTGTACACATGAAATAAACCCAACTTAGTCAAAAGCAGTATTTTACTTAATATACTTTTTTTGCTTTGATGCTTATGTCAGATTTTTTTCTTTCCTCCATTGTGTTTCGTTTAACAAATGTTTATGGGCTGACTTACAGAAATGCTGCTGATGTATCGATGTTGCGCACTGTCCTCTTTTTGCGCACCTGTAAGCTCCGATTGTTTAAGTAATTTATTTTTAAAGCTGAAAAATATCTTAAAAAAAGAAAACAGTACAGTTGTGTACAATGCTGGATGTAAAGTACAGTTATGCACAATGCTGGATGTAAAGTACAGTTGTGTACAATGCTGGATGTAAAGTACAGGTGTGTACAATGCTGGACATAAAGTACAGTTATGCACAATCCGGGATATAAAGTACAGTTGTGTACAATGCTGGATGTAAAGTACAGTTGTGTACAATGCTGGATGTAAAGTACAGTTGTGTACAATGCTGGATGTAAAGTACAGTTGTGTACAATGCTGGATGTTAAGTACAGTTGTGTACAATGCTGGATGTAAAGTACAGTTGTGTACAATGCTGGATGTAAAGTACAGTTGTGTACAATGCTGAATGTTAAGTACAGTTGTTACAATGCTGGATGTAAAGTACAGTTGTGTACAATGCTGGATGTAAAGTACAGTTGTGTACCATGCTGGATGTAAAGTACAGTTGTGTACAATGCTGGATGTACAGTACAGTTATGCACACTGCTGGATGTAAATACAGTTGTGCACACTGCTGGATGTAAAGTACAGTTGTGTACAATGCTGGATGTAAAGTACAGTTATGTACAATGCGGATGTAAAGTGCAATTATGTACAATGCTGGATGTAAAGTACAGTTGTGTACAATGCTGGATGTAAAGTACAGTTGTGTACAATGCTGGATGTAAAGTACA
>CM031611.1:40917464-40922464 GCA_018398815.1 Conus ventricosus | reverse complement strand
CTCTCTCTCTCTCTCTCTCTCTCTCTCTCTCTCTCTCTCTCTTTTTCTTCCCTCTCTCTGTTTCTTCCTCTCTCTGTTTCTCCCTCTCTCTGTTTCTTCCTCTCTCTGTTTCTTTTTTCCTCTCAGTCTCTCTCTTTTCTCTCTCTCTCTCTCTCTCCCCTCTCTCACTCTCTCTCTCTCTCTCTCTCTCTGTTCACCCCCCTCTCTCTGTGCATTTTCCTCCTCTGTTTTTGTGTCTGTCTCTCCCCCTCCCTCTCTCCCTTTCTGTCTGTCTATCTGTTTGTCCACCCCTCTCCTTCTCTCCCTTTCTGTCTGTCTGTCTGTCTACCCCTCTCCCTCTCTCCCTCCGTAGCTTTTTTTTTCTGGTCTGTCTGTCTGTCTGTCTGTCTATCCCTCTCTCCCTCCCTCTCAGTTTGTCTGTCTCTCCCACTCCCTCTCTCCCTCCCTCTCTACCCCCTCTCTCCCTCTCTGACTGTCTGTCTGTCTGTCTCTCGCTCCAAATTTCAGACAAGGTTGTGGCTTATACTCAATAATTACCTCATCTTTAAGATTTTACGGAAGAAAGATTTTAATGAAGTTCCGGCGCGGTTTTAGAAATCTGTGTTGATGAGTTGTGTGTCTGTGTGTATAGTTTTTTTTTTTTTTTTTTTTAAATATCGATGTCGACAATTGACTTCCATGGCATGACAGCCCTGATATAGATGGCCCTTTGCAGTCAGCTTGACTATAAATAACATGAACTGAATCATTTCATGTCCGTCTCTGTCTGTATCTCTCTCTGAATCTCTTCATCTCTCTCTCTCTCTCTGTCTCTCCTGTTCGTCTCTGACTCCCTCTCTGTCTCTGTCTCTGTCTGTCTCCCTTTTTCTCTGTCTCTCTCTCTGTCTCTCTCTCTCTCTATCTAAGTTTCAGATAAAGTTATGGCTTATATTAGATAAGTATTCATCTGTAAGATTTTACGCAAGAAATATTTAATGACGTTCCGGCGTGGTTTTTGAAATCTGTCTCTCTCTCTCTATATATCTTTCTGAATCTCTTCATCTCTCACTCTCTGTCTCTCCTTCTGTTCATGTCTCTCTCTCTCTCTCTCTCTTCTCTCTCTCTCTCTCTCTCTCTCTCTCTCTCTCTTCTCTCCCCTCTCTCTCTCTCTCTAAGTTTCGGACAAGGTTATGGCTTATATTAAGTAAGCATTCATCTTTGAGATTTTATGGAAGAAATATTTTAACGAAATTCCGGCGTGGTTTTAGAAAATCTGTGTTGAGTGGTGTGTTTTTGTGTGTGTGTTGTGTGTGTGTGTGTGTGTGTGTGTTGTGTGTGTGTGTGTGTGTGTGTGTGTGTTTGTTTCTTTTTTTGTTTGAACGTCTGTTCACTACAAGTGTTATTAGACGGGAAAAAAAACAAACAAAACAACAACAACAACAACACAACAACAAACAACAACAACAAAACAACAAACAAACAAAAAAAAACAAAAAATATGATTATGTGTGTGCGTGTAGTGTACGTTGTGTGGTTTTGTGTGTGTGTGTGTGTGTGTTGTGTGTGTGTGTGTGTGTGTTTTGTGTGTGTGTGTGTGTGTCTGTGTGTGTAAGGGGGGGGGGGGGAGGAGGGTGCAAGAGAGAGAGAGAGGACTGTGTTAGGGACAAGAGGGGAAGGTTGGGATGGGTGGTAAGATAGGTAGATATTTACTTATCTAGCCTTTAGTGTATGTTGATCGGGGGAATTAAAGTATATCAAATGAAACAAGTTTAGTAGAATTGGAGCATAATGCAGGGGGATGGGTGGGGGAGGAGAAAATTTGCTGGTGGGGATGGGGTCATCAGGGTGGAAAGGAAGACGGAATAGAGGGAGTGGGAGGGTGGGGGTGGGGGGATGACCATATATATCATATAATCGTAACTCTTTTATATCAATGTCGTACAACACAACAGTTTTAGTTTAAAGTACATCAGAGTAGATACCAAGTGGACCGGAATTAAAGATTTCAGAGAACACGCAAAGTAATGAGTGATTATTTAAAATATTTTCAGTGGATACTGGTGCACTGGCTGACAACTGGTCTGTTAACTTTTTCTTAGGAACAAAGTGCCTAACTCCTGGGCAGTGAAGAAGTAGGTGGTTTACACTTATTTGTTTGCCACATACGCAATGTATATTTTTAGAGTACTTTGTTCTAAAAGCATTTAATCGGAACCTATACATCAAACTAATAACATCTCTGGAATGCATTACAGATTAAATTGTTTAAAAAGGATTTCGGATTCGCTGCATTCTTTACTTGACACAGTGCTGGTAATACTGACTATTTGTTTTCTTGTGCAGTTCAGCAACCTGATTTTGAGACACTTTTTCTATGCGCTGATTAAATTCATGCAGATCTAGTCGAATGTCGAGATGCTGTGACCCTTCTTTATTTTTTGCTGCCCTTTAGCCGCATGATCTGCCCACTCGTTTGGGGTGATTCCGGAGTGAGAGGGAATCCAGCAAAAAGGTAATACTGGTACCCTTTAGAGACAACTCATGAATAATATGTTTTATTTCAATAGTCATTTCTAGTCGTTTTTTTATGCCTCGGGATTTAATGGCTTGTAAAACAGATTTTGAGTCCACACAGAATAAGATTTTGCATGTATCCGTCGAAAGATCTACAATGTAATTTAATGCCATAAGTATGGCTACAAGTTCAGCAGTAAAAATGGAATAATGTTTACCAATGTAGTATCGTTTTTCTGTTTTTAATGAGGGTATTACAAAAGCTGCACCAGTATTTCCATCATCAAGAACTGATCCATCGGTGTATATCTTTAGATAGTCTGTATACTTATTTTCCCAAGTGGGAATCAACTAAACATTTTAATAGGTTAGCTTAGGGGAATGGTTTTTGAATAAATCTGTGTGATCAATGTCAAATATTGGTTGATTTTGTTCCCATTCTGGAAGTGGAGAAAAAGAAGGTTTAATTGCAACATTTTTCCCGTTCAGCTCTGTATTACAGATAATATCTGAGGCAAATGTATTGATGGACTTCAACGACTGTATTGTTCTAGCTCTTTTTGCAAAGTCAGTTTCTGAATTAAGATTTGTTTCTTTTTGTGAAAATGTTTCATAAGCAGAAGTTTTAAGGATAAATTTCGCAGCTGAGGCTTTTCTTTGTTCATCGAGGGGTAGAATACCTGCTTCTGTGTAAGTTCCTAAAATTGACGCGTGTATTGGTACACCCAGAGCAAGTTTGTAAGCTTTAGAATCTATGCTCTGCAGTTTCTTTAACAAGTGCGCTGGAGCGCTGAAAAAAACCTCCTGGCCATACGTCAGCCGTGAACGTACAAGGCAGGTAGCGAGAGATATTAGTGCCTTTGTGTCCTGTCCCCAGTGCTGTCTGCTTATTACCTTCAAAAAGTTAAGACTTTTTCTAGCTTTGTTGTTATGTAGTCGATGTGGTAATTCCACGAAAGTTTTGAAGTGAGGTAGACGCCAAGAAATTTGACAATTTGTGTATGTTTTATGATTGCACCATTAATCGTGAATTCAGGTAATTTATTTGGGTCATAGCCGGAATTAAACAGCATGATTTTTGTTTTTTCCAATGATAATGTAAGTCCATTTTCTATCATAAAGTTGTTGATTTTATTAAGTGCACGCTGATACACTTTCTTTGTATAGTTCAAAGCCCTGACTGGAGTTCTACGTTTCATTGTCACCTTCATCCACAAACAAATATCATCAGCAAACTGAGCTAAAGTGGTATCTTTGGACAAGTCTTTCGGAAGATCAGCTAAAAGGATGTTAAACAAAATTGGGAGAAATAACCGATCCTTGAGGCAGACCCATACTTAGCTGTCTGGGGTTTGAATATGAATTTCCAAGCTTTACCTGTATAAACCTATTAGATAGAAAGCTGGCTATGTAATTGTACGTGTTACCTGTTTATGCCTATGTGTTTAAGTTTATAGAGAAGGCGAGTGTGCCAAACTTGATCGTATGCTTTTCGGACATCAAAAAATGTCGCTAGTATATTTTTTCGCCTTGCGAACTGCTGCTTTACTTGGGTTGTTAATTTAACGAGATGTTCAGTTGTAGATCTGCCTTTTCGAAATCCAGCTTGGTTGACAGGTATTACTTTATATTTTTCGCAGTAATGAACTAGTCTATTTAAAACAATCTTTTCCAATTTGTTTGCATTGTGTGGGTGATGTGTGTGTGTGTGTGTGTGTGTGTGTGTGTGTGTGGTGTGTGTGTGTGTGTTGTGTGTTTTCTTTGGTAATCGATGCTGAGAATTGACTTCAATGGCATGGCAGCCCTGATATGACCCTTTGCAGTCCGCTTGGCTAAAAGTAACATGAACTGAATCATTTCATCTCTCTGAATCTCTCCATTCTCTCGTTCTCTGTCTCTCCCTCTGTTTGTCTTTGTCTCTCTATCTGTCTGTATGTCTATGTCTCTCACTCTCTCTCACTCTCTCTCTCTCTCTGTCGCTCAAGTCAGCCTCCCTTTCTAATCTTCTGTGCCTACCCTTTCTCTTTCTCGCCACCACTCTTCCCACCACCTTTCCCACCCGCCCCCACACAACCTCCTCTCACCTCCTCCCCCTCTCTCCATCCTGTGCCATGTCCTGTGTGCCAGTCTGCGGCAGGGAGGGACACATTCTGTGGGCTGTCTGTGGGAGGTGAGGGGGGGGGGGGGGCTGTCTGTCTGTTGGAGGTGAGGGGGGTGGGGTGGGGGCGTCTGTTGGAGGGGAGGGCAGGGAGATGGGGGCGTCTGTGAGACGTGAGGGGGAGATGGGGGCGTCTGTTGGAGGGGAGGGGAGGGAGAGAGGGCGTCTGTTTGAGGTGGGGAGGGAGGAGATGGGGGCGTCTGTTGGAGGTGAGGGGGAGATGGGGCGTCTGTTGGAGGTGAGGGGTGGGGGTGGGGCGTCTGTTGGAGGTGAGGGGTGGGAGTGGGGGCGTCTGTTGGAGGTGAGGGGTGGGAGTGGGGGCGTCTGTTGGAGGTGAGGGGGAGATGGG
>CM031611.1:40894964-40912464 GCA_018398815.1 Conus ventricosus | reverse complement strand
GGGCAGTGAGTGCTGTGTCATTTTCTCCTCTACTGTTACTGCATCAGTTGGACACTGGGCAGTTAATGCTGTGTCATTTTCTCCTCTACTGTTACTGTGTCAGTAGGAGACTGGGCAGTTAATGCTGTGTCATTTTCTCCTTCTGCTGTTACTACGTCAGTAGGACAATGGGCAGTGAATGATGTGTCATTTTCTCCTTCTACTGTTAGTGTGTCAGTAGGAGACTGGTAGTTTGTGCTGTGTCAATTTTCTCTTCTCTGAAACTTAACAAAATTCACTGTTAGCTTTGTACTTGCAAGTATTATTATCATCAATGGAACATAATGAACGACAGTTTCTTTAAAATTATATTACCAATTAAAAGTAACAGTAAGTGTTTGTTTTGTGAAAGAGGCCTTATCACTTATACGTAGCAGAGTCACTGTCCATTTTATAAAAATGATCTCATCTGTGAAGCCCGACAACGTCATTGTCAGTTTTGTGAAAGTGACCTCATGACTTAAGCATAGCGGAGCCACTTCAGTGTCGTGAAAGTTTCATGACGTAAACACAGCAGAACCACTATGAGCCTTGTCGTGGACGAATTTTCAACAGTGAGCTATGACAGAGTCCCCCTTTTTCAAATATTTTTTTAGTGGAAACGATCTGGTCCATTAGAGACATAATCTGTTTTTGTGTGGTGTTCTGTTCGACAAACGTGAGAGAACCCCAGTGCGTTTCGTGGAAATGATCTCATCAGTTTAACATAACACGGCCCTCTCCCCCCCCCCCCTAACGCCCACCTCACCCTCTTTTCCGGCAACCTCTCCTTCCCTCCCCTTCCTTCCTCCCCTCCTCACTCACCCCCGGTTCCCTTGACGGCCTGACGCCCTGTCTGTGCTGGCGATCGATGGCACGGGGATTCCTCTCCACTGCCTCCTGAACTCTGGGTTGCCATGCCAGCCACCCTGGGGACAGAGGCTGTGATGTCACTGTTTACCAGACAAACATTTCATGACGAAAATGAAAATTAATCGCGTCAGAGATTGGAAAGTCACGCCACCCCAGACTGCGCTTTAACATCTCTCATCCTGCAGCTTCCTGTAGGAAAAGGTGAACGACTCCGTGTTTTCCTGCCCTATCCTGATCACATGGAGGCATTTCATTTCTTTGTGCCCCTTGGGACATCCTGATGATCACATGGAGACATTTCATTTCTGTGTGCCCCTTGGAACATCCTGATCACATGGAGGCATTTCTGTGTGCCCCTTGGAACATCCTGATCACACCGAGGCATTCATTTCTGTGTGCCCCTTGGAACATCCTGATCACATGGAGGCATTTCTGTGTGCCCCTTGGAACATCCTGATCACATGGAGACATTTCACTTCTTTGTGCCCTTTGGGACATCCTGATCACATGGAGACATTTCTTTGTGCCGCCCCTTGGAACATCCTGATCACATGGAGGCATTTCTTTGTGCCCCTTGGGACATCCTGATCATATGGAGGCATTTATTTGTGCCCCTTGGGACATCCTGATCACTTGGAGACATTTCTGTATGCCCCTTGGGACATCCTGATCACCTGGAGACATTTCTGTGTGCCCCTTGGGACATAGTTTAGCGAATGACAGACGGAGATTGTCTGTTGTTGCTTGTTTGTGTCTCCCTAGCATTTTGTACTCCTGGCACACGCATACCTCAAAATTCGATCACAGATAAAGAACTTTTAAGAAGGTAAAATCTGACAGTGTGACGAAGCCCCCACTGATTGTTTCAGCGTCATAGCAGCCTGGTCTCCAGCAGGGGGAGGGAAGGGAAGGGGGCGGGGGTGGGGGTGGGGTGGGGGTGGGGGCGTTGTTCACGGCTACAACTACCATTCAGTGGTCGACAGTTTCCTACTGACTCCTTAGAGCAGAGATTGTAGGCCATGAAATGTGTCTCGCTCATTCCGCTTACTTCTTTTTTCCACACCTAGTTTACCAGTAAGGGGTTTTAAATCATTCAAAAGCATCTCGACAAAGCACAATATCCAAAAAAGGTCATATAATCAATCCACATTATGAAATACAATACAAAACTCAGCCCCAATCCAGTGTGCTTAAAATTTAGTCATATGATCACTATAGGAAAGAAAGTGTCACATGAATTAATTGTATACACAAAAATGTAGGGACCTTCCACAGAGAGAGAGAGAGAGAGAGAGAGAGAGAGAGAGAGAGAGAGAGAGAGAGAGAGAGGGGGGGGGGGGGGGGGCACCTGACGGAAAAGACATGGTACTGATTATCACGGTTTGCCTGCAAAGGAATTCTTGTCACTTGTTGTTAAAATCTCTGATATAAAGCTTGCATTTTCAACAGGTTTGCAGGCCAGTTCTGAGGAACATTTTAAAGTGGAAAGTTTATTGAAGAATTGCATAAAAAAACAGTTGAGAACTGTGTCCTTTGTTTTACTGAAAGTACACACACACACACACACACACACACACGCACGCACGCACGCACGCACGCACGCACGCACGCACGCACGCACGCACGCACGCACACACATACACAATGTTATAATTACGGCTTAAAAGTTTGTTGTTGATTACCCTCAAAATTTATTAATTTTTTTTGTGTGTGCAGATTCCAAATCAGTTCTTATTGCAATGAAGAATTTTAAATTTTAAGTTCGACCTGCGATGATCACTGAAATATATAATTTAGTATATTTCCTCTCAGTCAGAGACACTGAAATAACATTTCTTTGGGTGCCCTCCCACGTGGGTTATATAATAATGAAAAGGTTGATGGTCTAGCACAGAGAGGAGCAAAACGATCATCAGATTCGCATTAAAAAAAAACAAACTTCTCTATGACAGTGCAAGAGTGCTATACTTTGGCAGAAAAAAAGTACAATTTTCTAATTTTCATTTGACAGAAAGAGAAACTGGGTGTTTTGGTTTACACGATGAAACGAAAAATATTAATGAAAAGTTATGTAATACGATCAAAACATTTATCGTAGACGACAGATAAATTCCTTGATTTGTAAATGGAAATTGGATTGTTTAAAAAAAGTATATAAAAATATGTACATTGTACATGTGGTCATAGCATATTAACTGATCATATTCCTTTGAGTAACTTAATGAAAAAAATCATTCCAAACACGTCTGCACAGCCCATTCAAAATGTTTTCCTGTCAGCCAGTGAAACATATCTTTTCTTTTTGCACTTAGCTAAAAGTCCAGTTGGCAAATACTTATAATAGATAACAGTTAGTGGTGAGATGAGACAGAAGAGTTATTATGATTTTTTAATCTTTGATTAAGTGGATTTTCTATTTTGGTGTTATAACTGTAGATACATTCATTCTTTTGACTCGTTGTGTTAACCTTTTTTCCCGGTCCCCGATTTTTCTCCGTCTAATATCACGTAATGTAGAAAGACGTAAAACAAAACAACAACAACATATATATATATGTAGGTACTTATCCTTGGAATTTATAAGTCTATTGTAATTTAGTCCCTTGAGGATTCATTCCAAGAACTGGCCCACAGCACTTGTGTCTGAAGAGGTTATTTTTTGTATTTTCTACTTTTCACAAGAAAATGTAGCTTGTTTTGCTCTTTCTTTTTGCTCTTTTGCTTCTTAGGTGGCACCTTTGGTTGGTTTTTTGAAAACTCAACAAACATACTACGGTATTGCACACCAGCTTTTTCTGGGATAGCATTCTTTTTAAAACCGAAAAGGCAGAGGAGTCAAAGTACCACTTTCCGCTGTCACTGAGGAGAAACAATCAGGTTTCGAAATACCGGTATCTGACCAGGAGTTATATGTTAGTGAGCTTCCTTCGCATTGGAGATTGTCTCCCAGTTGGAGACTATAAGCTTGCTGAAGGCTCATTTTGAGAAGCATTTATTTCATTTTTCCCATTCACCCACTCAAGCACATACTGTTAGTTAGGCAGAATTATCTACCACTGCAGATATGAATGCTTATCTCTCCCTATTTCTTCAATCTAAGACATAAGAGCAAGCTTTGTTTATAGTTGTATATATATATATATATGTGTGTGTGTGTGGACAGAGAGAGAGAGAGAGAGAGGGGGGGGGGGGGGGGAGGGCAACGACGACGACACAGAAATACAATGTGTTGTTTGAACTGGGCAGATTTAGGCTTGAACAGGGAAGAACGCTGTGGGCTGCAGAGGAGCGGAGTGTGTGTATAAGTGCTGATGGTGCCGTTGGTGGCGCTGACCTCTGGGCAGTGTGTGTAGAAGTGCTGATGGTGCCGTTGGTGGCGCTGACCTCTGGGCAGTGTGTGTAGAAGTGCCGTTGGTGGCGCTGACCTCTGGGCAGTGTGTGTAGAAGTGCCGATGGTGCCGTTGGTGGCGCTGACCTCTGGGCAGTGTGTGTAGAAGTGCCGATGGTGGCGCTGACCCCTGGGCCTCAGTAAGGCAGACCGTGAACAGAGCTGGGAATGGGACACGTCAGCACACAGAACACAATGAGGTTCTTTCAGACGGTACCATGGCCCAAAGTGTAGGAGGGGGAGGAGAGGAGAGGGAGGCGCTATGTTGGAAAGGGTGCATGCACTTCGACATGTTTTTTTTCTGTCTCATCTTTCGTACCTAGCTGGGCGCCAGCTGGCTGACACCTGCCTCTGTGGCACCATCTCACCTTGCTAACACCTGCCTCTCTGGCATCATCTCACCTTGCTGACACCTGTCTCTCTGGCACCATCTCACCTTGCTGACACCTGTCTCACTGTCACCATCTCACTTTGCTGACACCTGTCTCTCTGACACCATCTCACCTTGCTGACACCTATCTCTTTGGCACAATCTCACCTGGCTGACACCTGTCTCTCTGGCACCATCGCACCTTGCTGACATCAGTCTCTCTGACACCATCTCACCTTGCTGACACCTATCTCTTTGGCACAATCTCACCTGGCTGACACCTGTCTCTCTGGCACCATCGCACCTTGCTGACACCTGTCTCTCTGACACCATCTCACCTTGCTGACACCTATCTCTTTGGCACAATCTCACCTGGCTGACACCTGTCTCTCTGGCGCCATCGCACCTTGCTGACACCTGTCTCTCTGACACCATCTCACCTTGCTGACACCTATCTCTTTGGCACAATCTCACATTGCTCACACATGCCTCTCTGGCACCATCTCACCTTGCTGACACCTGCCTCTCTGACACCATCTCACCTTGCTGACACCTATCTCTTTGGCACAATCTCACCTTGCTCACACATGCCTCTCTGGCACCATCTCACCTTGCTGACACCTGCCTCTCTGGCACCATCTCACCTGGCTGACACCTGCCTCTCTGGCATCCTCTTACCAAGGCGTACAGAGGACGGCGACACAAGGGGTGATATTACCAAAGCAGGATATGAAGGGCCACATGGTTTGTTAGAAATACAGTGTGCATACAATTCTTAGTATGGTCAGGAAGGATGATGATTATGAAGATGATGCTGTGGAGGTCCGTTCTGAACCACAAAACAAGGCAGTACACCACACCTCCTTTCATAGTAGATCCTTACGTCAAGCAGGCTGGTGAGACACCGATATCCGCCATGTTGGTCAGGACATGGGAGCACCGCTCTCATAGCCAGAGGACGCACACTGGCCTGTGAGTTTCCAGTCCTCCCGTCTGACCCACGCCACACTGGACTCAAGGCAGGGGCCATGGCCATCTGGGGCCCACAATCATCACTCCCAACAGATTGGAACCACCACCCCCAGCTCGCAGCCTGTGCCTGTGGCCACGTCCTGGCGACCTGTGCCTCTGAACCCGTCCTGACAGACTGTGCCTGTGACCACATCCTGACAGCCTGTGACCACATCCTGACAGCCTGTGCCTCTGAACACGTCCTGACAGACTGTGCCTGTGACCACATACTGACAGCCTGTGACCACATCCTGACAGCCTGTGCCTCTGAACACGTCCTGACAGACTGTGCCTGTGACCACGTCCTGGCAGCCTGTGCCTCTGAACACGTCCTGGCAGCCTGTGCCTGTGACCACTGACTGAAACCAATTTATTGTCAGATTAACTCAAGGTTGTACTGACAACCACGTCCTGACAGACTGTGCCTGTGTCCACGTCCTGGCAGCCTGTGCCTCTGACCACGTCCTGGCAGACTGTGCCTGTGACCACGTCCTGACAGCCTGTGCCTGTGACCACGTCCTGGCAGCCTGTGCCTGTGACCACGTCCTGGCAGCCTGTGCCTATGACCACGTCCTGACAGCCGGTGTTGGACACCAGTGTATCCAAACTCATAAACTGGAGTGGCATACGTCGCAACCTTGGCTCTGCGAGTCCCCAGAGGCACAGCACAGCAGCTGTCATTCATGGACCAACGGAAACGATTTGTCAGAGCGCTGGCTCATCTTTCATTAATGGCATCACTTCTGGAACGGGCTCCCCGGGGTTGCCTTGGTGACACACATCAAGGGTGGCGTTCTGCGAGGAAAGGTCAAACAATCCCCGAGAACACTGAGTCACTTCCCCTTAATTGATTTGGGAATCCATCCTGTCGGCAGACTGGTACTGACTGGGATCACGTGCAGACTGGCGACGGAGAGGTAGCAGGCAGCTTCACAGAGCTGACAAGGAGCACAACTGCAGTGGCCAATCAATACGTGGAGGCTGAACAGTTGGTGCCGCCACATTTCAGTCATCAGTCATTACGGCAAACAACTGCAGTGGCCAATCAATACGTAGAGGCTGAACTGTTGTTGCCGCCACATTTCAGTCAGTCATGACGGCTAACATCAGACGTGGTTCTAATGGACTTAGAGTCACATTTCAGTCAGTCATGACGGCTAACATCAGACGTGGTTCTAATGGACTTAGTGTCACATTTCAGTCAGTCATGACGGCTAACATCAGACGTGGTTCTAATGGACTATAAACTTTTTGTGGCTACTACGTCGTGCACAGTATGGATATTTGAATTTTGTGCAAGTTCACGTGATCTCTGTTATAGCTTTTGTCAATGAGCTGATAAGGTTTTGGATGAAGAACAACCTCTTTTATATGTGATTAAATTACAGTTTTTTTTTCCTTTTGAACTTGACTCATGGAGTGAGAGATATTCTCCAAAGAGATGAAGTTACAGGTGTGAAGTTACAGTGAGCGGTAAAACCGGTGGCCATGCGAACTTGGGGATCCCACTACGCCTGTTGACGAATGGTTTATTGCCAGCAAAAACAGTGGCTGTCTCAGCAAACAGAATTGCAGGCGCGAAAAACCTTGAGAGAGAGAGAGAGAGAGAGAGAGAGAGAGAGAGAGAGAGAGAGAGAGAGAGAGAGAGAGAGAGAGAGAGAGAGTGTGTGTGTGTGTGAGAGAGAGAGAGAGAGAGAGAGAGAGAGAGAGAGAGAGAGAGAGAGAGAGAGAGAGAGAGAGAAGAGAGAGAGAGAGCAAATGATTTATTCAACAAAAGGCCGCCGCAACTTGTGAAAGGGTGCGCGTAAAATAATCCCATTCAACAATTATTATTATTCTGGCAATACTTGAACGTCTACCGATTAAGACCAAGCTATTTTATTTTATCTTAAATGCTTTATACAAATAACCACATAGATTTTTGACAGTTTTGATATATTTGTGGATGACATCAATAATCTAAATCTGAAGTTATTTGGATTTTTTTGCATAACATTTTAAACGTTTTTTTTAAAAATTAAAAATGGGAAACAAAAGAAAAACCAATATCCACATCTCTGGTTTCTTAACACAACGGGCACATCAAGTCATATTCAGTAAAAATAAAAACGCACACATCAAGTCACAATCAGTAACATAACGGGCACATCAATTCATATTCAGGAACAGAACGGGAACATCAAGTCACATTCAGTAACATGACGGGCACATCAATTCACATTCAGTAACAGAACGGGCACATCAAGTCACATTCACTAACATGACGGGCACATCAAGTCACATTCAGTAACATAACGGGCACATCAATTCACATTCAGTAACAGAACGGGCATATCAAGTCACATTCACTAACATGACGGGCACATCAAGTCACATTCAGTAACATAACGGGCACATCAAGTCACATTCAGTAATAGAACGGGCACATCAAGTCACATTAATAACAGAACGGGCACATCAAGTCACATTCAGTAACAGAACGGGCACATCAAGTCACATTCAATAACATAACGGGCACATCAAGTCACATTTAGTAACAGAGCGGGCACATCAAGTCACATTCAATAACAGAACGGGCACATCAAGTCACATTTAGCAACAGAACGGGCACATCAAGTCACATTCAGTAACAGAACGGGCACATCAAGTCACATTCAGAAACAGAACGGGCACATCAAGTCACATTCAGTAACAGAACGGGCACATCAAGTCACATTTAGTAACATAACGGGCACATCAAGTCACATTCAGTAACATGACGGGCACATCAAGTCACATTCAGTAACAGAACGGGCACATCAAGTCACCCTCAGTAACATCAGGGGCACGTCAAGTCACATTCAGTAACATGACGGGCACATCAAGTCCCATTCAATAACAGAACGGGCACATCAAGTCACATTCAGTAACAGAACGGGTACATCAAGTCACATTCAATAACAGAACGGGTACATCAAGTCACATTCAATAACATATCGCCCATGTCAAGTCACATTCAATAACAGAACGGGCACATCAAGTCACATTCAATAACAGAACGGGCACACCAAGTCACATTCAATAACAGAACGGGCACATCAAGTCACATTCAATAACAGAACGGTCACATCAAGTCACATTCAATAACATAACGCCCATATCAAGTCACATTCAATAACAGAACGGGTACATCAAGTCACATTCAATAACATAACGCCCATATCAAGTCACATTCAATAACAGAACGGGCACATCAAGTCCCATTCAGTAACATAACGGGCACATCAAGTCACATTCAGTAACATAACGGGCACATCAAGTCACATTCAGTAACATAACGGGCACATCAATTCACATTCAGTAACATAACGGGCACATCAAGTCACATTCAGTAACATAACGGGCACATCAAGTCACATTCAGTAACATAACGGGCACATCAAGTCACATTCAGTAACATAACGCCCACATCAAGTCACATTAATAACATAACGGGTACATCAAGTCACATTCATTAACATAGCGGGCACATCAAGTCACATTCAATAACATAACGCCCACATCAAGTCACATTAATAACATAACGGGTACATCAAGTCACATTCAGTAACATAACGGGCATATCAAGTCACATTCAATTACATAACGGGCACATCAAGTCACATTCAATAGCATAACGGGCACATCAAGTCACATTCAAGAACATAACGGGCACATCAAGTCACATTTAGAGAGAGAGAGAGAGAGAGAGAGAGAGAAGAGAGAGAGAGAGAGAGAGAGAGAGAGAGAGAGAGAGAGAGAGAGGAGAGACAGACAGACAGAGAGAGACAGAGAGAGACAGAGACAGAGACAGAGAGAGACAGAGACAGAGAGAGACAGAGAGAGAGAGAGGGGGAAGGGAGGGAGGGACCGAAGTATACCCTACGTCTGTCAGTGTCACTGGTTCAGCAAACGGATGACTAAGGACGTCTTCTAGATTTTTGCAGTGAACGTTTATTAAGACTTCTGTTGATTAATTGATTAATCCTTTTTCCGAACGTGCAAGTGGGGGCGTATCATATATTGAAAGAGAAACACCAGTTACAGTTTGAGGCCAGCTACATTGCTTGCCTATTTACAATTCACGTGTCAGCCTTCTTTCACATGTCGACCTGTCAGAATGGGCAAGGTCATGGGGACTATCGTTCACGTGTCAGTACGGGCAAGGTCACGAGGACTATCGATGATCTGTCAGAATGGGCAAGGTCACGAGGACTATCGATGATCTGTAAGAATGGGCAAGATCAAAGGGACCATCGTGGACCTATCAGAATGGGCAAGGTCACGAGGACTATCGATGATCTGTCAGAATGGGCAAGGTCATGGGACTACCGTTGACCTATCAATATGGCAAGGTCATGGGACTACCGTTGACCTATCAATATGGGCAAGGTCATGGGGTCTACCGATGACCTGTGTGTATGGGCTAGGTCATAGGGACTACCGTTGTCATGTCAATATTGGCAAGGTCATAGGGACGACCGTTGACAGGTCCACGAATGACGAACCTAAGGGATGACATGTCAGCCAAGGTGACAAAGAACAGAAAACGTCAATGAAAACGCCCATGCTTCCCCTTCCCCCTGGATAATGCTAGTTTGGGGCGGCCTGCCTTAAGGTCATACCATGGTTGACCATGTTAGGCCACTGACCCTCCCCATTGTGGAGCTGTGTTCAGTTCTGTCGTCCTCTCTACCTGCTGAAACTGTTTATTGTGGAGCTGTACTCGGTCTGTCGTCTTCTTCATCTGCTGAAGCTGTTTCGTGTGCAGCTGTGCTCAGTTCTGTCGTCCTATTCATCTGCTGAAACTGTTTATTTCGGAGCTGTGCTCAGTTCTGTCGTCCTATTCATCTCCTCAAACTGTTTATTGAGGAGCTGTGCTCAGTTCTGTCGTCCTATTCATCTGCTGAAACTGTTTATTTCGGAGCTGTGCTCAGTTCTGTCGTCCTATTCATCTCCTCAAACTGTTTATTGAGGAGCTGTGCTCAGTTCTGTCGTCCTATTCATCTCCTCAAACTGTTTATTGTGGAGCTGTGCTCAGTTCTGTCGTCCTATTCATCTCCTCAAACTGTTTATTGAGGAGCTGTGCTCAGTTCTGTCGTCCTATTCATCTCCTCAAACTGTTTATTGTGGAGCTGTGCTCAGTTCTGTCGTCCTCAACTCGTGCTGAAACTGTTTATTGTGAAGCTGTGCTCAGTCCTGTCGTCCTATTCATTTGCTCAGACTGTTTATTGTGGAGCTGTGCTCAGTTCAGTTTTGTCGTCAGCCAAGGTGCGCGAGCGCGCGCGTACACACACACACCACACACACACACACACACACACACACACACACACACACACACATGCGCGCGCGCATGCACAGAGAGAGAGAGAGAGAGAGAGAGAGAGAGAGAGAGAGAGAGAGAGAGAGAGAGAGAGAGAGAGAGAGAGAGAGAGAGAGAGGCTCATATATCATGATGCTATGAAAAGGGAAGACTGGTTTGTGTTAGGCCGACGTCCATTTCAAAGGACACATTCGTCGTGAAGGCGATGCAAGTTTGAACACACTGTGTGATGAGCTCTGTCATGGGTCTACAGGTCGCTGGAACACGTCATTCTGTTTGTTTTCCATTGTGATCGATTGTGTCAGCCAAGGTGAACAACTTTATTGCCATTTGGAAGACGACTGTCTAGTCCCGTCCTATCATTGTCGTTGCCATGGTAACGACATAAAAAAGAAAAGGGCGGGTGACCTCAGCGGTTTGGACGGTGGGTTTTACGTCACCTTTCGGCCAATGTGTCCATCAGTTTCACATCACCGGTTTGGATGGTGATTTTTACGTCACTTTTCGGCCAATGTGTTCATCAGTTTCACATCACCGGTTTGGATGGTGATTTTTACGTCACCTTTCGGCCAATGTGTTCATCAATTTCACATCACCGGTTTGGACGGTGGGTTTTACGTCACCTTTCGGCCAATGTGTTCATCAGTTTCACATCACCGGTTTGGACGGTGGGTTTTACGTCACCTTCCGGCCAATGTGTTCATCAGTTTCAAACACGTCTCCAAATTTTGTTTTGTTCTTTTGTTTTTTTGATCAGTCTTATCCACAGATTTCTTCTTGGTCAAAGTAACAATGTCAAGATATATGAACAGGATCATCATATCAAAATGTATTGTTTCTTTTTGTCTTGTGGAGAGCAATGAAGTGTTGATGTGAAAAAGGAATTGACTGTGTGTGACACAACTTCTCCGTTGTACATCTTGCGACCACAAAGAAGCAAAAGACGTCTGCAGGGAAGTGACAAATAATGATCATTATTTCGTGCAGACGGTCTACGTTTTCTTCCCAAAATACTCCCCACGGATATCGCTGGCTGATGACTGCTGCTCTGCACATTACATTCAGATATCGCTAACTGATAATCACTGCTCTGAACAATACGTCCAGATATAGCATTAACAGAGTGTAAAAAAAAAGAAAAGAAAAACAAGGCAGTTATCCCCACCCCATAATTATAATCTCTCTCTCTCTCTCTCTCTCTCTCTCTCTCTCCTCCTCTCTCTCTCTCTCTCTCTAAACCCACCACACACACACACACACACACACACACACACACACACACACACACACACACACACACACACACGAGTGTCAGTCAAGGTGTGCGGTGTGTGTGTGTGTGTGTGTGTGTGTGTGTGTGTGTGTGTGCGTGCGTGCGTGCGTGCGTGCGTGCGTGCGTGCGTGCGTGCGTGCGTGTATGTGTGTGTGTGTGTGTGTGTGTGTGTGTGTGTGTGTGTGTGTGTGTGTGTGTGTGTGTTATCTTCCGGCATTTGGTAAAGTTGAGGGAGGGGTGTGAAGATTGCACTGATGGAGGGCTGACTGTCTGTCTGTCTGTCTGTCTGTCTGACTGTGTGTCGCTCTGTCTGTGGCGCTGTACGGGCTGGACAGGAACAGGCCAGTTCACTCCCGGACATCCACGCCCGCTGCTGCCATTCTCTCCTGATGTTGACCACTCCTCGTGCCCATGGCCTTAATGTTTTGCAAGACAAGATAAAACTCCCAGAATAATCTCCCATTACCGTCTGTTGTAGCCAGCTGCCATTGTGGTCAGTCATGAGCAGTGTCATGAACCAGCTCTAAGCCGCAAAGTATAGTTTCCTTTCTTCTCTTGCTTTGTTTGTAAGAGATATTTAACGAAGTAAAAAAAAAAAAAAAAAAAGCAGCGTGCAAAGCATTGCTTATATGTCACTCATATATCACACAGACGAGTGACTGCTGGCCAACGTGCGCAGACCTGGCCCGTGACAGACGTTAAAACAAGGAGCAAAGGAATGCTCCCAGCGAGCGGTCAGTATAGGAGACAGGCAGTGCGAAGGGAGAGAACAGCCAACTGAGCACAGCTCCACAATAGTTTGAGCAGAAGGAGAGGGCGACAGAACTGAGCACAGCTCTACAATAGTTTGAGCAGAAGGAGAGGGCGACAGAACTGAGCACAGCTCTACAATAGTTTGAGCAGAAGGAGAGGGCGACAGAACTGAGCACAGCTCCACAATAGTTTGAGCAGATGGAGAGGGCGACAGAACTGAGCACAGCTCCACAATAGTTTGAGCAGGTGGAGAGGACGACAGAACTGAGCACAGCTCCACAATAGTTTGAGCAGAAGGAGAGGGCGACAGAACTGAGTACAGCTCCACAATAGTTTGAGCAGATGGAGAGGGCGACAGAACTGAGCACAGCTCCACAATAGTTTGAGCAGATGGAGAGGACGATAGAACTGAGCACAGCTCTACAATAGTTTGAGCAGATGGAGAGGGCGACAGAACTGAGCACAGCTCTACAATAGTTTGAGCAGATGGAGAGGACGACAGAACTGAGCACAGCTCCACAATAGTTTGAGCAGGTGGAGAGGACGACAGAACTGAGCATAGCTCCACAATAGTTTGAGCAGATGGAGAGGGCGACAGAACAGAGCACAGCTCCACAATAGTTTGAGCAGATGGAGAGGACGACAGAACTGAGCACAGCTCCACAATAGTTTGAGCAGATGGAGAGGACGACAGAACTGAGCACAGCTCCACAATAGACATTTTGAGCAGGTGGAGAGGGGACTGGCATCTTCGCAGGGGATCGTGGACGGTAAAAGGAGAGGGGTGTACACTGTGGGTTGTTGATGCTATTGGAGGGGGTCTTTGCTGTGGGTTATTGACCATGCAGGAGAGGGGTCTTTGCTGTGGGTTATTGACGATGTAGGAGAGGGGTCTTTGCTGTGGGTTATTGACGATGTAGGAGAGGGTCTTTGCTGTGGGTTATTGACGATGTAGGAGAGGGGTGTTTGCTGGGGTGTTGAGAATGTAGGAGACGGGTGTTTGCTGTGAGTTATTGACGATGTAGGAGAGGGGTCTTTGCTGTGGGTTGTTGACGATGTAGGAGAGGGGTGTTTGCTGTGAGTTGTTGACGATGGAGGAGAGGGGTGTTCGCTATGGGTTGTTGACGATGTAGGAGAGGGGTGTTTGCTGTGGGATGTTGACAATGTAGAAGAGGGGTGTTCGCTTTGGGTTGTTGAGGATGGATGAGAGGGTATTTGCTGTGGTGTGTTTACAATGGAGGAGAGGGGTGTTTGCTGTGGGTTGTTGACGGTGTAGGAGAGGGATCTTTGCTGCGGGTTGTGGACAATGTAGGAGAGGGATCTTTGCTGTGGAGTGTTGACGATAGGAGAGGGAGGTCCTCACAGCATGGCACTGATGCCGTCCCCATCATAACAATGTCCAAAGCAGGGACATATATAATGAGTGATCCAGAAAAAAAAGAAGAAATAATTAATCAATGTGCCTGGAGTCTGAATCAATCCAGTAGAGAAAATTTCAAAATTTCCATCAATGGTGAAAGCTGAAATAATTTTTGTGGTTATTTCACACTCCTCCGATTCCCAAAGTGGACAGTCTATACCTTGACATGATAAACTACCTCTAGAAATCAAAATGAAAGAAAGACCGATTGTAATGGATTTTAGGTTGTTATGAAATATGACTGTGCCGGCAAGAGGAGGGGGAGGTGGTGAAGCTATAAGTGTTTGATTGAAATCATCTACATCACAGTCAGTGAAGTGAACTGATAGATTACTGTCCACTATTCCAGAATAAAGATAGAACAGACAGTTTCTCCATATTTCGAGTTCGTTTCACTGCATGAGAATTCCTTTTGAATTATATTGAAAGTGGGTTGTAATTCCTTTCCTTCTTGGAAAGAATCAGATTCAGCCATGATACACAGGTCATCAACACCACACAGATCACTCAGGGTCAGCCATGATCAGACAGACCATCAACACCACACAGATCACTCAGGGTCAGCCATGATCACATAGATCATCAACACCACATAGATCACTCAGGGTCAGCCATGATCACACAGACCATCAACACCACACAGATCACTCAGGGTCAGCCATGATCACATAGATCATCAACACCACACAGATCATGGTGTAAGGGTCAGCCATGTTCACACAGACCTCAACATCACATAGATCATGATCACATAGATCAGTGTAAGGGTCAGCCATGTTCACACAGACCTCAACATCACATAGATCATGATCACATAGATCAGGTGTAAGGGTCAGCCATGTTCAAACAGATCATTACATCAACATCACACAGATCACTCAGGGTCAGCCATGATCACACAGACCATCAACACCGCACAGATCATGGTGTCAGGGTCAGCCATGATCACACAGACCATCAACACCGCACAGATCATGGTGTCAAAGTCAGCCATGATCACACAGACCATCAACACCACACAGAGAATGGTGTCAGGGTCAGCCATGATCACACAGACCATCAACACCACACAGAGAATGGTGTCAGGGTCAGCCATGATCACACAGACCATCAACACCACACAGATAATGGTGTCAGGGTCAGCCATGATCACACAGACCATCAACACCACACATATAATGGTGTCAGGGTCAGCCATGATCACACAGACCATCAACACCACACAGAGAATGGTGTCAGGGTCAGCCATGATCACACAGACCATCAACACCACACAGATCACTCCCATGGAATCAAGGGAGTCGTGTTCACAGCACATCATAATGCGCGAAGAGGACCCTAATTCACAGAAGGTCTTTTCGGTCACGGAGAACGATGCCCGCATAGCCCGTCACATCACACACCCCAGCTGAACGCGGGTCTTGTCTGACCCATGACGTCACACCGCCCAACTGCACACGGGTCTTGTCTGACCCATGACGTCACAGCACCCAGCTGCATGCTGGTCTCGTCTGGCCCATGATGTCACACCCCCAACTGCATGCGGGTCTCGTTTGACCCATGACGTCACACCCCCAAATGCTCGCGGGTCTTGTCTGACCCATCACGTCACACTATTCAACTGCACGCGGGTCTCATCTGACTCATGACGTCACGCACCCCAACCGTACACGGGTCTCATCTGACTCATGACGTCACGCACCCCAACCGTACGCGGGTCTCATCTGACTAATGACGTCACGCACCCCAACCGTACGCGGGTCTCGTCTGACCCATGACGTCACACACCCCAAATGCACGCGGGTCTCGTCTGACCCATGACGTTACACACCCCAACTGCACGCGGGTCTCTGGAGCCACTGTAACACGAGCCACTGTAACACGAGCGAGCCACTGTAACACGAGCCACTGTAACACGACCCAAAGTAATAATAATGATAATAATGAATATTTATATAGCGCCTATTCTCGGCTAGAGACCAAGCTCTAAGCACTTTACAATCAACACTCGTTTACACGACGGGCTGCCTACCAGGGTAGTGCCGACTGAAGAGCTGCCAGTCGGCGCTTCATTCAGTCGTTTCCCGTGTCATCCAGGCAGTATCGTTCAATATCGATCACTTATTTTTCTTACTTCCTTCATTCTTTCCATTTCTCACGCAGGGTGATTGCTATGTGTAACGTGTCATCCATACCAACGGCCAAACTGGCCTACTCTTCCGAAAGTTGGTGATGGGATTTTACGTGTGTGCAAGATGTTATGCGTGCGTTCACACACGGAACCTCGGTTTATAGTCTCATTCGAAGGACTGTATGGGAAATGGAGTCAGAACCAATGTTAACTCCGAGGGAAAAATCCCCTGTACCGAAACGCCCCGGCGGAGGTTCGAACCCGCAACCCCAGGATCACCAAGATTACGAGCCCGGCGCTCTACCAACTGAGCTATTCTGGCTAACACGACCCACTGTAACACGACCCACTGCAACACGACCCACTGTAACAGAATCCACTGTAACACGGCCCACTGTCACGACCCACTGTCACACGACCCACTGTCACACGACCCACTGTCACACGACACACTGTCACACGACCCACTGTCACACGACACACTGTCACACGACCCACTGTCACACGACCCACTGTCACACGACCCACTGTCACACGATCCACTGTATCACGATCCACTGTCACACGATTCACTATATCACAATCCACTGTCACAACGATTCACTATATCACAATCCACTGTCACACGATCCACCATATCACGACCCACTGTCACACGATCCACCATATCACGATCCACTGTCACACGATCCACCATATCACGATCCACTGTAACAGGATCCACTGTGACACGATCCACTGTGCTGTGTAGCCGTAGATCCACAGCACGATGTATACTCAGGGAGAAACATGCCACACACTTCACAAAATGCACACTGCACAAAATACACCCCTCCCATCCCCCCCCCCCCCTCCACCAACCCTCATTTCCTCCTCACCACTCCACCCCACCCTCACCGCTTCTCATCCCTCCTTAGCT
>CM031611.1:40884964-40889964 GCA_018398815.1 Conus ventricosus | reverse complement strand
GGTGGTGGAATTGGAGAGTGCAGAGTTAGAAAGAAGTAGGGGTGGTTTGGGTGTTGGGTCAGAGAGAGCAGACCTGGAAGGAGGTAGGGGTGGGATTGGTGAGGGCAGAGTTAGAAGGAGGTAGGGGTGGTTTGGGTGGTGGTGGGATTGGAGAGGGCAGAGGTGGAAGGAGGTAGGGGTGGTTGGGGTGGTGGGATTGGAGAGGGCAGAGTTGGAAGGAGGTAGGGGTGGTTGGGGTGGTGGGATTGGAGAGTGCAGAGTTGGAAGGAGGTAGGGGTGGTTGGGGTGGTGGGATTGGAGAGGGCAGAGTTGGAAGGAAGTTGGGGTGGTTGGGGTGGTGGGATTGGAGAGGGCAGAGTTGGAAGGAAGTTGGGGTGGTTGGGGTGGTGGGATTGGAGAGGGCAGAGTTGAAAGGAAGTTGGGGTGGTTGGGGTGGTGGGATTGGAGAGGGCAGAGTTGGAAGGAAGTTGGGGTGGATGGGGTGGTGGGATTGGAGAGGGCAGAGTTGGAAGGAAGTTGGGGTGGTTGGGGTGGTGGGATTGGAGAGTGCAGAGGTGGAAGGAGGCAAGGGTGGTTTGGGTGGTGGTGGGTTGTAAGAGGTGGTGGTAAAGATGGCGTTTCGGCAAGGAATGAGCTGGTAGACAGGGATGATGGTGTAGGTTGGTGAGATACATGGTGAACTGTAGGATGGTATCTATAAACACTTACTACCTTTAAGCGGTCATTACTGTTTTCACGGTAAAAACAGCTGTGAAATTGTATTTATGATGCAAAAATAGTAATGTTCCTAGGAACTCACTTGTTGTTGCCGGTAAAACAATTATTGTTGTTAAGACGTCAGATAATGAGTCAAGAGGAAAAAAAAAACAGCTTTGTAACCCTTGTAACAAGCTGATCTGTGAAAATCAAATTTTCTCGTCGAAAATTACATGACCAATCATATGAAGCCATTTTGTCACCATAACGTTGGACAAAAACGACAGCAGTGGTAGCGGTATCACCATAATTTGGACAAAAACGACAGCAGTGCTAGTGATACAACCATAACGTTGAACAAAACGACAGCAGTGCTAGTGATACAACCATAACGTTGAACAAAAACGACAGCAGTGCTAGTGATACAACCATAATGTTGAACAAAAATGACAGCAGTGCTAGTGATACAACCATAACGTTGAACAAAAATGACAGCAGTGCTAGTGATAACCATAAGTTGACAAACGACAGCAGTGTAGTGATACAACCATAACGTTGAACAAAAACGACAGCAGTGCTAGTGATACAACCATAACGTTGGGAAAAAAACGACAGCAGTACTAGTGGATGACCATAACGTTGAACAAAAACGACAGCAGTCAGTGTAACCATAACGTTGACAAAAACGACAGCAGTCTAGTGTAAGACCATAACGTTGAACAAAAACGACAGCAGTGGCATACCATAACGTTGAACAAAAACGACAGCAGTACTAGTGGTATGACCATAACGTTGAACAAAAACGAACAGCAGTGGTATACCATAACGTTGAACAAAACGACAGCAGTGGCATCACCATAACGTTGAACAAAAACGACAGCAGTACTAGTGGTATGACCATAACGTTGAACAAAAACGACAGCAGTGGCATGACCATAACGTTGAACAAAACGACAGCAGTACTAGTGGTACGCTACGTACAAAGCCAGTTATACGTATTGAACAAAAACGACAGCAGTGCTAGTGATACACCATAACGTTGAACAAAAACGACAGCAGTGCTAGTGGATGCATCTCCAACATCCTCAGCTTTCCTGATGGGGAGAATCAGCTGGCCAAACTGAAGAGGCGACAGAGAACAGCTGTCAAAGATGGCCATTAGAACTTCTCCTGGAGACAATACAGCTTGGCTAAGTGGCATTTCAGGGTCTCTCAAAGACCCCACTGCTCTGTCGTCAATCCGTGGCCTCGCTGACCTCCTCAAGTCATCCCTGCCACCCCACCCCGCCAACTCCTCCTCCCTTCCCCCACTGGCTCCTGCTGGCTTCGTGTGGACTAATCTATTTCTTTCTCTCCCTTCACACGGTCGTTTCCGAGCAACGCGAGGGGGGTGGAGGTAGGGGAGAGAGAAGGGTCATTGGAGAGGGGAAACTGGATCGGGTGGCAATGGTTGGATGGCTGGTGGGCAGCAGGGGGTGTGGGGATGGTGATGGTGTCTCGCCAGAAAAGGGCTATGGGACAGGGAGGAAGTACATGTATGTCATAGATGGATGGTGAAATAAAATTAGAGGGTTTTACGTAAAGGTAGAACTCATTTGTTATCAACATGAAAACTGGTGGTAATTAGTACTTACCATCAGAAAATTGATGTAATTAGTACTAATCTCATGAAAACTGCTGGTAATTAGAACTAATCTTACGAAAAAAATGGTTATTAGTACCAGTCTCATGAAGACTGATAGCATTTAGTACTAAACATCATGAAAACTGGCGATAATTAGAACTAATCTCATGAAAACTGGTGGTAATTAGTACTAATCTCATGAAAACTGGTGGTAATTAGTACTTATCTCATGAAAACTGGTGGTAATTAGTACTTGTCAACATGAAAACTGTTGGATGTACTATCTCATGAAAACTGGTGGTAATTAGTACATATCAACATAAAAAACTAGTGGTAATTAGTGCTTATCAACATGGAAACTGGTGGTAATTAATACTGATCTCATGAAAACTGGTGGTAATTAGTACTATCACCATGAAAACTGGTGTATTTAGTACTTATCATCATGAAAACTGGTGTAATTAGTACTTATAATCATGAATATGGTGGTAATTAGCATTAATCTCATGAAAACTGGTGGTAATTAGTATAATTCATGAAAACTGGTGTAATTAGCACTTATAATCATTAAAACTGGTGGTAATTAGTATCAATCTCATGAAAACTGGTGGTAATTAGTACTAATTCATGAACGGGTTGTCTATCATCATGAAAAGCTGGTGGTAATTAGTATTAATCTCATGAAAAGCTGGTGGTAATTAGTACTAATCTCATGAAAACTGGTGTAATTAGTACTTATCATCATGAAAAAACTGGTGGTAATTAGTACTAATCTCATGAAAACTGGTGTAATTAGTACTTATCATCATGAAAAAACTGGTGGTAATTAGTACTAATCTCATGAAAACTTGTGTAATTAGTAATTTATCATCATGAAAAACTGGTGGTAATTAGTACTAATCTCATGAAAAACGGGTGTAATTAGTACTTATCATCATGAAAACTGGTGCCAGTTAGTACTAATCATCATGAATCTGGTGTAATTGGTACTAATGTCATACAAACTGGTGGTAATTGGTACAAATCTTATGAAAACTGTGGTAATTGGTACTAATCTCATGGAAACTGCAGTAGTCATAGCTGTTTAGACAGCGATAGTTGCTGTAATTGTGACATCAAACGGTCATTTTCATGCGAAGTAAATTGCTTTCATCTGAAAATAATTATCAACGTTCACGTTAACGCTATCAATGCATCAGATAATGAGTCCAAAGAGAGAAAACAACCTCATAATCCTACTAATGCAGCGAACGAAGATGAATCGCAATGCATGAGCAATGAAAACCGAATTTTTGTCGTGGAAAATTTCTATTGAAATGTCCAGGTCACCCTACAGAAAGCTTGTCCGAACTGGCTGAACCCTCACCTCCTTCGCCATGCCATCTGCTTCTGTATGAAGGAGGCAGTATGCTAGTCCCGATAATAATTTTAATAATAATAATAAAACAAATCAACACAACAACAACAACAACAACAACAACAACAAAACAAAACAATAACTAAAATAATAATAATAATAAAATAAAATAATGAATACTTATATGCGCCTATCTCGCTAGAGCCAAGCTCTAACGCTTACAATCAATACTGTACACAACGGGCTGACACCTGGTAGTGCGACTGAAGAGCTGCAGCTGGCGCTTCATCACGTAACCTGTCATCAGTCGTATCGTTCAATATGGATCACTATTTTCTTTTCCTTCATCTCTCCATTTCCACGCAGGGGTACAGTGTAACGTGCATTCATACCAACGGCCAAAACGGCCTATCGATAATGGGATGCATAACAGCTGTGAAGACACCGTCAGAATCTGCCTGCAGACAAACACAGCCTGGCAGACCACCTTGAAAGGTCCTCTCTGGATCCCACTGACAGAGACCACATGAGGAGGCCCCCTTGCCTTCTAAATCCCTCCTTCAGTCACCCCCTACATCTATCCCCTTCCTTCCTTCCTCCCCCCCCCCTCCCCCCTCTCATCTTTAGTTTTCCCTGGGTCGACAGTGACTGTGTGGCTGGCCCATTCCTCTGTCAGTGTCAACAGCCGCAAGATGAGCGGCAGAGGACACTGCTGGATCAGTGTGAGAGATGAGAGTTGAGGGGACTGGGGTGGCCAGGGTGGTGCAGTGTAGAGACGTTGAGGGACTGGGGTGGCCAAGGGTGGTGCAGGTGTAGAGACGTTGAGGGGATTGGGGTGGACAAGGTGGTGCAGGTGTAGAGATGTTGAGGGGATTGGGGTGGCCAAAGTGGTGCAGGTGTAGAGAGACGTTGAGGGGATTGGGGTGCCAAGGTGGTGCAGGTGTAGAGACGTTGAGGGGATTGGGGTGGCCAAGGTGGTGCAGGTGTAGAGAAGTTGAGGGATTGGGGTGGCCAAGGTGGTGCAGGTGTAGAGACGTTGAGGGAACTGGGGTGGCCAAGGTGGCGCGGTGTAGAGAAGTTGAGGGGATTGGGGTGGCCAAGGTGGTGCAGGTGTAGAGAAGTTGAGGGGACTGGGGTGGCCAGGGTGGTGCAGGTGTAGAGACGTTGAGGGGATTGGGGTGGCCAAGTGGTGCAGGTGTAGAGACGTTGAGGGGACTGGGGTGGCCAAGGTGGTGCAGGTGAAGAGACGTTGAGAGGACTGGGGTGGCCAAGGTGGTGCAGGTGTAGAGAAGTTGAGGGGATTGTGGTGGCCAAGGTGGTGCA
>CM031611.1:40864964-40879964 GCA_018398815.1 Conus ventricosus | reverse complement strand
GCCATACAGTACAGTGCCACACAACACAATGCAATACAATACACTTCAACACCATACAATGCAGTGCTATACAACACAATGCAATGCAATACACTTCAACACCATACAGTGCAGTGCCATACAACACAATGCAATGCAATACACTACAACACCATACAGTGCAGTGCCATACAACACAATGCAATACAATACACTACAACACCATACAGTGCAGTGCCATAAAACACAATGCAATACAATACACTACAACACCATACAGTGCAGTGCCATACAACACAATGCAATACAATACACTTCAACACCATACAGTGCAGTGCTATACAACACAATGCAATGCAATACACTACAACACCATACAGTGCAGTGCCATACAACACAATGCAATACAATACACTACAACACCATACAGTACAGTGCTATACAACACAATGCAATGCAATACACTACAGCACTATACAGTGCAGTGCCATACAACACAATGCAATACAATACCTTACAACACTATACAGTGCAGTGCCATACAACACAATACAATACAATACACTACAGCACTATACAGTGCAGTGCCATACAACACAATGCAATACAATACACTACAACACCATACAGTACAGTGCTATACAACACAATGCATACTATACACTACAGCACTATACAGTGGAGTGCCATACAACATAATTCAATACAATACACTACAACACCATACAGTACAGTGCTATACAACATAATGCAATGCAATACACTACAGCACTATACAGTGCAGTGCCATACAACACAATGCAATACAATACACTACAACACCATACAGTGCAGTGCCATACAACACAATGCAATACTATACACTACAACACCATACAGTACAGTGCCATACAACACAATGCAATACAATACCTTACAACACTATACAGTGCAGTGCCATACAACACAATGCAATACAATACACTACAGCACTATACAGTGCAGTGCCATACAACACAATGCAATACAATACACTACAACACCATACAGTACAGTGCCATACAACACAATGCAATACAATACCTTACAACACCATACAGTGCAGTGCCATACAACACAATGCAATACAATACACTACAACACCATACAGTGCAGTGCCATACAACACAATGCAATACAATACCTTACAACACCATACAGTGCAGTGCTATACAACACAATGCAATACAATACACTACAACACCATACAGTGCAGTGCCATACAACACAATGCAATACTATACACTACAACACCATACAGTGCAGTGCCATACAACACAATGCAATACAATACACTACAACATCATACAGTACAGTGCCATACAACACAATGCAATACAATACACTGCAACACCATACAGTGCAGTGCCATACAACACATACAATACAATACAATACACTACAACACCATACAGTGCAGTGCCATACAACACAATACAATACAATATACTACAACACCATACAGTGCAGTGCAATACAACACAACGCAATACTGTACACTACAACACCACACAGTACGTGCTATACAACACAATGCAATACAATACACTACAATGCCATACAATACAGTGCCATACAACACAATGCAATAACGTACACTACAACACCACACAGTTACAGTGCTATACAACACACTGCAATACAATACACTACAATGCCATACAATACAGTGCCATACAACACAATGCAATAACGTACACTACAACACCACACAGTACAATGCCATGCAACACAATGCAATACTATACACTACAATGCCATACAGTACAGTGCCATACAACACATGCATACTAGACACTACAGCATCATCAGTACAGTGCCATACAACACAATGCAATACACTACACTACAGCACCATACAGTGGAGTGCCATACAACATAATTCAATACATACACAACAACACCATACAGTGCAGTGCCATACAACACAATGCAATACAATATACTAAAACACCATATAGTGTAGAGCCACACAACACAATGCAATACAATACACTACAACACAATGCAATACAATACAATACCTTCGGTACTTCCTAACACGCCTAACCCAAGCCAAGTTACCAAGAATTAGTTCCCCTCGCCGTTTCGCCCATTAGGTTGAGAGCGAGGTTCTGCGATTACGTACGAGTCACAAGTTGCTGGGTGGGCGGAATCGAGTTTTAAGTTATGCATACACACCTTAAACCTAATTTGTCTCTCCACCGGAAACTGGAAAAATTGCCCCAGCTGGAATTGGTTCGCGGGAGGGTGTTTCCGTGTGTGTGTGAGAATTGTACGGAGGAGGATAAGGAAGATGGGGCTGGCAGAGAGCGAGGAAGTGTAGTGGGAGGGGGCGGAGGATCAATGGGTGGGAGTTGAGGGGGTAGGTAGAAAGGGGGGGGAAAGAGGAGGAAGGTGGGGGGAGCGGGAACCCCGGGATAGATTAGCAGGCGGGCAATGGGGTGCCCAAGAGGGTGGTTGGGCCCGATCAGGGGGAGTTGTAAAGTGACTCGTCACAAAGGCCATACAGTACAGTGCCACACAACACAATGCAATACAATACATTAAACCCCAATCAATGCAGTGCTTTTACAACACAATGCAAATACAATACACTTCAACACCATACAGTGCAGTGCTATACAACACAATCCCAATGCAATACACTACAACACCATACTGCAGTGCTATACAACACAATGCAATGCAAAACACTACAACACCATACAGTGCATTGCCAACAACACATGCAATACAATACACTACAACACCATACAGTGCAGTCCCATACAACACAATGCAATACAATAACTACAACACCTACAGTGAAAGTCCCATACAACACAAGATGGTGGAGATGGTCATAATTTGTTTCCCTCTTTTTCAACCAAACTTTTCACAGAAATTTTACAATGTTTCGCACAAAAAGTAGGTAACAAAGAACGTATTGACCATTGTCAACCTCGGGTGATGTCAGTGGGGGAAAGGACTAGCGCACAGCCCAAACACACCACAGCTTGCTTACGATCTCATTCATATCATGCATTCGTCACATCAAACCACTAGTAAGTCTATAACTTTACTACACATGTTCATAGAACGAAACATCAATGCATATGGAATCAAACAAAATAAAACATTCTCTCTTTCCTGAACTTCACAAAATCATTTATCTAAAAACATCATTAATAACCCGGGTAAAAATAGATTTCTACTTTACCTTGGCCAGGTGATCTTAACTATTCACGAATCACTGTCTTTTCTTTTCTTTTTTTTTCTTTCTTTTCACTGTCACTTTCACAAGCACGACACAATGCTGGCACTGGTCTTGGTTTGCTGGCGCCTGGTCGGGTTTGAGACTGTTGGCACTGGCGTTGGTCTGTCGAGAAAGTGGCGCTGGCCAAGTATGAGGTCAAACCCCAGTGAAGATAAAACAGTGACTATCAACATCGATCTGTTCTCCTTTCTTTCTTCCTGCATTAACGCATTGCATCTCTCTCTCTCTTTCTAGTCTGCTCTTATCAAATGGACATGGTTGCTTTCTTTTCTTTTTTTCTTTTCTTTCTTTTCCTCTTCATTGTTAGCAACTCTCCTTTCCACATCTCTTTTTTAGTCCTCCTCTGCGACTATCTCATGCTAATCTCTCAACTTGGTTCTCTTTCTCCTCCCCTCATCTCTTCTCTGCCCCTCTTCCTGCAGAGTTTCCACTCCGAACCTCTCTCTCTCTCCTCTTCTTTCGTTCTCCTCGTTCTCCCCGTTCTCTCACTCTCACATCCTTTTTATCCCGTTCCGATCTGTCAAAAGGGCGAGTACCTTTTGGTCAGTATTTTTACTGCTGTACTCGAAGTTATCTCCCTCTAATTCCATTGGATGTTCAAATCATGCCAGTCATGCCTACACGCCTTACTCTCTGTGGTGGTCAATTGGTCTTTAATTGATTAGCTTGATTTCGCCCCCACCACACACAAACCTTCCCCCTTTCCTACTTAACTGGCGCCGTGTGGCTTAACTCGTGGACACTGGTCACTCTAAATTGGCTAGATGAGTCTAGGTGGGCGCCCAGATGTCTGACCGACCTATCGAGACCTGTCGGTCCAGCTACTTAGTCTGTCGGGGTGGACCGGACCGTCTCCGTGGAGGATGAGGATTAGCCTTCCCTTGTTGCCCAAATTGGCTGAGGCGATGCTTGAAGGCGTCGGGATGTCGAGTTTGGACTTATTCCAGTTGAAGTGGCCGGCGACGGACCACACTTTGGTTGTGTTGAATTTGGACCGTGACAATTTCCCCTTGCAAAGATATGCACCGCTTTGTCTCAAACAACGGTACAAAAAAAGACAACAACCCGAATTTGCTGACACACAGCTACATGCGCAAAGTTTGAAAAATACTTTACAACCAACGGTTTATAAATTAAAAATATACCTTAGTAAATTTACCACCCCAAATGAGTTGTCATTGACGTGCGCTCTTGCGTTATTTCAACTCATTTATAACGACCTCTGTGCGCATTATGCCATTCCCCTACCTGCGGATTTGCCACATTTCTTTTCACACTTTATGAAAAGCACAATATAATATGATCACGATCCAGACACTCACTGAGGAATCTCCATCCTCACTTTTGCAAATAGTGCATTACTACACAAGCGACTGTATGCCCAAGCATAACACATTCACATGAACAAGTCTCACAAAGAAAATATGAACAAGTCTCACACAGAAAATAAAACCATAGCCAACGGGAATGAACCCATAATCCAATCACCTAACTGTAATCAACACATATTATCAACACAGCACCCGGATATGACTGACTTCCTCTGAGTTGCAGCTTGCTAGACTACGCGACTTAATAGTAAAGCTCCGACATCTGTCGACCTGGAATGTACTGCACTCGGTACCTGTAGGGCTGCAATGCCATTGCCCAACGCAGCACTCTGCTGTTTTTCAACTGCCCCTCCTGCAGGAATTTGAGTGGTGAGGGAATCAGTCTCTATCACGAACTCTTTCCCATAAAAGTTTTTTGGGGAAACCTTCTGCACGGCCCACACAACACCCAAAAACACTCCTTCTCTACTTTTTGCGTACCCTTCTTCACACTTTGTCAATTTCCCTGCTAGCATACCTCACAGGAAACTCGACCCCTTCATGCTCCTGCAACAATACTGCACCTATCCCACCACCTGATGCATCTGTCCGCAACAAAAATGGTTTGGACTATCTGGTAGCTTCAAGATGGGAGGGGAAACCTAGTCTTTCCAGCACCGTCTGCAGTGCTTGCTTGCAGCGTCTGACCACCCCGACCACTGCCGGTTTCCCTGCCTGACCAAATCACTGAGAGGACTCGTGATTGCTGCAAAATTTTGGAACAAACTCCCTATAGAACCCAATAAAACCTAGCAGACTCCTGACTTCTGTTTTGGTCTTTGGTCTCTCTGAATTCATCATCTTCTCCACCTTTCCTCTTTCCGGCTTGCTTTGTGTCGCCTCCGACAAAAAAACCCTAGGAACTCCTACTGTCTAGCCTTCTACAGAACACCCCTGTATGACTCTTCTGGAAACTTAGGCAAAAAAACTCCCCTTCTTTGCTGGGTTTCTCTTTCCCCTCATCAATGATTGCTGCTGCGCCTATGTGCTGAGTCTCACGCTGAGTATATTTGGGAGAAAATTTGCATGGAAAAGTTTTATTTCCCCAATTCACATCATTCGGTAATCCCGACCGACCTTTTCAGTGATGGTTGAATGGTCCTTTCCAATGATCAGCAGCTTGTTATGCCCCGGGGGAAGCGTACCAGGACTTGTTTCTCCCACCTTGAGGGATTGCTTCCTCACCTTCCTGTCATATTGCTTCTTCTACCGACCCTAGCCTCCTGCAAACTTTCCTTGCAACCTTCGTGTCTCATACCTGTTGCCACCTTGGAACAGGGCGAGATTGGGCCAATCAGATCAACAGCCACTCTCCTGAACGGTGTGTCAATTAAAGGGGATGTTAAGAGGCGCCTTCCTCTTCACCCCTCTTGTGGCTGCCCTTTGGGACACACGTCACATGACAGCAAAAAACGCTTTAGTTGCCATTGCCCCGGGCCCAATGAAGTCATCAAAGATTCGGTTCACTGTTTTGCTGGTGCCGAGATGACCCGCCATGAGCGACTGTGACCCACTGACATGACAGTGTCACGATAACCTGCTGGTACCTCTAACTGAGTGGTCACCTTCCCTGTCTTCCCTTGGTGAACACTGGGTACAACAGCCGCCCTTTCACAAAAAAATTTCTGTCTCACCTCCTCTAACCACCTGTTTCTCTCCCCCTCTCGCCAACTCCCAAGACTTCACGAGCGAGGGTCTTGTTCCTGCGCTGCCCTAAACTCATCAGGCGACCATCCATGCCTGACTTCCTTGCTGGAACGACTAACGGTTTATCACCCTTTTCTCCTTCTTGCCCCGGTTTGAACTGCTGCCCTGTAGCAGTCAACAACTCAGGATCCCTGGATCCCTTGCCCCGGGAAATATTTCCAATGATCAAATCATGAGGGGTTTCTCCACCCACCCAACGCAGACAATCGCCTGGAAGTAAGGGTACGTAATTCTATCTTAGCCAACTGGAAACTCCCTCACAGTGCCATCGATTAGAGTACAGGTCTGGATTTGCCCTGTAAAATCCCCTTTCTCGCCCAAAGGCGTTGTTCGTATACACCGCATGAACAACCAGTGTCTCGTAACACTTTCACCCTCTGCTGGCCAATCCACCCTTCTTCCACTGGTAACGAACCACTCAGCCTAGTGCCCTCCATCCCTGACACTGACTGCTGCCCAGTGCTAGCCATAGGCGCACCCACCCTCTTCAGACTGAATCCCTTTTGGTTCCACTGCAGTCGTTTCCCTTGACAAACCCTTATCCACCTCTTGAAAGGTGCTGCCTTCTGGAACCTCATGGGGACAATCCCTCGCCACATGTCCTTCTTGTGACAAATGAAACACCTAATGTCCCTTTGCCCTTCCTTCTGCCCCCCACTGGGTTTTTGCCAGACTTTGCAGAAACTCCCCTGGTCTCCTTGCACTCTTCTCACCTGTGCCTGGCACCTTTTTTCTGTTTGCACCTTAGTCCCCACGTGCCTCCCTGAACACCTCTGCGAACTTCAACAACTCTCCTGCTGTCTCTGGCTGTCTCTCTTTCAAATGTATGGTTAACTCAGGGCCGCAACCTGACAAAATCTGTTTTTCATAACTAGCTCTTTCCCAATTCAGGGGAACTCCTTTTTCTTTACCACTCAATCTAACCACTTCTCAAAATAGTGATCTAAACGTGCACCAAACTGAGTGTAGTCTCCCCTGCTTGAAATTTTAGCTGAACGAAATTTCTTCCTGACCCCCCCCTCTTTTGAGGTCAAATCCTTTCATCAACGATTCCTTCACAGCGCCAAAATCGACTGTTGTTCTGTTGTAACGCAGGGGAAAATTTGTAATGCCTTACCGCCTCGTACGCCGACCAAATGATTTTGCCCACTCTTCTGGAGGCAACCCCTGACTGGTCGCAAACGTTTCGAACCGACTGATGTATGCATCAATCGAATCGGTTCCTTCAGAGGAAATTTTGGGCAACTTTGGTCGGGGGGCGTAGCTGCGCACAGAGTCACTGGAAACTGAACCTCCCATCCTCGGTGGTCTCCCTTTGTATTCTCACTTTCTCTAACTCTAATTAAACCCTTTTTAATCTTTCCCGTTTCCTGCTTCATTCTTTCTGTTTCCTGCGCTTCCCCTTTATTCTTTCTGTTTCCTGCGTTTCCCAAAGCCTGATTATCATTAGCCTGAACCTTAATTTTTTTTTTCTTGCGCTTCTACTGCGACACCGGCGTCGTTTTCTGCGCGTTCATCTCTTTCCATCTTTTGTTGGTCTCAACGAACGAAACGCAACTCACTCCCGAGTAACCTAGATCACGAGCGACGCTCACAAGTTTTTCAATAGGGGTGTTCTTTTCTTCGCCATTATATCTCTTTCTTTTTTTTTTTTTTTTGAACAGAATTTTATAACTACGCCCAGCCAAACTGGTGGTTCCGACACGAGTGACGAAAATAGCACAATCCTATGAATGATAATATTAGCTTGGGAAACGTAGTTGTTTTTATAAGACGCCCAGCGCCTGACCAACTATGAGAGCGAATTATAGGCAATCTTTGCGAAATAGTACTCTGGGGCTGAAATGCCAAGCCTAGTATTAACTATCTTGGAAGCAATGCAAAGCCTAGTATTAACTATCTTGGGAAACATACAGTAAGACAACCCTTTGTCTTAGGATTACAATACTTGAATCCCACCCAGCTTCCTCTCTGAAGTTAAACAATTATAATAAATGGGCCAGAAATCCTGGCAGGCTCGCCAATAAATTGTCAACCTCGGGTGATGTCAGGGGAGGAAGGACTAGCGCACAGCCCAACACCACTCACAGCTTGGCTTCGATCTCATTATATATCATGCATTCGTCACATCAAACCACTAGTAAAGTCTATAACTTTACTACACATGTTCATAGAACGAAAACATCAATGCATTGGAATCAAACAAAATAAAAACTTCTCTCTTTCCTGAACTTCACAAAATCATTTATCTAAAACATCTTTAAAACTAACCCGGGTATAAATGATTTCTACTTTACCTGGCCAGGTGATCTTAATATTCACGATCACTGTCTTTTCTTTTCTTTTTTTTCTTTTTTTCACTGTCACTTTCACAAGCACGACACAACTGCTGGCACTGGTCTTGGTCTGCTGGCGCCTGGTCAGGTGAGATGTTGGCACTGGCGTTGGTCTGTCGATGAATAGTGGCGCTGGCCAAGTATGAGGTCGAACCCCAGTGAAGATTAGAACAGTGACTATCAACATCGATCTGTTCTCCTTTCTTTCTTCCTGCATTACGCATTGCCCACTCTCTTCCTCTCTTCTAGTTGCTCTTATCAAATGGACATGGTTGCTTTTCTTTTCTCTTTTTTTTTCTTTTCTTTCTTTTCCTCTTCATTAGTTAGCACTCTCTCTTTCCACATCTCTCTTAGTCCTCCTCTGCAGGACTATCTCATGCTTAATCTCTCACTTGGTTCTCTTCTCTCCTCCCCTCATCTCTCTCTCTCTGCCCCCTCTCTCTGCAGAGCTTCCACTCGAACCTCTCTTCTCTCTCTCTTCTTTCGTTTCCTCTCGTTTTCCCGTTCTCTCACTCTCAACATCCTTCTTATCCCGTTCCGATCTGTCAAAAAGGGCGAGTACCATGGTCAGTATTTTTACTGCCTCGTACTCGAGTTATCTCCTCTAATTCCATTGGATGTTCAAATCATGCCAGTCATGCCTACAACGCCTTACTCTCTGTGGTGGTCAATTGGTCATTTAATTGATTAGCTTGATTTCGCCCACCACACACTACCTTCCCCCTTTCCTACTTAACTGGCGCCGTGTGGCTTAACTCGTGGACATGGTCACTCTAAATTGGCTAGATGAGTCTAGGTGGGCGCCCAGATGTCTGACCAGACCTATCGAGACCTGTCGGTCCAGCTACTATCTGTCTGGGTGGGACCGGGACCGTCTCCGTGGAGGATGAGGATTAGCCTCCCCCTTGGCCCAAATTGGCTGAGGCGATGCTTGAAGGCGTCGGGATGTTGAGTTTGGACTTATGTCCAGTTGAGTGGCCGGCGACGGACCACACTTTGGTTGGTTGAATTTTGACGTGACAACCATATTGAACACCCGAGAAACGCAATCACCATCGTAGCACAGTGTCAGCAGGCCCAACAGACTTGCTTGCCTGCATTCACGTGACATGATATGCACACAAGACAATGCTGTGTTACAGTCAATACCATTAAAAAAACCAGGCATGCATGGAACAATTAGTTTCTCTTTACATTTCCCCTCTCTATTCCCAGCAGTGGCTATGTGACATGGTTAGTACTTTCTGTAGCAGCGAGACTGAAGTTCGAATCTGTAGCCCCTTTTCTCTTCCTGCTCCTCCCTCCCTCCCCCCCCCCCCCCCACTTCACGTGCGCGCGCTTGCACACACACACACACACCACACACACACACACACACACACACCACACACAACGCGCGCGCGCGCGCGCGCGCGCATCCACACACACACACACACTAGCGCGCGCGCATGCACGCATGCACACACACACACACACACACACAACACCAACACCACACACACACACACACACACACACACACGCACACACAGGACTATGGTCTGAATGATGGCGGCCTGAGCTGAACAAAAACCTAGGGCCTGGTGTTGACAGCCACATGACCCTCCTCCACCCCCCCCCCCCCCCCCCCCCCCCCCCCCCCCCCCCCGTCCCCCTGGATCAATAGTCCTACACACACCGCCTGCACTCACTGTCTCTTCAAACTCTCTCTCTCCCCATCCCCCACTCCCGTCCTTTATCCATCGTGCCCTTCCCTCCCTCCATCTCCCTTTCCGCCCCTGCCGATGTGTGGGGGAGGGGGGGGGGAAGTGGATGGGGGAGGAGATAGAGAGATGGGGGGGGGGGGGGGGGACAGACAGGATCTAGGACGGAGAGGGGAAGAGAGGAAGATAGAGTAGGGTGGAGAGTAAAAAGTAAGGGTTTGTGTTTTGAAAGGGAGGTGGAGATGAGGAGACGGGGGTGGGGTGGGGGGGGGGGGGAGGGAGGGAGGGGGGAAAGAAGCGAGAGGGTCGGGCGTTGTAAACGAAGGCGGTTGAAAAAGAGAGGTGGGGTGTTACAATAGGAGAAAAGATAAAGAATGGGAGGAGAGAGAGGGGAGGAGAGAGAGAGAGAGAGAGAGATAGAGAGAGACGGAAGTAGGGGTGGGGGGGGGGGGGGGGATTCGGATGGGTGATGAGGGAAAGGTTGTGAAGAATAGAAGGGTGAGGGAGAGCCGGTGGGGGTGGGGGGGGGGGGGGGAGGAAGAAAACAGAAGGGTGAGGGAAAAGCCGGTGGGGGTGGAGGGGGAAGAGAGCACAACATCGTCCACGACGGACCTGGGGTATGTGATGTTAGCATCACATCCACGATACGCCACGACGACCGGCCCAACGCTCTGCACAGAAGGAGGGGTGGGGGTGGGGGTGGGGGGCTCACGTTTCAGCAGCTGCTTTGTGTCCTTAGTGGTCGCCTTCAATATTTTACCTTCAGCAATTCACAGTTTCAGGTTCTTTAACTGCCTTGACCAAGCAGACTGTTGCTCTGGTGTCTACAACCACCTGACGTAGTGTACGTGGAAGGATTATTGGGCGCTTGTTGCTGTTTATGTTTAAAGGCTTAAAAGCTTCACCTTTCTTGAAACGGCAGTAGCAGCAGATTGAAACCTCCTGTGAGAGCTGGACAGTGGAGGGTCTTGAGAAAAGAAACCACTCTCAGCCAAACGTTTTGGCTCTGAACCCCTTAACTCTACGGGGATCAGGCGCGTCCAGGTCATGACTCTCAGATCCCCTTCTGCTGCCAGAAATGTATTCGGCGCTGTCCGGATTGAAACATGCAACGCCTGGATGGGTGGGAGTCTCAAGACATGCCTTATCTGATGGCTGTCTCACTCACTTCGCTATCAGACGACCGTTCTAATTTGGGAAATTTCAGCCAGCATGATGTGATTCACATTCGTTCCTCATCGACTTAATCCAGATACTACTCTTTACGTCTGCCTCTCTCATTGCATGTAGGACCCTGTTTCCATTCTTTCCAGACCCCAGTTTTTCCCTGGAAACCACAGGCTGGGAAGTCCACAACCTTCTTGCTCCAGTATCTGCCAGGACTCTGGAACCAGATTTTCTCAAGCTTTAGTGAGACTGCAGACTACAGTCTCCTCCATATTGTATATGGCAGTTTGCTGCTTCATTCTCCTCCATATTGTATATGGCAGTTTGCTGCTTCATTCTCCTCCACATTGTATATGGCAGTTTGCTGCTTCCACAAGACATAGTGAGTGACCATATTCTCCTCCATATTGTATATGGCAGTGTGCTGCTTCATTCTCCTCCATATTGTATATGACAGTTTGCTGCTTCCACAAGAGATAGTGAGTGACCATATTCTCCTCCATATTGTATATGGCAGTTTGCTGCTTCTTTTCTCCTCCATATTGTATATGGCAGTTTGCTGCTTCCACAAGACATAGTGAGTGACTACATTCTCCTCCATATTGTATATGGCAGTTTGCTGCTTCATTCTCCTCCATATTGTATATGGCAGTTTGCTGCTTCATTCTCCTCCATATTGTTTTATGGCAGTTTGCTGCTTCCACAAGACATAGTGAGTGATTGCATTCTCCTCCATGTTGTATATGGCAGTTTGCTGCTTCCACAAGACATAGTGAGTGACTGCATTCTCCTCCATATTGTATATGGCAGTTTGCTGCTTCCACAAGACATAGTGAGTGACTACATTCTCCTCCATATTGTATATAGCAGTTTGCTGCTTCCACAAGACATAGTGAGTGACTACATTATCCTCCATATTGTATATGGCAGTTTGCTGCTTCCACAAGACATAGTGAGTAACTACATTCTCTTTCATATTGTATATGGCAATTTGCTGCTTCATTCTCCTCCTATTGTATTTGGCAGTTTGCTGCTTCCACAAGACATAGTGAGTGACTTCATTCTCCTCCATATTGTATATGGCAGTTCGCTGCTTCATTCTCCTCCATATTGTATATGGCAGTTTGCTCCCTCCAAAAGACTTAGTGAGTTCAACCATAAATCGTTTGTTTTGATGATCCAGAGCGGAGCATTGGACAAGTGTCGTGCGATCTTCCTGATGTTGGCAGAATGAGGTTCCCATTCAGGGAGATCTACTGTACACTCCCAGCAATTACTCACCCAGTAAACAACAATGTGAATAGGTTTGGCTTCAACACTGTGAGTAGGTTTGGTATCAACACTGTGAGTTAGGTTTGGTATCAACGTTTTGAGTACGTTTGGTAACAACAGTATGAGTAGGTTTTAGTGTCACAGTGTGAGTAGGTTTGGTATTAACACTGTGAGTAGGTTTGGTATCAATATTGTGAGTGGGTTTTGGTAACAACAATATGAGTAGGTTTTGTTAGTAACAGTGTGAGTAGGTTTGGTATTAACACTGTCACTAGGTTTGGTATGAATACTGTAAATAGGCTCTGCTATGACACTGAGTAGAGTTTGGATCAACGCTGAGTAGGTTTTGGTTAAGTATAGTGAGTAGGTTTTGGTAACAACAGTGAGTAGGTTTGGTGTCAACACTGTGAGCAGGTTTAGTATCAACACTGTGTGTACGTTTGGTATAAATACTGTGAGTAGGTTTTGGTATCAACACTGTGAGCAAGTTTTGGTATCAACAGTTGGTAGATTTGGGTTAGAAGCAGTGTGTAGGTTTTGGTAACAACAGTAAGTAGGTTTGGTAACAACAGTGTGAGTAGGTTTTGGTAACAACAGGTTTGGTAACAACAGTGTGAGTAGGTTTTGGTAACAACAGTAAGTAGGTTTGGTAACAACCCGTATGAGAAGGTTTTGGTAACAACAGTGTGAGTAGGTTTGGGTAAGAGGTTTTGGTAACAACAGTGTGAGTAGGTTTTGGTAAGAGGTTTTGGTAACAACAGTGTAGTAGGTTTTGGTAACAACAATATGAGAAGTTTTGGTAACACAGTTTGAGTAGGTTTTGGTAACATGTTTTGGTAACAACAGTGTGAGCAGGTTTTGGTAACAACTGTGTGAGTAGGTTTTGGTAACAACAGTGTGAGTAGGTTTTGGTTCTAACAATGTGAGTAGGTTTGGTATTAACAGTGTGAGCAGGTTTTGGTAACAACAGTGTGAGTGGTTTGGTAACAGCAGTGTGAGTAGGTTTTGGTAACAACAATGTGAGTAGGTTTGGTAACAGCAGTGTGAGTAGGTTTTGGTTAAAAGCAGTTTTGAGTAGGTTTGGTCAGCAGTGTGAGTAGGTTTTGGTAACAACAATGTGAGTAGGTTTGGTAACAGCAGTGTGAGTAGGTTTTGGAAAAAAAAGTGTGAGTAGCAACAGTGTGGGGAGGTTTTGGTAACACAATGTGAGTAGGTTTGGGTAACAACAATACAAGTAAGCTTTTGTAATAATATTGTGAGTAGGTTTGGGTAACAACAGTATGAGTGATTTTGGTAACAACAGTATGAATAGGTTGGTAACAATAGTGTGGGTAGGTTTTGGTATGATACAGTTACTTTGAAGGAAAAATGTTTCTATTTTTTATCATCTTTGCATTTATATGGCATGCGGTAACATTTAATGCAGTTAACACAGAAGGATTGAAAGTTGTTTTCTCATTGTTTTAGTGCAGTACTATAAAGCAAGGCATGATGTAGTGTATCTAAATAAATCTTAAATAAATGTTAGCGAACCGCCAAGAGAAACATGCACAAACGAGTCACAAGACAAAACACGACGCGTGTCGACCTCTTAGGTCTTCTTCAGGCAAGACACAAACAAATAGGACAATGAAAATGAAAGAGTTATCACTTAGCTTTGATCTCTTCAGCGCAAGGTAGGCGTTGATGGAAACGAGGCTGTTAGAAGGGAGATAATGTGTGAGTCAAGGTCTTCTTCTTCTTTCTTTTAGTGTCCACAATCATCATGTTGATTATTCTGACACTTTTGTGTGTATGACCATTTTTTTTTATCCGCCATTAAGGCAGCCATACTCCAACTTCGGGGAAGGTGCATGCTATGTGTAACGTGTCATCCATACCAACGGCCAAACTGCAGGCCTTCTCTTCGAAAGTTGGTGATGGGATTTTACATGGTGCAAGATGTTGTGCGTGTGTTCACACACGGAACCTCGGTTTATAGTCTAATTCGAAGGACTGTGTGGGGAATGGAGTCAGAACCAATGTTAACTCGAGGGAAAAATCCCCCTGTACCGAAACGGCCCGGTGGAGATGCAAACCCGCAACCCCAATATTACGAGTCCGATGCTCTACCAACTGAGCTATTCCGGCTCTAAAGGCAGTGATGATAATTATACAACTGATAGGAATACTAATAATGGTCAAAATAT
>CM031611.1:40844964-40847464 GCA_018398815.1 Conus ventricosus | reverse complement strand
GTCACTCCAGATGTCATTATCACTGCTGTGATTGGTGTCACTCCAGATGTCATTATCATTGCTGTGACTGGTGTCACTCCAGATGTCATTATAATTGCTGTGACTGGTGTCACTCCAGATGTCATTATCACTGCTGTGACTGGTGTCACTCCAGATGTCATTATCACTGCTGTGACTGGTGTCAGTCCAGATGTCATTATCATTGCTGTGACTGGTGTCACTCCAGATGTCATTATCATTTCTGTGACTGGTGTCACTCCAGATGTCATTATCATTGCTGTGACTGGTGTCACTCCAGATGTCATTATCATTTCTGTGACTGTTGTCACTCCAGATGTCATTGTCATTGCTGTTAACGCCAGATGTCATTATCACTGCTGTGACTGGTGTCACTCCAGATGTCCTTATCATTGCTGCTACTGGTTGTGACGTCAACGTAAATTATGACGTCAATGTGGATTTACATAGGAAGATGACGTGGGAAAAAAAGCGATGGGAACGAGAGAGAAAAAAACAAAACGGTGGGGCCTTAGGCCTAGTCCGGCCTAGGACTGTGTTTCTGTTCGTTCGTTGCTGTCTCTGTCAAGTGACGTGTAGAGGATACCGCCAGGTCATAAAGTGAGGGTAAGTTCTGAATGAACTGATCTTAATTGAGGTGAAGTCCACTTGGATTATAATTTTGACTTGTCTAAGTCAGAGAGGATAGTTGATCTCTCTCTTGTGGCTGGTGTCTAATCCTGCTGTGTAGACCTGTTGTTGTATGGCTAGGCTGTGGTGTGTCTTCACAACCAGTCTTGCCCAGTGGTTGTAGCGTAGCCCTGATTTAAAGTGTAGCCACGGTGTCTGGCTTAACTCCGGTTTCTGGCGTGGCCACAGAGTATGGTTTAGCCACAGTTGGTAGCGTAACCACCATGGCCCCAGGTCTGCGATTAAGAGAACCTGGTCTGTAGTTAAGTAGCTGGGTGGCTGGCTTGTCGAGTTCACACATTTACCCTCTTATCTTTCAGATGAGGTGTGAGAACTCAGCCAGCAAATATTTGCTCTAATGTAGAGTTTCTGCTATAAATATCAATCTCCACTTTTGTTTTTAAAGACTGAGTTAAGCTTACAAAAGGGTAGGAGACAGTAATAAATGCTAACAGTTTCAGTCAAAGATCTCTTCAATGTTTCTTATGAATAAAATCACATTGGCTTGGAATACACTTAGCCCAAGTACACATGTGGTGTAGACTTAAAGTCATACACTACAAAGCATTCCAACAACCACCAGTATTTATAAATCAGCTTAGCAGTTTTCACCTAGTACAGGCATACTGTTTTTTCTGATCTAAATTTATCATCCAGTTATCATCTTAACAGATAGAACTGCATACTGGTAAAAGTCAGGCTGAACACAAAGAATAGTGGTCAGAGTGCTCACAAAGAATCATAACCACATGGTGACAGCTGATACCACATGGTGGCAAGCAAACTACTACACAGAATAATCATTCATCATTTTGATGTCACCAAGTATTGTCACAAAGTTACACTGCTAAACCACATGGCATACATAAAATCAATACATAGATTCGAAATGTAAAACAAACTTTGAACTCACATTTTCCTGGGATGAATCAATGACTTAGACTTGGGATCAAGAAGTAGGAGACTGCCATGCCTTCTCTCGGGTCGTACCTTTGTCTTTCACTGATCTGATCTACAGGCAGTCTTGAGGGGCCAGTGAAATTGCGACTCTACGTGTCTGCTATTTTAAACATTAGAGTGGGTCTTCTAAATCAATCCCTAGAGACAGACTGTCACTGAGGGCAATGAGAGGGAGGAGACTTGCCTGTCATTAGGCCCCTTTTTGATTGGGGATTGCCAGTTGCAAACAAGGGAATATATCCTGTGCTGCTCCGAAATCAACGACCGATAATTTATGCACGCATCTTTAGCACGAATGCTAATGAGCTACGCGTGAGTAAACACAATGTCGTCACCTCAAACCTGCACACAACTGTCTGGGTGCGGGCGGGTGAAGCTCTGTTGGCCTATTTAGACAAATGTATTGCTCAAGACATGGAAAGAGAGGAAAGAATCAGGATGAAAGAGTTCCAGTTGAAGGAGATGCAAATGCAAGAGGAAACTAAAAGAGAGCAGGAGGAAATAAAAGAATTCAGGGGGGAACTACGTTCAGCCGTTTGGAACTCTCTTCTCCCACACCTGGCCGGAAGTGTGCCATTCACTGCACACCTTCAAAAAAGACCTTCGAAAATATTTCACAGACTTTCACAAAGACAACACTGTCTCATAGAAGTGTTTTGCAGCAATCACTTATATCATCAGCAATTACAGATGTGTACGTTGTTGCCGTTATAGTTATGTCAACAAATGATACCACTGGCTGTCCTTACTCAAACTGGTTCTCTCAGAATACTGTATTTTGTTTCGTGCCAATACCATCACCACCATCATCCTCATCTGGTCGCGAACTCCACCAACAAGCACAAACACGCTG
>CM031611.1:40829964-40837464 GCA_018398815.1 Conus ventricosus | reverse complement strand
GACTCCTTACAACCCCAGACTGAAACAGATTGAGGCGTGACTTCAACATACACCAGACTGAAACAGACTGCAACGTGACTCCAACATACAACCCTAGACTGAAACAGATTGCAGCGTGACTTCAACATACACCAGACTATAACAGACTGCAGTGTGACTTCAACATACACCAGACTGAAACAGACTGCAGCCTGACTTCAACATACACCAGACTGAAACAGATTGCAGAGTGACTTTAACATACACCAGGCTATAACAGACTGCAGCGTGACTTCAACATACACTAGACAGAAACAGACTGCACTGCAGCCTGACTTCAACATACAACCCCAGACTGAAACAGATTGCAGCGTGACTTCAACATACACCAGACTATAACAGACTGCAGCGTGACTTCAACATACATCAGACAGAAACAGAATGCCGCGTGACGTCAACATACAACCCCAGACAGAAATAGTGAGCAGCGTGACTTCAACATGCACCAGACATAAACGGACTACAGCGTGGCTCCAACATACACCAGACTGAAACAGACTACAGCGTGACTTCAACATGCACCCCCAGACAGAAACAGACTGGAGCGTGACTTCAACATACAACCACAGACAGAAACAGACTGCAGCGTGACTTCAACATACAACCCCGGACAGAAACAAACTGCAGCATGACGTCAACATACACCAGACATAAACAGACTACAGCGTGACTTCAACATACACCAGACAAAAACAGACTACAGCGTGACTTCAACATACACCAGACAAAAACAGACTGGAGCGTGACTTCAACATACATCCCAGACAGAAACAGTGAGCAGCGTGACTTCAAGATGCACAAGACAAAAACAGACTGCAGCGTGACTTCAACATACACCCCCAGACAGAAACAGACTGCAGCATGACTTCAATATACACCAGACATAAACAGACCACGACGTGACTTCAACATACACCAGACAAAAGCAGACTGCAGCGTGACATGAACATACAACCCCAGAGAGAAACAGACTGCAGCATGACTTCAACATACGCCAGACACCAACAGACTGCAGCGTGACTTCAACATACACCAGACAGACACAGACAGCAGCGTGACTTCCGCATACACCAGACAGAAACAGACAGCAGCGTGACTTCAACATTCAACCTCACATACAGGAGGACCGTCAACACAGCGTTCCAAGTCACCCTTGTTTAAACATACATCAGACAGGTGAGTGGCCGGCAAGTAGATCCTCCTAGCACATCTCAATGACACATGAAAGTCCACCTCGTGTAGCGAACCATAGCAGACAGGTGATTACCCGGCAGGTAGGTCCTCTTAGTACATCACAATAGCACTTAAAAACTTCAAACGAAGACTGCGCTCCAGTGACAGCTGTCTTGGGAAGTGTGGTTTTGTGCATGTTGTTTATGCACGTCAAAAGATATATCTGACTTCTAAACAAGACAAGCCTGTCGACAGTTAACTTGACTGTTTGTCTTGCTTGTTAGATAAGTGCTTCTTTGGACACTGTTTTGTGTTTTTATTGGCATTTAGCTCTTTTAGTATACTATTCATGGATCACTGGTACAGAGGCTGATTAGAGACGGACTACACTTACATTGTTTGGATGGGGCACACACACACACAACACACACACACACACACACACACACACACACACACACACACACACCACACACACACACATACACACACACACACACACACACAAACAGGCGCGCGCGCACGTGTGTGCATACACACAAAGACGTACACACGCATGCTCGCATGCATACAGAGAGAGAGAGGAGAGAGAGAGAGAGAGAGAGAGAGAGAGAGAGAGAGAGAAGAGAGAGAGAGAGAGATGATGATGATGATGATGATGATGATGATGATGATAATCTTTATTTCCTAGGGTAACAGATAAGGAAACACATGCCTTTTTCATCCGGCCCTTGTCTCGTTAAGAGAGAGAGAGAGAGAGAGAGAGAGAGAGAGAGAGAGAGAGAGAGAGAGAGAGAGAGAGAGAGAGAGAGAGAGAGAGAGGAGGGAGAGGGAGAGACAGAGAGAAGAAAATGTTTGTTCTTAGAACTTTTCTCTTTCTTCCGTCCATCTCTTCCCACACCTCTCCCCCAACAAACTCACGCACGCGTCTCCCTTCCCCCACCCCGTCCCTCCTCCAGTCCCTTGTCCCTCTTATAGTGTAGCAGGGAAATTGAGAAGATATGAAGGACGACTTTTTTGACAGGCCACTTTGTTTCTTCAAGCTGTCTGGGAAACAACACATTAATCCGTACATAACACAGACTGTGGTTCTAGTATTATAGCAACACAGGCTGTGGTTTTAGTCACCTAACAACAGGGTAAATAACACAGGCTGTAGTTCTAGTCACCTAACAACAGGGCAAATAACACAGGCTGTAGTTCTAGTCACCTAACAACAGGGTAAATAACACAGGATGTAGTTCTAGTCACCTAACAACAGGATAAATAGCACAGGCTATAGTTCTAGTCAGCTAACAACAGGGTAAATAACACAGGCTGTAGTTCTAGTCACCTAACAACAGGGTAAATAACACAGGCTGTGGTTCTAGTCATCTAACAACAAGGTAAATAACACAGGCTGTAGTTCTAGTCACCTAACAACAAGGTAAATAACACAGGCTGTAGTTCTAGTCACCTAACAACAGGGTAAACAACACAGTCACAGTCTGTAGTTCTAGTCACCTAACAACAAGGTAACCAACAGAGGATGTAGTCCTAGTCACATAACAAGGTTCTGGTCACATAAGAACAGATGCTAGAATCTACTGTGGGATTGACTAATGGCGACGTATAAAAGCTATCACGTACAATTCATACACTGTTCAATGCGTCACCAAGCACATACTATTTTTTGGGGGCTGCCTTAAAATGCAGATACATTTCTCAGTTACACCCTAGACAGGAAAAAAAAAAACTGGGAAAATTTATAGGTCAAAGAAAACCGGTGTTAGTTGTACACCGTGCAGAAACCGTCTATACCTTGAGGGTGAGGGCTGAGGTACTGGCACCTGCGCGATTCCCACCCAGCGCCCAGCCGCTCTTCATGTTCCAGCATCCTGGCCCTTGTTAGCACCGCGTATCACGTGCACAAACAGGTCAGCTGAGCAGTTTTCCTCCACCCCCACCCCTGCCACACCTCTGGCTCTCTCTCTCTCTCATTACCCTGGAAAAATAACATCTGTCTGTCTGTCTGTCTGTCTGTCTCTCTCTTCTCTCTCTCTCTCTCTCTCTCTCTCTCTCTCTCTCTCCATTCCATCCCATCTCCGCCTGTCTATCTCATCACTGTCCTATTCTTCAACTACAACCACCACCACTGGCATCTGAAATGTCGGAGCAGATTGACCTTGCGACGTGCTTGTGGTCACCCGCCACAACGGAAGACTTCATGCCATGCCCCGCCCCCTCCCCTGCCCTCCAACGTCATGTGTGTAGTTCAGGTTAGCATTGTGAGGGTTAACATGGTCAAATATGATCACAGAATGAACCAACTCGTCACTGTCACAGAACAACCCGCCACCAAACACTGTACTTGTGTTTTAGGTTAGCATTGTGAGGGTTAACATGGTCAAAAATGATCCCAGAATGAACCAACACGTCACTGTCACAGAACAACCCGCCACCAAACACTGTACTTGTTTTAGGTTAGCATTGTGAGGGTTAACATGGTCAAAAATGATCCCAGACTGATCCAATATGTCACTGTCACGGACGAATCCGCCACCAAGCACTGATTTCATTCACAATCTCCACATTTATTTTCCATCAAAAATCATATAACTGATTTCATTCACAATTTCCATATTTCTTTTCCATAAAAAACCCACATCACTGACTCCACTCACAATCTCCATATTTTTGCACTTGTTAATGTCGGCTTGGAAGCCCAAGCATACATCTAGATGTGTTTTGTGTGTGTGTGTGTGTGTGTGTGTGTGTGTGTGTGTGTGTGTGTGTGTGTGTGTGTGTGTGTGTGTGTGTGATTTCAGTCGCAATGAAAACTTCGAGGAACATCCTTTGCCATTGATAGTCTGTGGTATCAAATGTGACTTGGGGCGGCTTGAACCACTCTCCTCCTGAAACCGTGTGGTATTACTTGGGGCGGCTTGAACCACTCTCCTCTGATATTGTGTGGTATTACTTGGGCGGCTTGAACCACTCTCCTCCTGAAACTTGTGGTATTACTTGGGGCGGCTTGAACCACTCTCCTCCTGAAACTGTGTGGTATTACTTGGGGCGGCTTGAACCACTCTCCTCTGATATTGTGTGGTATTACTTGGGGCGGCTTGAACCACTGTCCTACTATTACAGTGTGGTGTTACTTGGGGCGGCTTGAACCACTCTCCTCCTGAAACTGTGTGGTATTACTTGGGGCGGCTTGAACCACTCTCCTCTGATATTGTGTGGCATTACTTGGGGCGGCTTGAACCACTCTCCTCCTGAACTGCGTGGTATTACTTGGGGCGGCTTGGACCACTCTCCTCCTGATATTGTGTCGTATTACTTGGGCGGCGTGAACCACTCTCCTCCTATATTCAGTGTGGTATTACTTGGGGCGGCTTGAACCACTCTCCTACTATTACAGTGTGGTATTACTTGGGGCGGCTTGAACCACTCACCTCTGATATTGTGTCGTATTACTTGCGGCGGCTTGAACCACTCTCCTACTATTACAGTGTGGTATTACTTGGGGCGGTTTGAACCACTCTCCTACTATTACAGTGTGGTACTACTTGGGGCGGCTTGAACCACTCTCCTACTTTTACAGTGTGGTATTACTTGGGACGGCTTGATCCACTCTCCTCCTTATAGTGTGGTATTACTAGGGGTGGCTTTAGCCACCCTCCTACCATTACAGTGTGGTATTACTTGATTTGGCTTTAACCACTCTCCTCCTGATATTGTGTGGTATTACTTGGGTCGGCTTGAACCACTCTCCTCTGATATTGTGTGGTATTACTTGGGGCGGCTTGAACCACTCTCCTCTGATATTGTGTGGTAATACTTGGGGCGGCTTGAGCCACACTCTTCCTCATACTGTGTGGTATTGTCTCTGTCAGTAGAATGAACGCTTTCCAAGTTTCTTATCATTCCCTGTAGGTATGCCATAATGTCACTGGTAGTCATGTTCTCTGGAGGGTCATTTTGTTGTTCATTCGCCGGAGGCCTGTCCGGATCACAAACTACATCACAATAGTTATCAACACAGTCTTGATCAGCGCTAGGCTTCACTGATCCAAAATCCAAGACCGACACTTCATCGTGTGAAATTGTCACAGATTCTTTGTCACACTGCTCCAAGTCGATCCCTGTTTGCTTGTCACTGTGCTGTGTTTCTTCTGCAGGCTGGGCGGGTTACAGACAGAGGGAGATGGTGGTCACTGTGTTGTGTTTCTTCTGCAGGCTGGGTTACAGACAGAGGGAGATGGTGGTCACTGTGTTGTGTTTCTTCTGCAGGCTGGGTTACAGAGAGAGGGAGATGGTGGTCACTGTGTTGTGTTTCTTCTGCAGGCTGGGTTACAGACGGAGGGAGATGGTTGTCACACTTGAAAATCTCATCACATGTAACACGACTCTCGCTGGGTCTGGCAACGTGGTAAAATACGCTAGGAGGTGTCGGCATAAATAAACGGATGGATAACGTAAATTTTCACTCGTCTTTTTCTTTTGATTGTTTCTGTTGGTCTCTGCTCTGTGCCTGTCCCTGTTCAGCTGTGACGGGCACTCACGACGATACGCAATGCTGTAGCCTTGAGTTTGCGTGGCAGGGGGCTGTTTGGTAGTTGAAGTAGAGAAGTAGTTGAAGTAGTTTGTTTTCCTCTGCCCTCTATTTTGAATGACGACAATGGCATTTCTTCCAGTGCAGCATTGAGAGTGGCTACTTCAATGGATGGGAGACCTTCAACAGGCATGCTGTACGACTTACAGTTGATACGAGTAGAAATTTACCGGAGCGGCTAAAACACGTCTTGCGGGATGCCGAACAAGGGAGGCCATTGAGTGAGAGAGAGAGAGAGAGAGAGAGAGAGAGAGAGAGAGAGAGAGAGGAGAGAGAGAGAGAGAGAGAGAGAGAGAGAGAGGGGGATCTGGCCCGGCCAAACACTAATCATCACACATGGGCAAGTGGGTGGGCCTGGAGAGTGTGAGTGTGTGTGTGTGTGTGTGTGTGTGTGTGGAGAGAGAGAGAGAGAGAGAGAGAGAGAGGAGAGAGAGAGAGAGAGAGAGAGAGAGAGAGAGGAAGGAAGAGAGTGGGTAGTCAAGGCAAAGAGGCTGATGGCAAGAAGGATAGTCTGTCTGCAAACCCAATTCCTACTGCCGACAAAGGTGATGGACGGGGGATGGCAGCGAGGCGGAGGGAAGAGGAAAGGGGTGTAAAGGGACGGGGGGGGGGGGGGGGGGGGGGGGGTGGAGGAGACGTCTTGCGTGCTGCCACCCAAACAAGAGAGACAGATGATGATATCACCTGACCGCTGCTTTGTGAATGAAAACGGTCACAAAGTCTATAATTGCGCTGGGGGGGGGGTTTTGTTTTATTTGTTATTTGACGGGAAACCCCGAATATATCTATAAACAGTGCAGCTCAGGTTGTGTGTGTGTGTGGTGTGTGTGTGTTGCGTGTGTGTGTGTGTGTTGTGTGTGTGTGTGTGTGTGTGTGTGTGAGAGAGAGAGAGAGAGAGTGAGAGAGAGAGAGAAGGGGGAGACAGACAGACAGACAAATTTGAGACGAGGAAAAAAAGAGAGAGAGAGAGAGGGGGGGGGTCAGAGAGGCAGAGAGAGAGGGGATAGAGAGAGAGAGACAGAGAGAGAGAGAGAGAGTGAGAGAGAGAGACGGGGGGTGAAGGAGGAGAGAGAGAGAGGAGAGGGGAGATGAGAGAGAAGAGAGGAGAGGAAAAGAGAGGAGAGAGAGAAAAGAGAGAGAGAGTAGAGGGAGGGAGAGTTTAATGAAATCAGAACATTGCGGTTCAAACAACTGGCAACTCCAGCAACAGTCACAATGGAAGAACACTTTCTGTAGACATCAACTGAAAACTCACAATGGAATGAAACACTTTCTGTAGATAACAACTGACAACAGTCACAATGGAATGACACTTTCTGTAGATAACAACTGACAACAGTCACAATGGGAATGGCACTTCTGTAGATAACAACTGACTAACAGTCACAATGGAATGGCACTTTCTGTAGATAACAACTGACAACAGTCACAATGGAAATGACACTTTTGTAGACAGGAAACCCCGATGTGAACAGGAAGAAAGGCAGAGCTTTTGGGTGATGTGTGAAACTTGGGATATCCCCAATACAAGTACAAATTTATGTTAATACTCAGTTGTAAAAGTGTTTTTTTAAATTTTCCCCCCATCAAAAAAGCCATGTATTTAAATTCTTCCTTTTAAATGATTCGGTTTACCCCAGTAGTGAACAAAATTTAAACCATTGAGTTTTTTAAACCCGGGCGCAAAATGT
>CM031611.1:40792464-40824964 GCA_018398815.1 Conus ventricosus | reverse complement strand
GTGAGACACAGGAAATTGTATGTAGCATTTATAGATTTCCGTAAAGCTTTTGATACTGTGTGCAGAGAAAAGTTGTGGATTATCTTGCATAAAAACGGCCTACAAGGCAAGATACTCAGTGCTTTAAAATCGATGTATAATGTTGTCAAAGCAAGGGTGCGTGTTGGTGGTGAATTAACAGATGCTTTTTTGTGCCCTCGAGGCTTGAAACAGGGGGAGGTTTGCTCACCTGTGCTTTTTTCGCTTTTTATAAATGAGCTGACGAAAGATGTGCTTGAATCTGGTCGCCATGGTGTTCAGTTGACGCCAGATTTTATTCAAATACTAATCCTCCTATTTGCTGATAATGTTGCACTGATATCTGATAGTGTTACTGGTCTTCAGACGCAGTTGAATATTTTGTCTGATGCAGCTAAACGTCTTGATCTCATTTTAAATATGGAAAAATCGAACATTGTCATTTTTCGGAATGGGGGATACCATGCCTTAAGGGAACGATGGTTTTTTGATGATAACGAGTTAGAAATTGTGAATATGTACAAATACCTTGGCATTTACTTGTCAACGAGATTAAGTTTTGTGTATACGATGTCTGATCTCGCAGACAGGGCCAAGAAAGGAATTACAGCAATCATAAGAACGATGTGGTCAATTGGCGAGCATTCTCCTGCCTTCTTTTTCAAACTTTTTGATTGTTAGATTCAACCCATTTTAACATATGGAGCTGAAATCTGGGGCTTGACGCAAAATCAAGCACAGATAGAAAGAATCCACTTGTTTGCTCTGAAACGATTTCTGGGTGTCAATATAAAATCGCCGAAGCATGTTATTTATGGAGAAAACAGCAGGTATCCTTTGTATATAATCACGTTTGTCAAATGTGTGAAGTTTTGGTTACGACTTGTACAGATGCACAATGATCGATATCCCAAAAAGGCCTATGAAATGCTTTTAAATTTGCAACGCCAAAAATTATGAAACGTGGGCATGTAAAGTTAGAAATGTGCTGTATAAGTTTGGTTTTGGGGAAGTTTGGGAAGCTCAAGGGGTTGGTAACGTAAACATCTTCCTAGCATGCTTCAAGGAAAGGCTTATAGACTGTTTTAAGCAGGACTGGCATGCGTCTTTGGAGTCGCATACATTTTATAGCGTGTATGCTTCTTTCAAGCAGTCCTTTTCAATAAGTCCACATTTATGTGAGATCAGTTACATCAAGAAGCGTAATGTATATACGAGATTTAGAATTGGAATGTCTCCATTGAAATGTCATTTTTTGATGTATAGACCCTACCCTAACAGTGATGTGAATTGTCCATTTTGTCCCAATGTTCCAGAAACTGAACTCCATTTTTTGTTTGTTTGTCACCAGTATGAAAACCTTAGACAAGAATTGTTGCCTAGAAAGTTTTATAGACAGCCCTCCATGTTTACATTTTCGTTGTTGCTTGCGAGTACGAACAAACGCATTATGGAAAGGCTGTCCCTCTTCATATTCAAAGCTTTAAGGTTAAGACATGAGAGTATGAATGTGATTTGATTTGATTATTGATTTTGAATATTCACTCCATTGTATGGGCAAATGGCCTGATCAATTAAAACATTCGACTCCGACTCCGACTCTCCTCTCTCTCTCTCTCTCTCTCTCTCTCTCTCTCTCTCTCTCTCTCTCACATATAAATCATGTTTGCAAACAGTTGGCTCGCAATTTGTTTTTACTCAATAAACTCAGTTATTATGTCGAACCACACATCAGGAAATTATTTTTTGAAGCCCATTGCCTTTCTCACATCAACTATGCGTCCACTGTCTGGAGTGGTGCCGGTGAAAATCACATAAAAAAGATCAACTCTATGCATAGACGGGGAATTAAGCTGATTCTTCCCGACAAGTTTCTATCAACCACGGGCAAATTCGCAAAACTAATGATGTTACCACTGCAGAGCCAACTGACCTATAATGTAATGTAATGTAAAAGGATATTTATAGAGCGCTTTACCTCGCAAGAGCCCAAAGCGCATATTACAGAAAAACATGATAAAAATTCTAATTCTAATTCAAAGCGCGCGCATACACACACACACCACACCACACACACACACACACACACACACACACACACCGCCGGGGGGGGGGGGGGGGGAACTCTCACACGCAGACAGACACAGGAGCGCGTTCAACACCAGCAAACACGCGCACAGTGGTAACTGGATATGTTAATCAGTCCGAGGGAAAAGATGTGTCTTTAGGGAGGTTTTAAAAGTCTCTAAAGAGTCCGTGTTACGCAATGAAGAAGGGAGACTATTCCACAGAGCAGGTGCCTGGTAAGAGAAAGATCGTTGGCCTGAAGTTTTCAGGCGAGCGGAGGGAAGCCGAAGCAGACGAGAATCGGTGGATGAGCGTAAGTTGCGAGACGGAACATAGAGATAATAAGGCAGTACTAATGTTTAAAGTCCATGCAAACATGGCGCCAACATATCTTGCTGAGTTTATCCAAATGGCAACAACGCGATATGATTCAAATAATTACATTTTACCACGTGTCCGCATTGATTTGTTCAAATCTAGTTTTGCATTTTTTGGTCCATCTGTGTGGAACTCTCTTCCTCCGTCTGCCAAAACATGTCAATCACTGCCGTCCTTCAAATCAGCAATACATAAACATTTACTTGAACAATAAATCTAACCTTTTGATCATAGTTTCAACGCCCTACTTTTATGCTTGCCTCTATATTAGCTGATGAAAATGTGTATGTATGTGTGTGTGTGTGGGTGTGTGGGTGGTGTGTGGGTGTGGGTGTACGCGTGCGTGCGTGTATGTGTGGGCGTGTGCGTGTGCGTGCATGTGAGCGCGCGCGTACGTCTCTGATTATGCTTGTGTAATTTTGTCATGGAATTTTTTTTATCATTATTATTCTTATTACTATTGTTATTGTTACTATTATAATGTTGCTATATTCTTCATTGTTTCTGCCATTATTAATATGTGCAGTGTGTTTAGTTGAATGTTGTAGAATAGCAAGGACAGATTGGAAGAATAGGCACTGCCTAAAATCTCTATCCTTCAGTAATAAAGTTTTTGAGTCTTGAGTCTTGAGTCTCTCTCTCTCTCTCTCTTTCTGTTCCACTCTTCCACACTTACCCTTTTCAAAAGAAAAAAAAAAGAGAAAGAAAATGGTTTCTAAAGAAATACATTTTTCACTAATGAAAGAAAGAAATGAAAGCTGAATGAAGGAATAAAAATGGAGTAGTGATAGAACAACACAAGAATGAATAAACATGATGCATGAAAGGTGCAGTGAATGAATGAATGAATGTATGAATGAATGAATGACGGCCCACAACACAGTCTGCTGCAAGAGCAAGCTAAGTGTGGTGAGGCAGTGGGTCACACAGTGTGGTGAGGCAAATGGGTCACACAGTGTGGTGAGGCAGTGGGGCACACAGTTGTGTGAGGCAGTGGGGCACACAGTGTGGTGAGGCAATGGGGCACACAGTGTGGTGAGGCAATGGGTCACACAGTGTGGGAGGCAGTGGGGCACACAGTGTGGTGAGGCAGTGGGGCACACAGTGTGGTGAGGCAGTGGGGCACACAGTGTGGTGAGGCAATGGGGCACACAGTGTGGTGAGGCAGTGGGGCACACAGTGTGGTGAGGCAAGTGGGTCACACAGTGTGGTGAGGCAGATGGGGCACACAGTGTGGTGAGGCAGTGGGGCACACAGTGTGGTGAGGCAGTGGGTCACACAGTGTGGTGAGGCAATGGGCACACAGTGTGGTGAGGCAGTGGGGCACACAGTGTGGTGAGGCAGTGGGGCACACAGTGTGGTGAGGCAATGGACAACAGGTTAGCCTTGAGGAGGCCAGGGGAAAAAACATGTATGGTTGAGGCTGGTGGGGACACAGGTGTGGATGAGGATGGGGCATCGGTAGTGGTGAGGATACAAGGTACGCCTGAGGAGGCCAGGAAACAAAAGATCAATGTCACTCTTGCTTGCGGTCGTCGGAGAGTAGAGAAGGGGATGGGAAGGATGGGGTGGGTGGTAAATAGAAGGAGAGTGGATGAGTCGGGAGAGGGGAAAGCCAAAGGAGAGGAGGACCTGGTCCATCTGTGAGGCATCCAGAGAGCTAGAAATAGAGGAGGAGGGGAAGGAGATCGAGTGTCGGGAGGCATGAGAAGGGTGGAAGTTGGGAGTTGGAGGATGGAGATAAGAGAGGGGAGAGAATGAAAGCATAGAGAAGAGAGTAAGAGAAAGAGGGGGCGGATAGTAGAGAGACGAGATGTAGAATGATTAGGAGAGAGAGAGAGAGAGAGAGTGGGGGCAATGCAGGGATGGGTTGGGATAGGAAAGAGAGGAGAGAAGTGGGAGAGAGCAGGGAGAAGATGGATATTAGGAATAGTTTACATGTCCACACGAATAGGGGTGGGAATAGTACTACAGTATTTCAGACTCATTCTTTTTTAGTTCTGAGGAGGAGAGAGAAGAGAAGGAGAGAGAGAGAGAGAGAGAAGAGAGAGAGAGGGACTCAAAACTCAACTGAAATAGTCTGATTGCAAAGGCCACAGACCTGAAAATCACAAAGGAAAATATTTGCATAACAAAATGTTCTTCCTGAAATTACTCTGGCATTTGTTTTTAACTGTAACAGTCCTTCTCTTGGTTTTAGTGCTTTAAACATGACATACATACAGAGCGAGTTACATTATCTTTTCATTTGTAGTAAAAAAAAGAAAAAGCAATGACACTTGATGAACATTTCTATTACATGGCAAAATGTATTTATCTCTTAAATCTGTATAGGATGGACAAACAATCAAAAAATGTATTTCGTCCTCGATTTGATTACAGAATGGACAGTCTAGGGAGTTTAGTGTACATCTTTGATGGACATTCAAATCACTAATAACCAAGTCGAGATCTCACGAACACTTTGCAAAATTTAGCGATTGTAATATCAGTTTAATATTTCTCAGGCTGCCATAAGGATTTGATGGAACGATATGTTGCATATCTGTCACTATTAAGTATTTTTACTATCCCAATTTTGTCTATAATAGTTGATCAATCGAGAGAGAGAGAGAGAGAGAGAGAGAGGAGAGAGAGAGGGGGGGGGGGGGATTCGGAGATTGGAGGTGAGGGTTAGAGAATCGGACAGACGTAGAGAGACAGGAGAAAAACAGGATGGAAGTGTCCAGACGGTGAAGACTGTCAACGGAAATTGTCTCGTTCCCACTACCACACGTTTTCCACGTCCAGCGTGTTGGGGGGCATGTTGTGTCCACTCTGAGGTCGCAGGACAAATGAGGTGGTAATAGCTGATATGACGGACTGCCTCGACAGTTTCTCGGTGGTCTCCCTTGTTTCTGTTTCCTGACAAAAACGAAAACGCTGGTTGGATGGTGCTGTTACATCCAGGGGCGTTACTGGGGTAGCGTCAGCCTTGGACACCACGGGAGGTCATCTCTCTCTCTCTCTCTCCTCATCTCTCTCATCTCTCTCTCTCTCTCTCTCTCTCACTCTCTCTCTCTCTCACTCTCTCTTCTCTCTCTCTCTCTCTCTCTCTCTCTCTCTCTCTCTCTCGAGTATTTGCACACTCATCCATGCCGGAAAAAAATGAATGTCACAAGCTGTCATTCTGTTGTTGAGGGCGCACTTGTTCTTGTTGCTGTCATTGTTCTACAACAACAACAATAACAACAACAACAACTGCGACTACTACTACTTACTACTACTACTACTACTGCTGCTGCTACTACTACTTCTACCACCATTACTACAACTACTGCTTCTACTACTACTACCGCTAACTACTACTACTACTACGACGACGACGACAACTTGTGCCCTTTTCCCTTTCAGTGTCTCCTTCATCCTCCTCCTTATGTTATGGTAATTCTAATGTGTTGATGTCCTTCCCTCTTCCTTTCTTATGCCTCTTCATCCCCTCGTCCTCCTCCCGTCCCCCCCTCCTCCTCCTCGATCATTATCATCATGTACATCATAACCAGCGTCGTCCTCCTCCTCCTGCTCCTCAACTCCTTCTCCTTGTTCTACTTTTTTCACATGCTTTGTCAGCCTCCTGCTTCTCTCTCTCTCTCTCTCTCTCTCTCTCCTCTCTCTCTCTCTCTTTCTCTCTCTCTCCCTCTAGCTTTATGATTCTCTCTCTCTCTCTCTCTCTGTCTCTCTGTCTCTGTCTGTCTGTCTGTCTTTCTGTCTCTCTCTCTCTCTCTCTCTCTCTCTCTCTCTCTCTGTCTCTGGCTTCAGGATTCGAAGAATGCTCGAGTCTTTTTTGCCATTGGTACCTGATAGGAACGCCGCAAATCAGCTGTTGGGAAAGTGGGGGAAGAGAGGGATGGTTTGGGGGTGGGGAACGAAAGTTACGGCGACGGGAGAAGGGTGGATGTACATCTCAGCGTGTGAACCAAGTGGAAAGGAAAGAAAGATGGAAGTCATTCTACTTAGCTTATGCCAGTCAAGCGCTGGGCGTCAAGTGAGGGAACGGGCGTGTTTTGAGAGTTCAGCTGGATGGAAGAGTGGCTCATGAGAGTCTGTGAGGAGAGACAAGACAAAGGATAGGTGGGTGGGATAGTGGAGGAGAAGATGATGAACAGGTGTGCTCATCAGTCTCTGTCTGCTGCCTAATGGTGTACTTCACAGAGAGAGAGAGAGAGAAAGAGAGAGAGAGAGAGAGAGAGAGAGAGAGAGAGAAAGAGGAGAGAGAGAAAGAGAGAGAGAGAGAGTGTCACGTCGCTAGCCGGACGGCCCTACCACCCTACCCACGCCTATTACACACTAGATCAGACAACACAGCACACTAAACACAGCTTTACAATCATGCGCACATCTTTATTTCACACACACACACTATGGCGCCACCACTCCCGTCCATCCACAACCACACACTGGTATCCCACTTCTTCACTGACCCACACTACCCTGATACGACCCTGAGAACCTTAACCTATGCTAAAGCACCAGTTGCGGTTATCACTGCGGCCTAGGGACGCAGAGATAGCCCGCACACGTGGTGGCTAAATACTAGGACAAGGACCAACCCAAGGGACTCTAATCTCTAAACTACTACCACCCACACCTCTCCCCAGGACCCACCCTTCTCTTTTGACCCGGGACCCCTACTGCACTGGTCACTGCGTCCCTAAGGGAGGCAACGACAAGTACCCTAACCCCGTGCTGGCCACTACGTCCCAAAAGAAGGCAATAGCTAGCACCCTTACCCTACTGCCTAACGCTACACCCCTTCTAATACAACCATGGGACAACCCATCCCGGCCCAGAGAGCTCCAGTCCTCGGCGCTGCACTTGGCCCCTCACAGGCTGACTCCTCCCTGGAAGACTCTGCACCCTGGCGCTGACCGTGGCTTCCCCGCGGGCCGACCTCTCCCCGAAGACTCCACACCCCGGCGCGACCGTGGCTCCCCTCGGTCTGATTCCTCTCCCACGCTAGGCACGACACCCAACGTACACCAGACGCCCTCTCGACGAGTCCGGGGCTCGAAGGACTCCTCCTCCTGAAGGCCCCGCCAGACTCTGAGGTGAGGGAAGGTCTGGTGCAGCGCCCTCTCTCAGGACGCCTGAACAGGGAAGAGCAACAGGTGGCTGGAGAACTCCAGAAGAACCCCGGTAGCAGAGGCAGAGCTGCCTCACAGCCGGCAGACGGCCTGGATGGTCTCTCTCTCCCGGAAAGCAGCAGGCAACGGGAAACTAACCACTCATCTGCCGGCACGCGGCAGCAGACTGCGGTGATCTGGCCCAGCCTCAGGACGGAAGCAGGATACCTGCTGAAACAACTATGGGCCACTACTGTAGTGTCGCTACTACCCGAGTCATCAAGGCTTATAGGCTACTTGGTATGGCTTAAAACTCTTCATCTCCTTGCTTTCCTCCCACTTTGACATGGAAATGGCTCCTTATATTTCCGAATACACCCCGTTACTAGACCCATTACCGGATAACCCTTACCACAACAGTAAAACAATATTCTCTCCGAGCCAATCTACGCTATTACATATGAAAGTATGACTCGCACACAATTCTCGGAGAAATAAAACCAATCTAGCAATCCAACACGGACTCCATGGGCCTCCTTAGGAAATACTAAATAAACTAGGAATGGCAATTTCACAAGGAATGTTTCCACACAGTAATCAGTAGTAATATACATTTCTCAAAAAAACTTATCAATTTTAGCGGTTCACAGTTCCAGCATGTTCATACAAGAGAATCGGCTCGCAGCCACAATCCTTCACATTCTTACCCTCTCTTGCACTGTCAATTATAATCATATATCAACACAAACATGATTTGTTTGCCAAAATTTCCATCCAACACCCCATTCTCATGTCATCTATTGTCAGATAACCCATGGTAAATCCTTGTTATGCCAACACAACCATACTTCATACAATATTTACATGCTGCACATCCTCCGTTTTTATCCTATCAACTGCTGAGCTACCCGCCTTAAATTTACCTTACCCTTCTTTCCGACTACTAAAATTCATAATGGGACTGTCTCCCTACAACCTAAAAATATCTCTCTCCAACCCTATTCTGTCACAAACACGTATATCCCTGCATGTGTGACGACTGTCATTTACTTTAAAAAAAAAAAAAACTTCTAACCATATGGACTCACTGTCCTGTACCAAACGCGTACGTCACAGATACAGTCTGCACGCGCACGACACCGCGTCGAGAACCATGACTCGTAACGAAAGTGAAAAGACACCAATATAAGTTGAATTGTCACGACCGTACTCCAGTATAAACCACTCGACCACATATCAGCCCTGGCCCCACTGCACAGTTAACCGATTCCAATGCTGTGCAGGTCAACTCCGAATCGTTAATCAATTTCAACGAACTACTACTATTTACAACTGAAATGACACAATCCCTTACGATTCACGCAGACAATCTGCACCCGACTCATACTATGATCCTCAACAAATGCAACCTCGTAATTACTTCCTTACTGACCCCCTGAAATTAACATGAACTAATCACAACCAATATCCACATCACCGTCCATCAACGGTTATTATATCGAACCCACATTGTCTAGCCAAACTGTCACATGACAATCGAACTCAGGAACCACTATGTACACTACTTACAGAATTATACAGAAAATATACAGAACCAAGACAACATCATACCAACAACCAGTATACGCAACAAACATAATACAACTAAACATAACATGAGACAACTACAGCACAACTCCGCCATGATACAAGACAACATGACGAACAACACCATGAACCTAACAAATCACAACCTGGACAGACAGACGATCAACCAACACCAGTTCTACAACTGGCTAACAAGTGGCTGCCAACGAAGACAACACAGACTCGGCACAAGCCAAGGGCACACCAGACCCGACGAGGACCTGGCCCAAACTATGACTCGAAGTCACTCAGCTCGACTAACGGCGCTCCCGCCGCAACTACAAGGCACGTCCACTCCGACGAACACCAGGGACCGAAGTGAAGCTACCCCAACGCATTCCGACCTGGTCGGAATGAAGCGAACTCTACTCACAACACAAACAGCGATTGGTCAGAGCAGCGTATCCCTCCGCAGAGCTGACACGCCCGACCAACGGACTAGTTGTTCTCGTGCAACAACACGACAATTTACCACAACAACTCACAGACTTGACAACACCAACAACAGCCGATATCCTGCCCCGCCTTCTCTGGTATTAGAACCAAAGTAACAAAAGGGTAACAGTCGGAAACGAAACCAACCTCCCGCTTCCATCCCTTCAACAAGTGAAGATGGAATTCAAGAATATTGTATGTCTTATTTCCCCAGCCCCTTACCTATCCTAACCTTCCACATTAACCAAAACCCCAATCTTACACACGCACTCTCGCACACACATATACACATATGCACACGCACACGCGCACATGCTCTCTATTTCCGAATTACCATTACTCCAAACACATGGACGGCTGATTTAGTACCGCCGATCGGTGACGAGAGAGAGAGAGAAGAGGAGAGAGAGAGAAGAAGGAGATGTGCTCATATTACAATAAAGTGTTATAGTATTTGTGTTTGGATTTGCTTTTTGATAGTGGGTGAGATGCTTAAGCGAGCAGTGATCAACAGGCTTTGATATTTGTTGAGTTCACCATTTCAAAGTCACCGTAAAAACCATTGTTCACAACCAGGTATGTAATCTATATTTCTAAACACGTCTATACTGGATTTCTCCGGTTAACTGATAGTGAAGAATGCCTGCTTTTTTTTTTATCGTAAATCTGGCTGGTGTTGCACATCGTGTGCAGTGTATGGCAGCAAGTCGCCATCATCTGCAGAAGAAAGAATCATCAGTAGTTTGACAACGTCAGAGTGGATTTGAGCACCAAGCTTACCGTTGATGATTATGTCAAGTGATAATTCATGCATCCTTCGAAATAACACTGGACTTGTGATTTCACCTTGTTTTTAAAAGATCAGCCACACCAGCACCATTAAGACATTCAACATGTTTTTTTACCATCTGCATTGTTTGAAATGGCCAACATTTTAACCGATACTCCAATTTTTTGTGTGTGTGTGTGTGGTGTGTGGTGTGGCGTGCGTGCGTGCGTGCGTGCGTGCGTGCGTGCGTGCGTGCGTGCGTGTGTGTGTGTGTGTGTGGTGTGTGTGTGTGTGTGTGTTGTGTGTGTGTGTGTGTGTGTCTATAACTAAGATATACCATAATTAAGGATGGGGAATCAAATCAAGCGCCTGTCTGAATCAGTGAAGGCAACGTACAGCTTTTTTGTTGTTGTTGCATGCTAAATGTGTTTAAAAGCAGTAAATAGTTTGAAAAGATCAATAATGCAGTATGTGTTTTTTTCCTCAGAGAGAGAGAGAGAGAGAGAGAGGAGAGAGAGAGAGAGAGGAGAGAGAGAGAGTGAGAGAGAGAGAAAGAGAGAGAGATAAATAAAAAGAAAAAAAGAAAGAAAGAGGGGGGGGGGGGGGGGGGGGGGGGGGGGGGGGGGGGGGGGGGGGGGGGGAGAAACACACGTATGAAACAGACAGACAGACAGACAGACAAAGACCAAGCGCATCAAAGCGTTCGGACGTCAAGGCGATTTTGCCTCGTTTCCATTTCATAGATTACCAACACTGTTGCTGCTGTTTCTCTCTCTCTCTCTCTCTCTCTCTCTCTCATCTCTCTCTTTTATTATTTATTTTTTAAAACCTCCGTACATGTTTGATCGAGAACCCAAACACGTCAGTGGCTGTCTTGCCTGGGCATGAAGAATGCTGGACCATCTTTAGCAAGGATTTCAGTGTGTGGACTGTAGTCTTCACAGACATGACCATCTTTAGCAAGGATTTCAGTGTGGACTGTAGTCTTCACAGACATGACCATCTTTAGCAAGGATTTTCAATGTGGACTGTAGTCCTCACAGACATGACCATCTTTAGCAAGATTTCAGCGAGGACTGTAGTCCTCACAGACACGACCATCTTTAGCAAGATTTCAATGTGGACTGTAGTCCTCACAGACTGACCATCTTTAGCAAGGATTTCCGTGTGGACTGTAGTCCTCACAGACATGACCATCTTTAGCAAGGATTTTCGTGTGGACTGTAGTCCTCACTGACATGACCATCATTAGCAAGGATTTCAATGTGGACTGTAGTCTTCACAGACATGACCATCTTTAGCAAGGATTTCCGTGTGGACTGTAGTCCTCACATACATGACCATCTTTGGTTTCAATGTGGTCCTCATAGACATGATCTCCAACAAAGGTTTCAGTGTGCACTGTGGTCCTCACAGACATCATCTTCAGCAAGGGTTCTGTGTGCAATGTGATCCTCAGACATCATCTTCAGCAAGGGTTTCAGTGTGCACTGTGGTCCTCACAGACATGATCTTCAGCAAGGGTTTCTGTGTGCACTGTGGTCCTCACAGACATGATCTTCAACAAGGGTTTCTGTCATTGTGCTCTGTGGTCCTCACAGACATCATCTGCAGCAAGGATTTCTGTGTGCACTGTGTTCCTCACAGACTGATCTTCAGCAATCGTTTCTGTGTGCAATGTGGTCTCACAGACATGATCTTCTGCAAGGGTTTCTGTCTTCACTGTGGTCCTCACAGACATGATCTTCAGTAAGGGTTTCTGTGTGCACTGTGGTCATCACAGACATGATCTCAGTAAGGGTTTCTGTGTTCACTGTGGTCCTCACGGACATGATCTTCAGTAAGGGTTTCTGTGTGCACTGTGGTCCTCACAGACATGATCTTCAGTAAGGTTTCTGTGTTCACTGTGGTTCTCACAGACATCATCTTCAGTAAGGGTTTCTGTGTGCACTGTGGTCCTCACAGTCGGGACGGCTTGTTACCAGGATGAAGTGGTTTAGGAAATGGAGAGGCACAGACTCACGGACTGGGAGGAATCAAACCTGGTCTTTGTCTGACACCTCTGTCTGATTTTTATTTTATTTTATTGTTGATTTCCTGTCAGGCAGCTCGACTCGCCAGATGTTCTCAACTTGTTGTGATCGATAGCTGATAAGTCGTTGTGTTCACGTGTCGTGCGGCGTCTGACATTTAAATGCAGTCATTACGGATGGCGTTAATGGGAAATCAGGAGAGGTCACTGCCCTCACAGCATGTCATCCTTTCTCTCTGTCTGTCTGTCTGTCTCTCTCTCTCTCTCTCTGTCTCCCTCTCTCTGTCTCTATCTCTCTGTATGTGTGTGTGTGTGTGTATGTTGTGTGTGGTGTGTGTGTGTGTGTGTGGTGTGTGTGTGTGTGTGTGTGTGTGTGTGTGTGTGTGTGTGTGTGTGTGTGTGTATGTTGTGTGTGGTGTGTGTGTGTGTGAGAGAGAGAGAGAGAGAGAGAGAGAGAGAGAGAGAGAGAAGAGAGGAGAGAGAGAGAGAGAGAGAACTCGGAACTCGGAAAATTTTTAATTGCAAAGGCCACCGACCTATCTGCAATGAGGTCAAGAAACAAAAATCAAATCACACACACTGACGCTGTAACATTACTACTGATCACGATCATTACGAAACTTGCTCACACCAACTGATACATACAAAATCACACCCATATGTAGCACTCTCCCAGACTCTCCCACTCGCACATACAATTTCGCTCGCACTTACAATTGCGCGCGCACAACACACACACACACACACACACACTACACACACACACACACATTTTTTCATCATGATCCCTAAGCATACACTAGACGAATCGACCACGAAACAAGGTAAAACAGATACATTTATGTACATATACACATTTTTTTCATCATGATCCCTAAGCATACACTAGACGAATCGACCCGAAACAAGGTAAAACAGATACATTATGAAAACATATGGTACACCTACTGTTCACTCACCAGTAACAGTTCTCTTTTTTTCAAGGCATAGAAGATATACATCGCAACAGAACGAATTACGTCCCTTTTCTTGTTTTGCAGCAAAAACTTCAACAATGGCCCGTGTACATTTGTTACATATTTCATGATATACTTATTCTTAATCTTGATATGATGGACATTCCGCAAAAAGTGTAATTCATCTTCAGTTTTGTCACAAAAAGGGCAGCTTTTTTAGTTATTTTTATATCTGTCGTGGACTTTTATATCACTTATTCCTAGTCGAAACCTTACAAGAACTTTTCGAAACTTTGGGATTGTAATATCTGCAAGATACTTTTCAGGCTGTAGTAATGATTAAATAAACGATAAGTAGAATACCTGTCACTATTTGACAGTTTGGTGTTCCACTCTTGCTGATAGCAATCAATCATTCGTTGCTTTAGAGAGAGAGAGAGAGATCTTGTATTCTTATAGAATATACATGAAACATAACAAAGTTCAATACCGACTAAAAACAATGATTGTAGTGCACAGATGCTTTACGTTTTGATGTGCTTTGCATAATTAATTAACTGCGAACTGTTTTACAGTGCTTCCATTTGTAGATGACATTAACAAGATAAGCGTGAATGAGCTAGGTCTGGTTTAAACTTTTCTGTGAAATAAATCTGTCTCTTATCTTATAAATCTGGACAAGTTAATGCAAAATGCATTTAATCTTCTCTGACTGTTGACGTAATGAACACAAGATCAGAGACATTTTTACTTGTTTGTAACGGCAATGATGAACAAAAATATCAGACTTGCCATCTCTATATTCTTTCTATAAACCTCAGTGCGTGTCCATACTCATTGACATGTACGTTGGGAGAGAAATGCAGATCACAGCGAGGGCTGACTGCCAGAACCAGTATCTCTCTTATATATATGTATATGAGATACTGGGTTCTGGCAGTCAACCCTCGATTTGTATGTTCTATAAAAACTAAACCTCCACTATTTTGACATGAAAATTCCAGTCTTGCCGGTCTTCCTCTTATAAGGTAACACATTTAACACTGCGGTGCAAAGATGTGGGGTGGTCGCTCCTTAAACAAGATCATGTAGGTTGTGGCAATACACCCCAAACTTTTAAAAGCAAATAATGAACCTTTTTCACATTGTGCAGCAGCAGCATCAAAGACCCTAGTACCTTACCGTTCAGTCTCCATGGTGTAACAGGGCAGGACTGGAACATCAAAGACCCTAGTACCTTACAGTTCAGCCCTCATGGTGTAACAGGGGCAGGACTGGAACATCAAAGACCCTAGTACCTTACAGTTCAGTCCTCATGGTGTAACAGGGGCAGGACTGGAACATCAAAGACCCTAGTACCTTACCGTTCAGTCTCCATGGTGTAACAGGGGCAGGACTGGAACATCAAAGACCCTAGTACCTTACAGTTCAGCCCTCATGGTGTAACAGGGGCAGGACTGGAACATCAAAGACCCTAGTACCTTACAGTTCAGCCCTCATGGTGTAACAGGGGCAGGACTGGAACATCAAAGACTCTAGTACCTTACAGTTCAGTCCTCGTGGTATAACAGGGGCAGGACTGGAACATCAAAGACTCTAGTACCTTACAGCTCAGCCCTCACGGTATAACAGGGGCAGGACTGGAACATCAAAGACCCTAGTACCTGACAGAGAATCAGCCAACTCTAAGTGAACTGCTCTGATCACAGCACATGTGAAGGGAAGAACATAAAACTTCTTTCCAGGGAAATCACAACAAAACAATGGTCCTCCATGATCAATTCCTGTCACAGAAAAGGGGGGGGGGGGGGAGCTTCTTTCACTCTAGCTCAATATTGATTTCTGAGCTCTGTTCACACCTGCACGTTTTAAAATGCAGTGTACATGACGCACCAAAAGAAGAGAGAAATGACCCTATCTGGATGCTGAGCTTCATATGGCAAGCCTGAAAACTGAAGCCGGCCTTGAACCTGAAGCAAACCATCCTTCCCAACAAAAGGAGATAACTTAGAGATGGAAGAACTACAAGGAACTCTTTGTCTATTTCTCAGTGTTCTCAGTTCCTCAGAAAATGCCCTTTGTTCAGAAGTGAAGATTTCATTTCTTCACTCTTCCACGGAAGGGGCACAATATACCTACCCTGGATAGACCTGTTAAAATCACCCAACACTGGCTCAACTGAAATGGACTGCTTTCCCTGTATGCCTATTGTTTCCAACTCTCACATGCTTTTCAAAGAACATTCAGATATTTGTGAACAAAAGTTGATGAAAGATGTTTACACTTACAGGGCTGGAAAGAGACTTATCTCCAGGTACTGGACCAGACAACACCCAACCAAACACTGAACGTTGAGCAACAAACCCTCTGACAAAGACATCATCTCACTAGTCATTAACTTCCAGTAGGCATCAAGCCCAATCAAAATGTCTGCTTTAACTTCTTTACCCTCAGGGACATCACAAAATTCGACGTCCTTTCCCAAAGGAGACAACATGCTCTGGAGCACTGATGGACGGCACAGAGGGACACAGATAGTGGGGGTTTCTGTTGCTCTCAAATGACAACATTCCCAACAAGCCCTTGCAAACGCATATTATACACATTTCTACATTCAACACTGCTTGTTTCATTACTGCCAAAGGCTGCATATGCAAGATCATGAGACCCAACCCATTCAGGCGCAATCTTCTCAACAAGTTGACTGGAAACATATGATTTGTCAGATCCAGTATCAAAGGAAACAATGGCTTCAGCTATTCCTGCCTGGCCATGTACAGAAACTTTGGCGGTTTGCAGCAAAACATGATTACATTTTTTTCAGAGACAGTGTTAACACTAGACAGATTCACCTTACTTGTGTTTGAGGCGCATGCAGTGTTGGGTTCTGCATTGCTTGCTGTGGTATCATGGGAGGAACAAACTTGTTTCGTACACACAACAAAGCATGTGCTGTCCCCTGCATTTTGGGCACCTAGCCCGACATTGACTGAATGAATTACCCTTTTGTTGTTGTTAAACAACGAAAACATGCCCACACACCCTTTAAGATGTCTTTTCTATTTTCAACTGGAGCCTTGGTAAGATTAAAATATTGTTCAAACTGGTTTCCTGGACGGTTACAAAGAATACATGTAGGTCTACTAGGTCTGGTCCCCGCAACAGAGTGTAACGCCGAACAGGTAGCCACAGGTTGCGCTTCACCGACACTGACAGGCTTTTCAGATGTTCCAGGACGGGTCTCGAAGGTCTGGGAACGTTCTCAGCATTGGAGCTCTTGTTGAAGAAACCGTAATAAAAACTGCAGGTCACCTTCTCGTTGATCATCATCTCTGACCCACTCCAAACGCAGCTCTAAAGGAAGACACGACAGGATGACAGTTTAAAAAAAAAATTTTTTGTTATCATTATTTAAACAATTGGAGTTTATAGGTGCGCAAAAAGAGGACAGTGCGCAAAATCGATACATCAACAGCATTTCTGTAAGTCTTGCCCATAAACATTTGTTAAACGAAACAAAACGGGAAAAAAAAAATACCCAACAACCGACAGGATGAGAGTTGTTAGATCAACACCATACTGTTGACCCGAAATACCCAGGGTCTCCAGACTCCGAACACGTGCTAACAGACTGTCAAACATTTTCCAGAGAACAGGTACTTTGGGTTGACGAGGAACTTCAATGGACAATAGTTGGATATGCAAAAGAAAATCCTTTCTTTCCTTCCAAAATGTTGTTTTAGAATGTCACAGGTAGCTTTGTAATTCCCACCATAAATTGAAAGTCATTGAATGGCAGCTTTGGCTTCATCTTTTAAAAGGGACCGAAGGTAAGAAAATTTTGACACATCAAGTAAATCAGAATCATCAACGACAACTTGAAATTGTTCCCAGAATGGTATCCATGAGGTGACATCACCCGAAAGGTTGGTAATTCTAATTTAGGCAACTTTGCCTCCACATGATTAGATGATGCTGCTACACTTGAGTTAGATTTTTCTTTGATTTCAGCTGAGGAAGACAGTAGCTCAGCTGCTTTTCAACGTGATATTCTGGCATTTTCTCTAAATTCTACAGTCTTGACGATGTCAGTCTCGATCTCCGAGATATCAAGTTCAAACTCAACACTACCTGTGCTTCATCCGAGTTGTTTTCACGTCTGTCAAATTCTTCAACTGCATCAGTTAATTCCACAAGATTAATAGAAGCTGGACTGGAACAAAGTTCATCTCATTTATTACTACAACGAGTCACCAGCTTCTTGCAGCTGCACGCAATTTTATGACAGTCTTCAATTTATCACACATACTTACGATCCACTTGTCGTTTCAAACCACAAATCCAAAGTTACTGAAATCGTTGGAATATTCACGTACTCAGTCACCAAAACCGAAAATGAGCAACGTCACATAAAACAGTTTTCTCCACAAAATTAAACAAATACCAGCTGCACACACAGCAGAGGCATCTTATCCTGAGTTTCTGGCACCAAAAATTATGTTCGAAACACACTGAACATATCAGAAGACACAATACCTAGTCTTCGACCAAAATAAAAACAAACCACCTGGAAAACTGTTTACCGCTGCTATTTTTTGTTAAAATCTTTTCACATGGAAGAGCTCAAAACAAACAAATGTGCATGCATACACGTGTATTCATACGCATGCACGAGCACACATCTTTAGAGTGAAAGAGTGCCACACACGATCCACAACAGTCCCTGCAGGCAAACAGACAGGGGAAAAATCGATGCCACTCCACTTAGCTAGTGTCGTAGTCAGGAGAGGGCAGAAGGTGAGGGAAAGGTGTTGGGGAAGGCAAGGGAGTGAATGTGGTCGATGGGCGAGCAGGAGGAAGAGAGTCTGGAGAGTGGAAACTGGTGATCGACTCTGCTGGACATCCACCATCTGCACACACACACACACACACACACACACACACACACACACACACACACACACACACACACACACACACACACACACACACACACACACACATACACACACACACACAGACCCCAACACACACACACAGAGCACACACACACACACACACAGCACACACCACACACACACACACACAACACACACACCACACACACACACACACACACACACACACACGAGAGAGAGAGAGAGAGAGAGAAGAGAGAGAGAGAGAGAGAGAGAGAGAGAGAGAGAGAGAGAGAGAGAGAGAGAGAGAGAGAATCATAGACAGATAGACAGGATCATAGATAGACGAGGCAGAGACTGTGACAGAGAGAGGAAGAACGATCGGATCAGTGTTGAGACCTGGAAGACTGTCGGCTGAAATGGCCTCCTTTCTTCCTTTCTTCCTTGCTTGCTTGTTTGCTTGCTTGATTAATCACTTGATTCGTTGCTTGTTTCCTTTCCTCTCTTGCTTCATCTTCGTCTCCTTCTTCGTCTCCTTCTTCTTCTTTTTTCTTCTTCTTCTTCTTCTTCTTCTTCTTCTTCTTCTTCTTCTTGTTTACCACTATCTCCTTCTCCACATCCATTTTCTTTTACATGGAAAACGATAATCAACAAAAAGGTAAACGAACAAAACAGGTTAGGAGCAGGGGTCGATTGTTTGACTGTCGAGGAACCCCATGCTTAGCAAAGGAGGCTGCTGGTTGGTCGAAGAACCCCATGCTTAGCAAAAGAGGCTGCTGGTTGGTCGAGGAACCCCATGCTTAGCAAAGGAGGCTGCTGGTTGGTCGAGGAACCCCATGCTTAGCAAAGGAGGCCTAGGGATCTGCAGCCTGTGACTGCATGTGAAGGAGAGAAATGGAACAAAGAACAGCGATGAAAGCCATTCCAATTAGCTAATGTCACAGTCAGGGTAGGCATAAAGGGAGGGAGGATGTGGGTGTGCTGGGATGAGCGGGTGGAAGGGAGAGCGGAATAGAAGGGCGTAGTGTGCTGGGGGGGGGGGGGGGGGGGGGGGGGGAGGGGGGGAGAGGGGGGGGGGGGGGGGGGGGGGGTAGAGACGGGATTCGGGATAGGGGTAGAGCGGAGGGGTACGGTGGGATTTGAAGGGGGGGTGGGGTGGAGAAAGATGAATTGGTCTGTTAATTAGGCTTCGTCAGCACCCTCTTGACAAATGAATGAGAAGAGGAGAGAGAGAGAGAGAGAGAGAGAGGAGAGAGAGAGAGAGAGAGAGAGAGGGAGAGAGAGAGAGACAGACAGTCAGACAAACAGACGGTCAGATGGACAGACAGACAGACAGAACGATGGGGGGTCAAGGTATTCAGATGCTGAAGACTATCAACTCAATATAAGAAAAAAAATCGGCCATTCTCCTGCCTTATTAAACACCAGCTCTTGGTTCTTTTTTTTTTTACACAGATTTTCGGCGGTGCTGAATTTCGTTTCGAAAGCAAGTCGTTTTAGTGGATAAAATGTGGAAACCAAATTGGTATTTCGTTAGACATCACGAATTGCAGGCGTTGGATGTTGTTGATGTCGTCAAAGGTTAAAAGCTGGCTGAAAACGTTGTTTTAACTTGTGAAATAGGATTGCTCTGATCATTTCTATAACAGCCTCAAGATTTTTAATGATTTGACAGCTTTTTAAAAAAAGTCAAATGCACTGTGAGATATTGTAAACACATTTCATGTGTAACATCTTTTCTTGCCGACCTGTCAGCGAGTTCATAAACCCAAATTCCACTGTGTGAAGGAATCCAAAAGAAAGTTAGATATGTTCCTTTGCATATGAAAGAAAGTATAAGGTAACGTATTTCCTTGTAAACAAAGTTTTTTTGTGTATGAATCGTAAACATGATGGATTGCCGCTCTGACATTGAAACAACGCAAAACAACACGATAGATTGATCGAGGTCAATCAACACTTCCCAGATTGATTGCGGTCAATCAATGAGATGCTTCAAAGCCGTAAGAACAACTACCATTTCAGCAACCTGCATAGATAGCGTGTGATCAGTGAGGGTTGGTTTTTAACACTTTGTGATGGGACAACTGAAGCACAGAGAGAAGAGAGAGAGAGAGAGAGAGAGAGAAAGAGAGAGAGAGAGAGAGAGAGAGAGAGAGAATTAACCTGAACGCGCAGGAAAAAAGACAAGCTATGCTCACATCTTAAACGTGGTCAAATCGATAGTGACCACACTCTGACGCTGTTAATGCTATTGATTATGGTAATGGCGATAATAGCGATGATGAAGATGCTGGTGTCAGCAGATGATAAATGAATTATCAGAAAAACAAGCACGTTACCACCTAGTATAGATCTGCCACTTTAATTCATCACCAACCACTGTTTATGGGTTTTCAGTATAGATCTGCCACTTTAATTCATCACCAACCACTGTTTATAGGCTTATCAGTATAGATCTGCCACTTTAATTCATCACCAACCACTGTTTATAGGGTTTTCAGTATAGGCCTAGATCTGCCACTTTAATTCATCACCCACTGTCACTCCCAGGACATGGCGCTCCCTCATTTGCTTCATGTTGTAAGCCGTCTACAATTAGATTGGGAATTAGAACCTTTGTTTGATACTTTTGTCTGAACGTCATATTCATGCTCTTTATCTTAACGATGAAGTAGCCTGCCATATAACTATAGACCTAGAGGCATTGCTTCAACCAGAACTGTACAGACATTTTTGACAAAAGATAGGACTGCTGCGCTTCAGTGGAGAGAATTGTCATCAGCAAAAAGGTCTCTCAGATCGAAACAGATCTGATGTGGACAGTGGGAGATAATTGTCAAAGAAGCAGAATAGAAATGATCCTAAAACGAACCCTTTGGGTACTTCAATATGTATATCTCAATGCATGAGAAGGTGCTATTTCTAAAGCTGTACTAGGTTCAGTTAGTAAGAGAGTATTTGAAGGATATTGTGTTTTGATTATTTACATATATTAGATATTTAAGTAGTACTTTGTGATCGACGCGATCTAATGCCTTCTTCAAATTAAAAACCATGAATGAATTTGATTTGGTCGATGGCAGCTGACTAGTATGACTCTAATGGATTGAAGTAGCCAGGTCTAAATGCTGATGGCAAACACGTGTTTGAAAGGGGTCGTCAAGTTCATTACTCTCAAGGTGCTGTGTTTAGTCTCTTGACTAAAGCAGTGGAATAATTTTGGATAATTTTAAAACATTCTGGATTGGAGATTTTTTGACTCTGGATACATAATCCTTAAGAAAAAATGAACAGGTTAGGGTACATATGGAGAGAGAGAGAGACAGGCAGGGAGGGGGGGTATACTGATATATATATATATATATATATATATATATATATATATATTATATATATATTGGAAAATATCTTACTCTCTCATTCTCTCTGGACAATATGTGTCTCTGAAAACAACCCCACGGAGCTTCCAATCAGTTGGCGCACAGACGTCAGACCCGGAGAGAAACAGATCGGTGCATCTCCATTTTAGCTGGCAGTCGTCAGGGGCAGCTCGGTGTTTGCGGAGGCGACCTGGGAAAACGGATCCACTGTGCTGAGTGGGAAGACAGCAGACAGGGACAGGTTGCAGGGAGGGAGGAAGTGGGCACAGCGGAAGGGAGGGGGGGGGGGGGGGTGTTGGGAAATGGCTGGTGGGGGGACAAGCATCCTGGCAGGTCATGCAGCAGGGGTGAGGGGCGCGAGACAGGGAAGAGTGGGTTTGCGGGGTAAAGGGTGGAGGGTAGGGAAGGGAGCCAAGGGACAGGGGGGGGGGGGGGGGAGGAGCAGGACTCCTGACGGCCTTTCATTCCCATCTTGTTGACCTACATTCCAGCGACAGAGACAGGTCCACACAGACAGACCCAGACTGTCAGACCCACAGACAGAGACAGACACACACAGAGACAGACTCACACTGACAGACCCACACAGACAGAGAGATCCACACAAACAGAGACAGACTCACACAACAGGCAGACCCATAGAGATAGAGACATACCCAAACAGACAGACTCACAGAGACAGACCTACACAGACAGGCCCACACAGACAGACCTACACATACAGAGATAGACCCACACAGACAGACCTACACATACAGAGACAGACACACACAGACAGACCCACACAGACAAACCCACACAGACAGACCCACTCAGACAGACCAACACAGAGACAGACCACACAGACAGACCTACACAGACAGACCCACACAGACAGATCCACACAGACAGACCCACACAGACAGACAAATCCACACAGACAGACCCACACAGACAGACCCACACAGCTAGAGACAGACCCACACAAAAATAAACTACAGAGCTACACAGAGATAGACCCACACAGACCCACACAGACACACCTACAGACTGGCCCACAAGGACAGACTCACACAGACAGACCCCCCCCCCCCCCCCCACCCACACACACACACACACACGCAGAGAGAAGAGAGAGAGAGAGAGAGAGAGAGAGAGAGAGAGAGAGAGAGCCATCGACACAGAGACAGACCCACACAGACAGACAGTCCTACACAGACAGAGACACACCCACACAGACAGACCCACACAGACAAACCCTCGCAGACGCACCACACAGACACAGACACACCCACACAGAGACAGACCTACACAGACACAGACAGACCCACACAGACAGACCCTCGCAGACACACCCACACAGACACAGACACATCCACACAGAGACAGACCCACATAGACAGAAGACAGACCCCGCAGACAGAGACACACCCACATAGACAGAGACATCCATACAAAAAGACCCTCCCAGATAGAGACAGACCCACACAGACAGGGACAGACCAACACAAACAGAGGCACACCAACACAGACAGAGAGACACCCACACGGACAGAGACACACCCACACAGACAGAGACACACCCACTCAGACAGAGACACACCCACACAGACAGAGATATACCCACACAGACAGACACACACAGACACACACCAACACAGACAGAGACACACCCACACAGACAGAGACAGACCCACACAGACAGAGACACACCCACACAGACACAGACAGACCCACACAGACAGAGACACACCTACACAGACACAAACAGACCCACACAGGCAGAGACACACCCACACAGACAGAGACAGACCTACACAGATAGAGACAGACCCGCCCAGACAGAGACAGACCCGCCCAGAGACAGACCCCGCCAGACAGAGACAGACCCACACAGACAGAGACACACCCACACAGACACAGACAGACCACACAGACAGAGACACACCTACACAGACACAAACAGACCCACACAGGCAGAGACACACCCACACAAACAGAGACAGACCTACACAGACAGAGACAGACCCGCCCAGACAGAGACAGACCCGCCCAGACAGAGACAGACCCACATAGACAAACCCACACAGACAGAGTCAGACCCACACAGACAGACCCACACAGACAGAGACAGACCCACACAGACAGACCCACACAGACAGAGACACACCCACACAGACAGAGACAGACCCACAAAGACACAGACATACCTTCACAGAGACACACCCACACAGACAGAGACACACCCAAACAGACACAGACAGACCCACACAGACACAGACATACCCACACAGACAGAGACACACCCACACAGACACACCCACACAGACACAGACACCCACACAGACACAGACACACCCACACAGACAGAGAGAGACCCACACAGACAGAGACACACCCACACAGACAGAGACAGACCCACACAGACACAGACAGACCCACACAGACAGAAACACACCCACACAGAGACAGACCCACATAGACAGAAACACACCCACACAGACAAGACACACCCACACAGAGACACACCCACACGGCCAGACCCACAGAGACAGGCCTATGGACAGAGACAGACCTATGGACACAGAGACAAACCCACACATAGACAGACCTATGGACATAGAGACAGACCCATAGACATAGAGACAGACCCACATAGAGACAGACCTATGGACACAGACAGAGACACACCCACACAGACACACCCACACAGACACAGACACCCACACAGACACAGACACACCCACACAGACAGAGAGAGACCCACACAGACAGAGACACACCCACACAGACAGAGACAGACCCACACAGACACAGACAGACCCACACAGACAGAAACACACCCACACAGAGACAGACCCACATAGACAGAAACACACCCACACAGACAAGACACGCCCACACAGAGACACACCCACACGGCCAGACCACAGAGACAGGCCTATGGACAGAGACAGACCTATGGACACAGAGACAAACCCACACATAGACAGACCTATGGACATAGAGACAGACCCATAGACATAGAGACAGACCCACATAGAGACAGACCTATGGACACAGACAGAGACCCAAAGACACAGAGACAGACCCACAGACACAGAGACAGACCCACACATAGACAGACCTATGGACACAGAGACAGACCCAAAGACACAGAGACAGACCCATAGACACAGATACTGACCCACACAGAGGCAGACTCGTAGACATAGAGACAGATCCATACAGAGACAGACCCATAGACACAGAGACCCACACAGACAGAGATAGACCCATAGGCACAGACACAGACCCTTAGCTAAAATTAGAGACAGATCCACAGAGACAGAGATAGACCCATAGAGACATAGACAGGCAGAAAAGGAACGACGGAAGGAGGAAAAAAGACAAGAGGGGAGGGTGGAGGGAAGGGGTAGTCTGTAGCCATGGCTACGTATCAGTCATGGCGGATTCTGTTTGGGTGGGTTTTTTTCTTACACTAAACTGTGTGCTGGGAGAGGGTGGGCTTGGGGAGGGAGGGATGGAATAGCTTAGGGTAGCATAGGGTAAGGTAGGGCAGAATAGGATTGGTTAGGTAGTGTTGGTCACGGTAGAGCATGTAGGGTGGGGTAGGGTTGGGCAGGCTACGGTTTGATGGGTATAGTAGGGTAGGGTGGAGTTGAGTAGGAAGGAATAAGATATGGCACAGTAGGATAGGGTTAGATAGACTGGAGTAGGATAAGTCACTGAAGTGTAGGGAGGGTTAGGTTGAATGGAGTAAGATAGGACACAGTAGGGTAGGGTTAGGTCGAATGGAGTAGGATAGGGCACAGTAGGGTAGAGTTAGGTCGAATGGAGTAGGATAGGGCACAGTAGGGTAGGGTTAGGTCGAATGGAGTAGGATAGGGCACAATAAGGTAGGGAGGGTTAGGTCGAATGGAGTAGGATAGGGCACAGTAGGGTAGGGTAGGGTTAGGTCGAATGGAGTAGGATAGGGCACAATAAGGTAGGGAGGGTTAGGTCGAATGGAGTAGGATAGGGCACAGTAGGGTAGGGTAGGGTTAGGTCGAATGGAGTAGGATAGGGCACAATAAGGTAGGGAGGGTTAGGTCGAATGGAGTAGGATAGGGCACAGTAGGGTAGAGTTAGGTCGAATGGAGTAGGATAGGGCACAGTAGGGTAGGTTAGGTCGAATGGAGTAGGATAGGGCACAATAAGGTAGGGAGGGCTAGGTAGAATGGAGTAGGATAGGGCACAGTAGGGTGGGATAGGTTAGGTTGAATGGAGTAGGATAGGGCACAGTAGGGTAGGGTTAGGTCGAATGGAGTAGGATAGGGCCCAGTAGGGTAGGGTAGGGTTAGGTTGAATGGAGTAAGATAGGGCACAGTAGGGTAGGGTTAGGTTGAATGGAGTAAGATAGGGCACAGTAGGGTAGGGTAGGGTTAGGTAGAATGGAGTAGGATAGGGCACAGTAGGATAGGGTAGGGTTAGGTAGAATAGCGTAGGATAGGGCACAGCATGGTAGGGTTAGGTAGAATGGAGTAGGATAGGGCACAGTAGGGTAGGGTAGGGTTAGGTAGAATGGAGTCGGATAGGGCACAGTACGGCGGGGTAGGGTTTGGTCGAATGGAGTAGGATAGGGCACTGAAGGGTAGGGTAGAGTTAGGTAGAATGGAGTAGGATAGGGCACTGAAGGGTAGGGTAGAGTTAGGTAGAATGGAGTAGGATAGGGCACTGAAGGGTAGGGTAGGGTTAGGTAGAATGGATCCCCCAGTCCCAGTCCCTTCAGTTACAGGATGGTCGTCTCCATGAATACACCAATGCCAGTGTTGGGCCTCTGTTGGGTCACAGGGTGGTCGTCTTTATTGGACTACACATGCCATGGTGTTGGGCCTCTGTCTTTGTTGGGTCATAGGGTGGTCGTCTTTATGACTACACCAATGCCAGTGTTGGGCCTCTGTCTTTGTTGGGTCATAGGGTGGTCGTCTTTATGACTACACCAATGCCAGTGTTGGGCCTCTGTCTTTGTTGGGTCATAGGGTGTCGTCTTTATGACTACACCAATGCCAGTGTTGGGCCTCTGTCTTTGTTGGGTCATAGGGTGGTCGTCTTTATGACTACACCAATGCCAGTGTTGGGCCTCTGTCTTTGTTGGGTCATAGGGTGGTCGTCTTTATGACTACACCAATGCCAGTGTTGGGCCTCTGTCTTTGTTGGGTCATAGGGTGGTCGTCTTTATGACTACACCAATGCCAGTGTTGGGCCTCTGTCTTTGTTGGGTCATAGGGTGGTCGTCTTTATGACTACACCAATGCCAGTGTTGGGCCTCTGTCTTTGTTGGGTCATAGGGTGGTCGTCTTTATGACTACACCAATGCCAGTGTTGGGCCTCTGTCTTTGTTGGGTCATAGGGTGGTCGTCTTTATGACTACACCAATGCCAGTGTTGGGCCTCTGTCTTTGTTGGGTCATAGGGTGGTCGTCTTTATGACTACACCAATGCCAGTGTTGGGCCTCTGTCTTTGTTGGGTCATAGGGTGGTCGTCTTATGACTACACCAAGCCGTGTTGGCCTCTGTCTTTGTGGGTCATAGGTGGTCGTCTTTGTGACTACACCAATGCCAGTGTTGGGCCTCTGTCTTTGGTTCTTACTCATCTCTCCCTATGACTGAGTTGCCTTAGTCTGCATACCGTAGTTAGTTATTGAAATGAGAGAGAGAGAGGAGAGGAGAGAGAGAGAGAGAGAGAGAGAGAGAGAAGAGAGAGAGAGAGAGAGAGAGAGAGAGAGAAAGAGAGAGACAGACAAACAGAAAGAGAGACAGACAGAATCATGCGTGCGTGTGCGTCCACCACACACACACACACACACAACACACACACACACACACACACACACACACACACAACACCACACACACACACACACCACACACACACACCACACACACACAGGGAAAGCTAGAGTGAAACAGACAGATAAGAGAGAGAGGAGACAGACGGATATAGACAGAGGAATACAGAGGTACAGACTGACAGATAGGGAGTGATAGAGAGTGACACAGACAGATATAAGCGAGAGAGATATAAAGTGAGGCAGACAGAAGTATAGAGTGAGTATAGGGAGTTACAGAGAGAGACAGACGGATATAGAGAGAGGAATACAGAGGTGCAGACTGACAGATAGAGAGTTACAGAGAGCGAGATAGATGTGGAGAGAGACAGATAGAAGCATAGACTGACAGATATGGAGTTACAGAGAGTGAGATAGACAGACATAGAGAGACAGACAGATATAGAGAGTGACAGAGAGTAAGATAGACAGATATAGAGAGAGACAGACAGATATAGGGAGTGACAGAGAGTGGGACAGATATGGAGAGAGACAGACAGAAGTATAGGCTGACAGATATAGAGTTACAGAGAGTGAGATTGACAGATATAGAGAGACAGATATAGAGAGTGACAGAGAGTAAGATAGACAGATATAGAGAGAGACAGACAGATATAGGGAGTGACAGAGAGTGGGAAAGATATGGAGAGAGACAGACAGAAATATAGGCTGACAGATATGGAGTTACAGAGAGTGAGACAGACAGATATAGAGAGAGACAGACAGACATAGAGAGAGACAGACAGAGGTAAAGACAGACAGACAGGGAGTGAGAGAGAGCCAGACAGACAGAAATAGAGAGAGACAGACAGAGGCATTGTCTGACAGATAGGAATTGGCAGAGAGTGAAACAGACAGCTATAGAGAGAGACAGAGAGAGGTATTGATTGACAGAGATGGCAGAGTGACAGAGATAGGCAGAGTACGAGCCAGTGTTCCGTCCAGCCATTTTCGCTCTGGGGCATTGTCAAGTATGACCTCTGGACAACTGACAAGCCGTGTTGGGGGGGGGGGGGGGGGGGGGGGGGGAGTGTGAATAGCTCTGGACTGCTGACAAGTGTGCGTGTGTGGGGGGGGGGGGGGGCAGTGCTGATGGCTCTGGACTGCTGACAAGCCTTGGGGTGGGGGGGGGGGGGGGGGGCAGTGCTGAATGGCTCTGGACTGCTGACAAGCTTTGTGGGGGGGGGGGGGGGGGGGGGCGAGGGCGGAATGGCTCCGGATTGCTGACAAGCCTTGTGAGGGCAGTGCTGAATGGCTCTGGACTGCTGACAAGCCTTTTTGGGGGGCAGTGCTGAATGGCTCTGGACTGCTGACAAGCCTTGTGGGGGGGGGGGGGGGGGGGGGGGCAGTGCTGAATGGCTCTGGACTGCTGACAAGCCTTGTGGGGGGAGGGGGGGGGGGAGCAGTGCTGAATGGCTCTGGACTGCTGACAAGCCTTGGGGGGGGGGGGGGGGGGGGGGAGCAGTGCTGAATGGCTCTGGACTGCTGACAAGCCTTGGGGGGGGGGGGGGGGGGGGGGGGGAGGGGGCAGGTGCTGAATAGCTCTGGACTGCTGACAAGCCTGGGGGGGGGGGGGGGGGGGGAGTGAGGGGCAGCGCTGAATGGCTCTGGACTGCTGACAAGCCTTTGGGGGGCAGTGCTGAATGGCTCTGGACTGCTGACAAGCCTTGTTGGGGGTAGTGCCTGACAAACCTTGTGGGGGGAGGGGGGCATGAATGGCTCTGGACTGCTGATAAGCCTTGTGTGTGTGTGTGTTGTGTGGGGGGGGGGGGGGTGCTGAATGGCTCAGGACTGCTGACAAGTCTTGGGGAGGAGGGGAGGGGGGCAGTGCTGAATGGCTCTGCACTGCTGTCAAGCTTTGTGTGTGTGTGGAGGGGGGGGGGGGGGGCAGTGCTGAATGGCTCTGGACTGCTGACAAGCCTTGTGTGGGAGGGGGGGGGGGAGGCAGTGCTGAACGGCTCTGGACTGCTGACAAGCCTTGTGTGTGTGTGAGGGGCGGGAGGCAGTGCTGAATGGCTCTGGACTGCTGACGAGCCTTGTGTGTGTGTGTGGGGGGGGGGGGGGGGGGGGGGGACGGGGGGGGGGGGGGGGGGGACGGGGTGGGAGGAGGGAGACAGTGCTGAATGGCTCTGGGCTGCTGACAAGCCTTGTGGGGCAGTGCTGAATGACGTCCACGATCAATACACATGGACTGGCGGAGCTGGTCCTCAGCGATGCACATGGACTGGTGAAACTGTTTGGTGCTCAGTGATACACATGGACTGGTGAACTGTTTGGTACTCAGTGATACACATGGACTGTTGAACTGTTTGGTCCTCAGCGATGCACATGGACTGGTGAACTGTTTGGTCCTCAGCGATGCACATGGACTGGTGAACTGTTTGGTGCTCAGTGAGACACATGGACTGGTGAACTGTTTGGTGCTCAGTGATACACATGGACTTGGGAACTGTTTGGTGCTGAGTCATACACATGGACTGGGGAACTGTTTGTGCTAAGTGATACACATGAACTGGCGGACCTGGTCCTCAGCGATGCACATGGACTGTGAACTGTTTGATGCTCAGTGATACATATGGACTGGGGGAATGTTTGGTGCTCAGTGATACATATGGACTTGGAACTGTTTGGTGCTGAGTCATACACATGGACTGGGGAACTGTTTGGTGCTCAGTGATACACATGGACTGGGGAACTGTTTGGTGCTCAGCGATACACATGGACTGGTGAACTGTTTGGTGCTCAGCGATACACATGGAGTGGTGAATGTTTGGGGCACATTGTAACATGGACTGTGAAACTGTTTTGTCTCAGTGACATACTGGTGAACTTTTGGGGCTATGATACACATGGATGGTGAACTGTTTGTGCTCATGATACACATGGACTGGGGAACTGTTTGGTGCTCAGTGATACACAGGCTGGTGAACGTTTGGTGTTTAAAATTGATACACTTTACGGGGGAACTGTTTGGTGCCAGTGACACACATGGACGGGGGAAACTGTTTGTTTGCTCAGTGAAAACCCAGGGATTTGGGGGAACTGTTTGGTCTCGGGAAATAAAACATGGACTGGTGAACTGTTTGGGTCAGTGATAAAACATAAAACCCGGGGGGAACTTTTTGGTGTTTCAGTTGATACCATGGACTGGTAAACCCGTTTGGTGCCCCATGAAACACATGGACGGGGGGAACAGTTTGGTGCTCATTTTAAACCCTTGGACTGGGGGAACTGTTTGGTGCTCAAGGATACCATGGCCGGGGGGGGAACTTTTTGGTGCCCCAGTGATAAGTTTTTCTCCTTTTTTTTGTTCGGGGTCTGCTTCTTAGCGGTCCCGTGTGCTTTTAAAAACGCATTGGAATTAAAGAAAAGCCCCTGTTTTTCCCGGGCAGTACATTATGAGTGAAATCCTCTTCTCTTTTAAATCTCTCTCTCTCCTCTCTCCCCCCCCCCTTTTCTCCCTCTCTCCCCTGTCTTCTCTCTCCCCCCTTTTCTCTCCCCTCCCCTTTTCCCCTCTCTCTCTCTCCCCCCTTTTTCTCTCTTCGTGCCGTCAGAGTGTATGCGTGCCTTTTAAAAGGGTTCAGTTTTGCTTAAGGAAAAGGGGACTGCAGGGGGCTACAGCCAGTCTTTTCCCCAATTTACCAAGGAGTCAAATGCCGTATGAACTGGGGGGGTTTTGGGGGTTTTACCAGCCCTCCCCGCCCCACCTTCCCACCCCCCCTCCCCCCCACCTCACCCCCCCTCCCCCCCCATTTCCTACCAATTCCAACCCTTCGGGAAATTGTTCAAAAAAACAGAAAAAAAAAACCCAAAAATTTTTAAAACTAACCCGAACCATAACCCCTCTGACAGAGTGCATTTCAGAGGTGGGGTGTGTGGGGTTTTGGGTTGTGTGTGTGTGTTTGTTGTGTGTGTGTGTGTGTGTGTGTGGTGTGGGGTGTGTGTGTGTGGTGTGTGTGCGCTTGTGGCGTGCTTTGGGGCTTGCGTGTTGTGTGTGTGTGGGGGTGTGATGTGTGTGTGTGGCTTTGCGTGCTGCGTGCGTGCTGCTTTCGGCGTGCGTGCGTGCGTTTTGTGTGTGTGTGAAGCGTTTTTTTTTTTAAGTAGAGGGGTTTTTCCCTCTACGCTTTTCAAGCATTGCAATATTGTAGGCAATGGGTCAATAAAGTTCAAAGCTTTCTAAAAGGGAAAAAACAGTGCACACCATCACTTTCCCCCCCCCCTTTTCCCCACCCCTCTCTCTCTCTCTCTCCCCTCTCTCCTATCTATCTATCTCCTTTTACAATGGCGAAAAAAAAACGCGTTTAACTCAACTCTCCCATCCCCCTTCCCAAACCGTCCCCCCCTTCCTTTTCCCCCCCGCCCCCACTCGGCTTTTTCTTCGCTACCCGCTTCCCCCCCCCCCATGTTTGGGCCCAGAAAAAAAAGGGTTAAGCGCCATAGTTTTTGAAGATGACGTTTAGACACTTTGTTTGAGAACAACACAATCCGATAACAAAACCTTCTCCTTTTAAAAACCATGTGCTCTCCTCTCCCCCTCTCTCTTCTCTCCCTCCCCCCTCTCTCTCTCCCCCACTCTCTGTGTGTGTGTGTGTGTGGGTGTGTGTGTGTGTTTGGGTGTGGGGTTTTCCAGCTCCGGGTCTGGAACAGATTACCACTGGAAGCAAAGAGAGATTATCGTCTGTGGTGGGAAGTTTGCCAAAAGCGGGGAAAACCGGGGTAGGGGCCAAGGAACACCCCCTTTCCCTCTCCATTTTCAACACTGCCCGGGCTCCCACTTTGCACCCCCACCCTTTCCCTTTAACCCCGCCAAAACTCTGTCCCCACACCTTTGGGGGAAGCTTTTTTTTTTATGATAGCAGTAAACCACAAGGTCAGAGAGAAGAGAGAGGGGAGAAGAGAGAGAAGGGGAGAGAGACAAGAGAGAGGGGAGAGAGAGAGAGAGAGAGAGAAGAGGAGAAGAGAGAGAGAAGAGGGGGAGGAGGGGGGAG
>CM031611.1:40767464-40782464 GCA_018398815.1 Conus ventricosus | reverse complement strand
GGAGAGGAGGAGAGAGAGGAGAGAGAGAGAGGAGAGAGTGAGAGAGAGAGAGAGAGAGAGAGAGAGAGAGAGTCAGTGTGTAAAGAGGCATTTTCAACTGTGCCTGTCAACCCATATTGTTTCTGACAGCACAGCCACCATAGCGGCAAATAAAGGCAAGTCACTAAAGTCAGTACTAATAATATATCATGCCAACTCCGGGAGAGAGAGAGAGAGAGAGAGAGAGAGAGAGAGAGAGAGAGAGAGAGAGAGGAGAGAGAGAGAGAGAGAGAGAGAGTGGCAATGACAATGACAATGACAATGACAATGCTTTATTGACAATAGTTAATCAACCATTATGCCAAGGGAGTGCTTGCACAATTTCCATTTCGTGTTGTCAACTTTGCCAACAATAGAAATGCGAGTCAAAAAGAAACGTACACACAGAAAACAGTTGAACAATACTAGTAACTAGAAAATGGAGAAAAAGACCATTCATTAAACAATATTCTCATCACAATTAACCACTTATTGCATAATCATGATTTACGAACACAGCCTATATTTATTAAGTTTTTTTTTCTCTCTAAATCGAAAAGCTTCCACCACAAACTTCGCAAATAGTTTACAATGTCTACATTTTCAGAGGATAAAGTACCAGAGATATTTTGAGTTTGACCAAAAAAGGACTTAAAGGCAGAACAATCATTTCTAAGTTTATCATACTCTGGGCATCTAAAAAACGAAGCGTTACTTGTCTTCAATTTGTTTTGAGCAGGGTGGACACATCAAATCACTTTCCGCGTGCATGAACCATCTTTTTCATGCTTTAAACCCCAGGCTTCTCGTTCGAAACCTAGCGAACACATCTCTAAAACGCTTACAAGAAACTGATGTGAGATAGTTCTCAGCTTGAAAAAAATCTGTAAATGAGAGAGAGAGAGAGAGAGAGAGAGAGAGAGAGAGAGAGGAGAGGAGAGAGAGAGAGAGAGAGAGAGATTCAGATTCAGATGTTTTATTCTTATAGGCCTTGGCCCTCAGAAGGGGGATCTACATGAGACACAATAAAGCAGCATCACCAGATTCAATATGATAATTACATTACAAAAACGCTTCGCCTTTTGAAAGCTTTATACAGATAAACAGCAAACTGTTTTACAATGCTTTCATTCTTAGATGTCATTAACAAGACAAGCCTGAACAGGCAAGGTCTTGTGTAAAATTTCCGTGGAATGAATTTTTCTCTTAAATCTTGTAATTCTGGACAGGTTAATGCAAAATGCACTTCATCTTCTCTTGACTGTCGACATAATGGACATAGCAGATCAGAGTTATTGATTTGTTTATAACGATAATGATGAACAAAAATATCAGACACTCCAGTTCTAAACTTAGTCATTATAAACTTCAGGTGCCTGTCCATACGCATTGACATGTACATTGGGAGAGAATGCAGATCATTAAATGTTCTATAAAAACTAAACCTGTTACTATTTTGAACATGGAAATTCCAGTCTTGCCATCTACAATCGATAAGTCTTTCTTTAAACGTACGGACAAAGTTGTTCATATCTCCGACACCTTTGTTAAGCCACACATACCCAAAACCATATTCGTATAATTTCATTCTAACATGCGACACCCAGTTCATCTTGCCTCTATTATCTAGTTCTAACAGCATTTTATACGCTTTATGAGGCAATCTATGTTCAGCCATCTGAGTTAGTTTTAACCAGTACTTGACACATTTAACAGTGGAGTGCAAAGATATGGGGTATCTGTCAGTCTCACCATACACAAGATCATTTGGTGTTTGTGGTGAGACACCCAAAACTTTTTTAAAGCAAATAAATGAACCTTTTCGCATTGTGCAGCTCCAGCATCAAGACCCCACAGTTCAGCCCCATATTGTAACATAGGCAGGATTTTAGCATCAAACAATTTCAAAAACAAGGCAAGAGATTCATTGTTAAGCATCGACAATTTCTTCATAATACATAGCAATGCGTTTTTGGCTCTGCAAGCAACATCTTTACATGCAAAAGTGAAACTTAATCTCGTAGAGAAATATATCCCTAAGTACTTATATACATTTACAACAGGCATATATATTGCATTGTATGTCCATTTTTCTCTAGCAGCGAGATAACCGCCTTTTCTGAAAACAATTATGTTACTCTTACTCATATTTACTTTCAACTGGAGTGAATCAGCTGCCCTTTGCAAACTATTCAACTGAGTTTGGAGGCCTATTACAGTCTCTGATATTAATGCAACGTCATCAGCAAGAAGTAAAATGAATATTTCAAGAACATCATTTACAAAATGGGCACCATGCTTTCCAGAGCTTATGACTTTGGAAGTCAACTCATTAATAAATAAAGAAAACAAAACTGGGCTGCAAACATCACCCTGCTTAACACCAGATGTACAGTTGATATAATCTGTTAAAGCAGCACCACATCGCACCCTTGCCTTTACATGGTCATACATACTCATAATACATTTATACATATTTCCACGAATTCCGTTTTTTAACAAAATAGGCCAAAGTATAGTTCTATTAATAGAATCAAAGGCTTTCTCAAAATCGATGAAAGCAACATACAATTTACGATTCAGACAAAATTGTTTTTGACCGAAAGCTAATAATGTGAACATATGGTCTATTGTGGAATGATTTTGTTTAAATCCAGCTTGAAATTCACCTGTAATGTTATTATCCTCAACCCAAACTTGAAGTCTTTTATTAATAATTGTACTATACAATTTACTACATACATTACACAGCGAAATTCCTCTGTAGTTATTTGGATTCATAACATCACCCTTTTTATATAATGGTAAAACAATTGATTCACACCAGCTTTCAGGGTATATGCCTCTATTAAACAGGGAATTGAAAAATTTAACAAAAAATTCCATCACTAAGTTTGATTTGGAAGCATTTTTGATAAATTCCCTATAATTTTATCAGGTCCAGCCGCTTGCGATTTTTAAGTGTCTTTAAAGCGCTCAAAATTTCTTCTGCTGAGATAGGCTGATTCAAATCACTTTCACTATCACTATCGTCGGATTCATCATCATCGTCATCACAACAATCGTCATTGTTTATAGCACAATAACGATTTCCAAAAGCACGTTGGTTACTAATATCTACTCCCTGAATCAGATCATTATCAAATTTGTCTTTTCTTTCTAACAATTCTTTAAAATGTACATACCAATCGTTTATGCCAATATCATTCAAAGGCTGCCTTCTTGTCTTGGAAATTTTACGCACTGATTTCCAGAATTCCTGTTGACTATTTACGAAGTTAATAAATTATTGAGCAAAGTGTCATTGAACTGCTTCTCTTTTCTCTTTAACAAATGTTTATATTCGCGCCTTGCTATACATAAAGAAGTGCGATCGGGTGGAGACAATGTACGCTTAAATTTGTTCAACAAATTGCGTACAGTTCTTTTGGCCACACGACATTCATCATCATACCAGTCGTCCTCTTTCACGCCCTTACCAATGTGTACCTGTTTCTTCATGAAGTCTGCTGCACTTCTTATACAATGATTAAAAAGCTCAAGTGCCTCGTTAATATTTTCATCAATGAAAGTGATCGCCATTTCAAACTGAAGTTGCATTTCATTTGAACAGATGTTGTCTATGAACATACTGCTGTGGGCTTCGTCCCCTATAAACTTTTCCAAAACCTGAACATTACTATTATCTTTTGAACATATCTTATTATTCTTAGGGAAATGGATACATAACTCTAAAGGCAAATGATCAGATTCGATCCTGTCAGACACATTCATCTACTGCTATCAGAAATTATTGAGAACAGATCATTCGACAGTAAAAAATAATCATTTACACTGCTACCATTGTCCGATATGTACGTGTAATGACCTTGAAGGTCACCCTGACACATACCATTCAAAATACACAGGTTTAAAACAGTGCACATGTTGAGTAACATTTTGCCATAGTTATTAAGCACATGGTCTTCAGAATTTCTGTTCAAACTCAAAGGACCACTCAAATTTTGATTTTCATAATCACACTCATTAGATACAAACTCACTAGAAAAGTTAGAGGTTCTACCATTTAAGTCTCCATTTATTACTACATAAGCATCATGTTCTTCATTACACAGCAAACAGTCACATAAAAAATCTTCCAATAAAGCGACACCATTTTCACAGTCAAAATGCACATAATAGGGTGAGCTTTCAGGTGGTATGTAAGCACAAACATACATAATGTCTCTATCTATACCGAAAAGACATTTATTCAAAAGAAAAGCGCAGAAAAGAGAAGATTTCACACATACAGGTTTGACATAAGGACACAGCTCATTCCTTATAAGGCAGACAACTCCGCCTGAGCGTCTTCCGTGTACTGACAGTTTAATAGCCGGTCTACAAAACACGTGTACCCTTTAAAAATAGACAATTGAAAATCTTCTACAAACGTCTCAACTAAACAGACAAAATCAAAAGAACAGACATACGAAACAAAATCATGATCATATATTTTTGTAAGCAATCCATTATGTTCCAATGTAGGAAAGAAAACGGTTTTGATGTATTACACACACTGGCATCATTAAACTCATTTCTCAACTCGGACGAGTTCGAACTATTTACATTTTCATTCAACACACCCACGGCATCACTGTCCACGTGTTCAGGTGACACAAAAACATCGTCACAGAACACGGGTGCACAGTTTTCACGTGGCGTCGCCAGCTCACTGCCACTGTCGTGCGGTGACCAGGTAACCGGTGTCGCCTCAGAGAGAGAGAGAGAGAGAGAGAGAGAGAGAGAGAGAGAGAGAATAAAAATGTTATTTATAAAGCCCAAAATGAAAGGGTGAAATTTGTAAATCCATACTGTTTCTGACATAAAGTCACATTAGCGGCAAATAAAGATAAGTCGTTGAGTCAGTACTTAGAGCATACCCTGCCAACGCTAGTCCATCAATAAACAATGAAAATAAACCATAACTGTATGTATGTCCGTGTTTCATGCCATTCATATCGCCAGTTTTGCCTTAATATTTTGTTCCAGATGGAACATTTGCTTTCAGGAAATTATGCATGCTTTTATGATATTGACATAGACTGATTTTTACTTATACAGTTTTTTTTGAGACAGGGCAGGGAAATCTTCTTCATGTCGAGCCCAGTGCCTTTAAAAGTAAAGAAAATAAAAATGAAAAAAAAGTCTGAAAAGGGAAGTGTTTTTGAAAAGTAAGAGACAGAGAGAAAAAGAGATATGGACATGTGGAGGGTGGAGTGGGGGGGGGGGGGGGGGGGGGGTAAACAGACTAAAGTGTTCAACGTCTTTGCGAGTATTAAAGCTTGATTCTGTCACTCTTCAAACCCACCTTGCCAGAAATTGTGAAAATGAGAGAGAGAGAGAGAGAGAGAGAGAGAGAGAGGAGAGAGAGAGAGAGAGCTGCTGTATGTCATCTGTTGGCCTCTTTATTTTTGCGGCCGCATAAGCCGTGCTGTTATCCTCCATTAACTGGCCTGAAATCCGCCGGAAGCCAAGGGAAGCCGACGGCGGAACGAACAAGAAGAAGCCCCACGTTTCAGACCAGACGTCAGCTGTGAAAGAGGGCGCTGATCTCGCCATCACTGGTATGGGGAGATGGTCGTGGGGATGGCAGACACCGGGCAATGGAGGGCGCTGATCTCGCCATCACTGGTATGGGGAGATGGTCGTGTGATGGCAGACACTGGGCAATGGAGGGCGCTGATCTCGCCATCATGGTATGGGAAGATGGTCGTGTGATGGCAGAACACCGGGCAATGGAGGGCGCTGATCTCGCCATCACTGGTATGGGGAGATGGTCGTGTGATGGCAGACACTGGGCAATGGAGGGCGCTGATCTCGCCACTCACTGGCATGGGGAGATGGTCGTGTGATGGCAGACACTGGGCAATGGAGGGCACTGATCTCGCCACTCACTGGCATGGGGAGATGGTCGTGTGATGGCAGACACTGGGCAATGGAGGGCGCTGATCTCGCCACTCACTGGTATGGGGAGATGGTCGTGTGATGGCAGACACCGGGCAATGGAGGGCGCTGATCTCGCCACTCACTGGCATGGGGAGATGGTCGTGTGATGGCAGACACCGGGCAATGGAGGGCGCTGATCTCGCCACTCACTGGTATGGGAGATGGTCGTTGTGATGGCAGACACTGGGCAATGGAGGGCGCTGATCTCGCCACTCACTGGTATGGGGAGATGGTCGTGTGATGGCAGACACTGGGCAATGGAGGGCGCTGATCTCGCCACTCACTGGCATGGGGAGATGGTCGTGTGATGGCAGACACTGGGCAATGGAGGGCGCTGATCTCGCCACTCACTGGCATGGGGAGATGGTCGTGTGATGGCAGACACTGGGCAATGGAGGGCGCTGCTCTCGCCACTCACTGGCATGGGGAGATCGTCGTGTGATGGCAGACACTGGGCAATGGAGGGCGCTGCTCTCGCCACTCACTGGCATGGGGAGATGGTCGTGTGATTGCAGACACTGGGCAATGGAGGGCGCTGATCTCGCACTCACTGGCATGGGGAGATGGTCGTGTGATGGCAGACACTGGGCAATGGAGGGCGTGATCTCGCCACTCACTGGCATGGGGAGATGGTCGTGTGATGGCAGACACTGGGCAAGGGAGGGCGCTGATCTCGCCACTCACTGGCATGGGGAGATGGTCGTGTGATGGCAGACACTGGGCAATGGAGGGCGCTGATCTCGACACTCACTGGCATGGGGAGATGGTTGTATGATGGCAGACACCGGGCAATGGAGGGCGCTGATCTCGCCACTCACTGGCATGGGGAGATGGTCGTGTGATGGCAGACACTGGGCAATGGAGGGCGCTGATCTCGCCACTCACTGGCATGGGGAGATGGTCGTTTGATGGCAGACACGGGCAATGGAGGGCGCTGATCTCGCCACTCACTGGCATGGGAGATGGTTATGTGATGGCAGACACTGGGCAATGGAGGGGCACTGATCTCGCCACTCACTGGCATGGGAGATGGTCGTGTGATGGCAGACACGGGGCAATGGAGGGCACTGATCTCGCCACTCACTGGCATGGGAGATGGTCGTGTGATGGCAGACACTGGGCAATGGAGGGCGCTGATCTCGCCACTCACTGGCATGGGGAGATGGTCGTTTGATGCAGACACCGGGCAATGGAGGGCGCTGATCTCGCCACTCACTGGCATGGGAGATGGTTATGTGATGGCAGACACTGGGCAATGGAGGGCACTGATCTCGCCACTCACTGGCATGGGAGATGGTCGTGTGATGGCAGACACTGGGCAATGGAGGGCACTGATCTCGCCACTCACTGGCATGGGAGATGGTCGTGTGATGGCAGACACTGGGCAATGGAGGGCACTGATCTCGCCACTCACTGGCATGGGAGATGGTTGTGTGATGGCAGACACTGGGCAATGGAGGGCACTGATCTCGCCACTCACTGGCATGGGAGATGGTTGTGTGATGGCAGACACTGGGCAATGGAGGGCACTGATCTCGCCACTCACTGGCATGGGAGATGGTCGTGTGATGGCAGACACCGGGCAATGGAGGGCGCTCCGCTTCTTGCCGCTCTATGGACAGACCTTCTGCATGGAGGCTATGGGTGGGTGGGAAAAAGTCGGCAGGAAAATGCTGTATTGGGTGGGTTTACTGGTTAGTAGGTTGTCTTTGTCGCCGCTGCTGCTGCTGTTGCTGTCGTTGCTATTGCTGTTGCTTTCGCTGCTGTTGTTGCTGCTACTGCTGTACTGCTGCCACCGCTAGTGTAATTTGTTTTTCTCTGGAATATATTCCTGAGCTAAGATGCTAAATATAGCGTTCAGAAAGATTCTCATCGTTGCCTGTATTCAGCACAGTTCCCGTCCCTTCTGGTGTTTTGGTGTCAAACTGGACGTCTTCCAAAGACTGAAAGGCAGCACTGGTGACAGTCCACAGTGGAGTGTGCCTCACGAAGACTGCAATTCAGATACAGTGCATGGGCAATGACTGACTGACTGTCCCAACCGTCAGACTGGGCAATACGGGAACTGCGCGCCGCATTGATTGTCGCATTTAGACTAGACAACGCAGCATGAGTATATAGCATTCATAGTCACAGTTGACACTTAACATCTCCGGATGACGTGCATTGCATCAACCGTCACAGTCTGGACTGGAACCAGAAGGAAGAGTGCATAGCGTTAATTTGGTTAATCGTCAGATCATACTCCTCACCAACACAAAGTCAAATTAATTTGATGGTCCAAACTGGACTCAGCCTCAGAAAATGGGTGCTGGTACGAAGTGAAATAGCCACCAGACCAGACTCTTCAGGTAGAATGCGTCACATTCTGTTCGTCGTGGTGGTGTCCAAATCCAATTGCCACCAGACCAGACTCTTCCGGTAGAATGCGTCACACTCTGTTCGTCGTGCTGCTGTCCTACTCCTCCCGATGAGTAACATGTTATTCATTGTCAAAGTCCTTCATCCATCCAGGAAGACTGTGGCGCATTAATTGTCATCGTCAGCTGACAGGAATCCTCGGGAAGAATACATCGCATTAATTGTCATCGTCAGCTGACAGGAATCCTCGGGAAGAATACATCGCATTAATTGTCATCGTCAGCTGACAAGAATCCTCGGGAAGAATACATCGCATTAATTGTCATCGTCAGCTGACAGGAATCCAGGGAAGAACACATCGCATTAATTGTCATCGTCAGCTGACAGGTATCCAGGGAAGAACACATCGCATTAATTGTCATCGTCAGCTTACAAGAATCCTCGGGAAGAATACATCGCATTAATTGTCATCGTCAGCTTACAGGAATCCTGGGAAGAATACATCGCATTAATTGTCTTAGTCAGCTTACAGGAATCCTGGGAAGAATACATCGCATTAATTGTCTAAGTCAGCTTACAGGAATCCTTGGGCAGTGGAGGAGTAAGCCAGAGGGGGTTGCTTGTAAAGAAATAGGGTATAAGACCTCATGTCCTCGTCAGCCTGCGACCCATGGAGCCATCATTTCACTCACTCACTCTCTCTCTCTCTCTCTCTCTCTCTCTCTCTCTCTCTCCTCTCTCTCTCTCTCTCTCTCTCTCTCTCTCTCTCTCTCTCTCTCTCTCTCTCTCTCTCTCTCAATAGAACACGTATCTTTCATGCTGATTTGTAATAGAGACTGATAATAACTGACATAGGCCTATCTGCTTTGCACTTATAAATATGCAGCATATGAAAATACTGGAAAATAAACGATGTAAATATATGTGTTCCGTCATGGTGACAATGCCTAGGCAATGACGTAAAACACACGTTTCAGTGAAAGATAAGCACACCACAGCTCATTACCACCTTCCAAACACTGGCCAGTTGCAACAGAAGATAAAGGACGAGGTCAGTGACACAGATGGACAGGGTTGCTTTGGGGACAGAAATGAGCCAAGGACAGAGGCGCTAATGTCCACACCTGCAGACATCAGGGGTGTGGACGATCGTTTCAATGATGTGCATGCCAGCATGGCGGAGGGGGGGGGGGGGGGTTAAACTCTACTGCGAACGTCAATAATTAGACACACAGTGTGATGAGGTAAAGTGTTCCCTGAGAAGCAATATCAGATAGATCTAATGCCTGCAACATTAAATATTAGCAACAACAAAAAGTGCGGTAAATTTTTTCCTCCAGCTTCCATTTCCCCCCACTATTTTCAAATCCTGTTCTTTCCCTGTTCTGGCTCCTCTTTTCTTTTCCTTGTTTTAAAGATGGGCTTCCTCCTCCTATTTCTCCCCAACCTTTTTTTTTTTTGCCTTAACAAGTCTCATTCTCTATGCAAATCTGTATGTTCTATTACTGGTACGCCATTCTCATGTGAACTTTAATATTTCAGTATTTGAACAGAACGTCTGGGTTTATAGATGTGCAAATGTTTTGGTGTACTGACACATTCATTCTGTTTGTAAACACAAAGAAGAGAACGAGATAAAGAGACAGACAGGCAGAAACAGACGTAGACAGATAAATAGATAAATATACAGATTGATAGATATACCGGCAGGCAGAAAGGAAAAAAAAAAGGTTTTTTGATAAGTGCCTTCAGGGTGTATTTTAAACAGTGAAACAGCTGTAATAAAGGCCTTTTTACTGGCTTATGGCGCTATGTGGGGATGATGTGTTTATACAGCATGAAACAGTTGTAATAAAGGCCTTTTTGCTGACTATTGCGCTATGTGTGATGATGTGTTTATACAGCATGAAACAGTTGTAATAAAGGCCTTTTTGCTGGCTATGACGCTGTGTGGGGATAATGTGTTTTTACAGCAGGAAACCTGGCACAGCATGCAGTCAAATGGAACCAGGAGAGTTCATGTTCAATTGTATTAAGGAAAAAAGAATTTTCAATGGAACCAGAAGTTCATGTTCGTTGTATCAAAAACAAAGCATTTCAATGGAACCAGAAGTTCATGTTCATTGTATCAAGAACAAAGCATTTCATTTTTATCCACACAACACATAGAACTATACACTGTGAAATATTTGACACCAAATCAAATTTAGTGAATCAACTTCTAACTCTTCAAACCATAATGTCGTTTTCAATGATTGCATGGGTCCGAGAGTTTCCACAGAACCCCCATTCTCATTCACAGATACCACTGCTCATTGGAGTGTTGCTATATAGCCCTGAGATTCATTGTCTAAACATAAAACATCTTGATCTGACTAAATATATGAATGCCTAGTGTACCTACATTAAAGGAAAAAAAAAAAACAACTACAAACGCTCACAACCAATCTGGTATTTCCATACAGTTTATGGAATAAGAGATATATTTTAAAAACCCACCCTCTTCCTAAGATATGAAATTGTCAAACAGCAGAATCTGTAGCTGAAACTCCAAGGACCAAAACCCCCAAAGTGGATGGTTTATGAAACGGTATGCATTACATGGTTATGCATCTTAGCGTGTGATGTTCCCGGTATCATGTCACTTGTTCTTTCTCGGGGAGTGTCACGTCTGTCCTCTCCCTCCTCCGCTACTGATGTCAACGGCGTAGTTTATTGCTCAGAGACTGGTGAGGGAATGGAGTTTATTGCTCGAGACTGGTGAGGGAATGGAGTTTATTGCTCAGAGACTGGTGAGGGAATGGAGTTTATTGCTCAAGACTGGTGAGGGAATGGAGTTTATTGCTCAGAGACTGGTGAGGGAATGGAGTTTATTGCTCGAGACTGATGAGGGAAGAGTTTATTGCTCAGAGACTGGTGAGGGAATTGAGTTTATTGCTCAGAGACTGGTGAGGGAATGGAGTTTATTGCGTCGAGACTGATGAGGGAACGAGTTTGTTGCTAGAGACTGGTGAGGGAAAGAGTTTATTGCTTAGCTGTGAGGGACTGATTATTGAGAGACGTGAGGAATGGGTTTATTGCTCAGAGACTGGTGAGGGAATGGAGTTTATTGCTCAGAGACTGGTGAGGGAATGGAGTTTATTGCTCAGAGACTGGTGAGGGAAAGAGTTTATTGCTCAGAGACTGGTGAGGGAATGGAGTTTATTGCTCAGAGACTGGTGAGGGAATGGAGTTTATTGCTCAGAGATGTGAGGGAAAGGAGTTTATTGCTCAGAGACTGGTGAGGGAAGGAGTTTATTGCCACGAGACTGATGAGGGAACAGAGTTTATTGCTCAGAGACTGGTGAGGGAATGAGTTTATTGCTCAGAGACTGTGAGGGAAATGAGTTTAGTTGCTCAGAGACTGGTGAGGGAACAGAGTTTATTGCTTCAGAGACTGGTGAGGGAATGGAGTTTATTGCTCAGAGACTGGTGAGAGAACGGAGTTTATTGCTCAGAGACTGATGAGGGAACAGAGTTTATTGCTTAGAGACTGGTGAGGGAACGGAGTTTATTGCTCAGAGACTGATGAGGGAACAGAGTTTATTGCTTAGAGACTGGTGAGAGAACGGAGTTTATTGCTCAGAGTCTGATGAGGGAACAGAGTTTGTTGCTAGAGACTGATGAGGGAACAGAGTTTATTGCTAGACGAGGAACGGAGTTATTGTAGAGATGTGAGGGAACAGAGTTTATTGCTCAGAGACTGATGAGGGAACAGAGTTTATTGCTTAGGATGATGAGGGAACAGAGTTTATTGCTCAGAGACTGATGAGGGAACAGAGTTTATTGCTCAGAGACTGATGAGGGAACAGAGTTTATTGCTCAGAGACTGATGAGGGAACAGAGTTTATTGCTTAGAGACTGGTGAGGGAACGAGTTTATTGCTCAGAGACTGATGAGGGAATGGAGTTGAATACTCAGAGACTGATGAGGGAACAGAGTTTATTGCTCAGAGACTGGCGAGGAATGGAGTTTATTGCTCAGAGACTAATGAGGGAATGGAGTTTATTGCTCAAAGACTGATGAGGGAATGGAGTTTATTGCTCAGAGACTGATGAAGAATGGAGTGTAATGCTCAGAGACTGGTGAGGGAATGGACGCCATATTGTCATAGTGGTCTATCACGACACGGCAGTGCCTGTGGCTCATAAGTGGATGCAATAGGGAAATCTAAGGGGAGGCAATAGGACCATCTAATGGGAGGTACATAATAGCCCCATCTTTATCTGGCTATCTCTGGATGCAATAGGGAAATCTAAGGGGAGGCAATAGGACCATCTAATGGGAGGTAATAGCCCCATCTTTATCTGGCTATCTCCTGATCTAAGAATTACCGCTTCCTATCTCTTTCAATGACGTCATTTTATAATCCTCTCTAGCGTTTTATAGAGGGGGGGGGGGGTCTAAGGGGTTATCATTTGTTGTGATGCTTATTTTTTGTACTCTATCGTTTTTTTAAAAAAAATGTATATAGAACCATTTAACGAAGACACGTTTTGCTTCAGAGAGAAACTGTTGTGGAAAATGTTCTATAAATCACAGATGATAGAGAATCATACCTCAGGAAGTGAGCCAGTTTTTACGTTGTATCTTATGTCAATTGAGACATCTTGCAACACCTTTTCTTTTTGACAGAAGAGGGTTTTTCTTTGCTCCCCCCTCCCTTTATATATATATATATATATATATATATATATATATATATATATATATATATCCTCTAAATTCTATGTATTCCATATATAACTCGAATGTGGGGTATCAGTTATTTTGAGCCTCGATCACAAAATGGAGAGAGAGAGAGAGAGAGAGAGAGAGAGAGAGAGAGAGAGAGAGAGATGAGAGAGGAGAGAGAGAGAAGAGAGAGAAGAGTTTGGGGCATAGTCCAAAGTGACGGTAGGTGAAAGTAGAGAGGGTGGAAAGGGGTGGGTCATAGATGGTCAGACTTGTTGATTCAAACTTGAACTTTCTCAAGGCATAGGGCAAGTGTGTGTTGGGGGGGGGGGGGAGGAGGGGGAGGGTTCAAGGGCTCTGAAGTATCCTTCACCTGTTCTGGCTTGTGTCTGACCTGCATCGAAGGAAGGTCAAGCAGGTAGCTTCAATTGGTGTGTCCTTCGCAGTTCCCAAGATCAGTCTTATTGCTTCATTTTGAATTCTTTCTTATTATAAGGAGAATGCTTTTGTACAACCTGTCGTAAGCCCTGATCCAAAATCAATCACACTGCGTGCAACTGCATAACACAGTCGGTAGAGATGGTGCTGTTCAATGCCTTTAGCTGCCGTTGCTTTCATGACCGACAGAGTGGATCCACACTCTATGCGGCGGACTACAGAGGTTCACAGCAAAGTGGATCCACTCTGTGGCGGACCACAGAGGTTCACAGCACAATTTATCCACTCGTTGGCGGACTACTGAGGTTCACAGCACAGGGGATCCACTCTGCGGCGGACTACAGAGGTTCACAGCAAAGTGGATCCTATTAGCCAAGACTGCCACTCTCTAATGGAATCAAACAGAAAAACAAAACAGTTTTTATTCACGCACATTCACACACACACACGCACACACACACACCACACACACACACACCACACACACACACACACACACACACACACACACACACACACACCACACACACACACACACACAACACACACAACACACACACACACACACACACACACACACACACACACACACTACACACACACACACACACAAACACACCACACACACACAAACACACACACACACACACACACACACACACACACACACACACACACACACACACACACCCAGCACGCACGCACGCACGCACAGCACGCACACAACACACGTACGTGCACGCAGACACAGACACACACAGACACACACAGACACAGACTGACACACACAGACACACACAGACACACACAGACACACAGGACAGACAACAACAGACACAAGACAGCACACACACACACACACCACACACACACACACACACACACCACACACCACACACACACACACACACACACACACATTTCAATGTTTTCCTCAGCTACATGTTTGTCAAATGTTTCAGTGTGACTGTGTTGTCGATTCCCGAAAGGCTGAGGTTTCCGTACAAAGGGACTCCGGCTCCCCAAATGTCACACTTTTGGCACCAATACCTCACGTCAGACAGAAAAGAAAGGAGCACAAATGATACCCCAGCTTTTGGCACCAATATCTCACGTCAGACAGAAAAGAAAAGAGCACAAATAATGTCCCAGCTTTGGGCTCAAATGCCTCATGTCAGACAGAAAAGAACGGAGCACAAATGATGTCCCAGCTTTTGGCACCGATACCTCACGTCAGACAGAAAAGAAAGGGGCACAAATAATGCACAGCTTTTGGCACCAATACCTCACGTCAGTCAGAAAAGAAAGGAGAACAAATAATGTACCTGCTTTGCCACCAATACCTCGCGTCAGGCAGAAACACGAATACAAATAATATCCCACCTTTTGGCACCAATATCTCACGTCAAACAGAAAAGAAAGGAGTACAAATAATGTCCCAGCTTTTGGCACCAATACCTCACGTCAGTCAGAGAAGAAAGG
>CM031611.1:40724964-40762464 GCA_018398815.1 Conus ventricosus | reverse complement strand
TTTATTATATATATATATATATATATATATATATATATGTTTGTGAGGTACGCGCGCGCGGTGTCAGGGGCGTCTTAGAGTGTGTGGAGGGCGAGAAGGATAGTGATGTTAAAGAGAGAGAGAGAGAGGAAGAGAGAGAGAGAGAGAGAGAGAAAGGCAGAGCGCCAACGTCATAAGAATGGCATAAGAGACTAATTAGAGACACAATGGGAGATGAAGGAGACAGACAAGGCTCCACTCCGAGCCCAGAGCTTGCCCTGCACGTGCATCACCAGGTGGGGTTACTTCGTGTCTCCCGGGCCGTCAGGTGCGCGCTGCCACATGGCTGTAGGTCTGTGTCTGGAGAGGAAGGTTTGGAGTCTGGCACCTGTTATTTCTGGTGAGGAGGGGAGCGGTAGGAAACGGACAGCTCCTGCACGAGTTTGCTTGGGCTAGGTGGCTTGCTAGGGGCTACGGGCTAGGTGGTTTGCTAGGGGCTATGTGGTTTGCTAGGGACTAGGTGGTATGCTAGGGGCTAGGTGGTTTGTTAGGGGCTAGGGGCTGGGTGGTCTGCTAGGGGCTAGATGGTTTGTTAGGGCTAGGTGGTTTGTTAGGGGGCTAGGTGGTTTGCTTGGGCCTAGGGGCTGGGTAGTCTGCTAGGGGCTAGGTGGTTTGCTAGGGACTAGGTGGCATGCTGGTGGCTAGGTGGTTTGCTGGTGGCAAGGTGGTTTGTTAGGGGCTAGGTGGGTTTGCTAGGGGCTAGGTGGTTTGTTAGGGGCTAGGTGGTTTGCTAGGGGCTAGGTGGTTTGTTAGGGGCTAGGTGGTTTGATAGGGGATAGGTGGTTTGCTAGGGGATAGGTGGTTTCCAGGTGGGTTTCTAGGGGCTATGTGGTTTTCTAAAGGCTTGGTGGTTAGCTAAGGGCTAGGTGGTGTGCTAGGGACTAGGTGGTTGGCTAGGGGATGGTTGGTGTGCTAGGGGCTAGGTGGTATGCTATGAGCTAGGTGGTTTGCTAGGGGCTAGAGGCTGGGTGGTCTGCTAGGGGCTAGGTGGTTTGTTAGGGGCCACATGGCTGTAGGTCTGTGTCTAGAGAGGAAGGTTTGGGGTCTGGCACCTGTTCTTTCTGGTGAGGAGGGGAGCGGTAGGAAACGGGTAGCTCCTGCACGAGTTTCTAGTTAATTCCATCACTCATTCTAGCAGGATCCCCATCCGCCTGGCTATCCATCATTCAGTTCAAACGGACCCCCCCCCCCCCCCCCCCCCCTGTTCTTTCATGATTCGTTCCCTCTTTATATTATGGCTTATGCAATGTTCATTTCCCCCCTCCCCACTCTCACTCCTTCACCGCTTATCGCGCTCTTCACCCCCCCCCCCCTCCCTATCTCTCCCTTTTCCAGGTTCCTTTCGGTTGCTGTCTCAGCGCCGGTCATATCCACTAAGCAGTCATTACCAAATCGCATGAGGCAGCCAGCACAGGAGACACTGCACAGCTGCTGAGTCTCTTCGGTGGTGTTAAGTAGTGCCGCTTCTGTTTCAGCACAAGAAGGTCACATGATAGTCCCCCAACCCATCTACCCATCCATCCCCCTCTCCATCTTCCTTTTCACCTACTGAGACGCTGATCCATCGTGAGCGAGTACTCTCAATAATCATAATAATGATGATGACGATGATGGTGATAATGATGATGATGATAATAATTATGAGGATGGAGATACTACTACTACTACTAGTACTACTACTGCTACTACTACTTCTACTACTACTACTACTACTACTACTACTACTACTATTATAATTATTATGATGATGATAATACTGATAATAATAATGATAATGATGATAATAATAATAATGATGTTAATAATAATAATAATAATAATAATAATATCAACAATAACAATAGAAATAGTGATGATTTTTTAAGTGAGCGTTCTTCTCCAAAGGGCGCCACCACGATCTCTCAGTGACAGTGCGAATGATCCCTGCAAAGGTGACGACTTTCACGTTAATTAGCGATGGGCGTAGACAGGGAGAGAAAATCGGAAATGAGATGAGAGAGAGGAGAGAGAGAGAGAGAGAGAGAGAGAGAGAGAGAGACAGAGAGAGACAGAGAGAGACAGAGAGAGACAGAGACAGAGAGATTACTAACTGCAAACTGAATGGCTTAAGTAGTGAAACTGTCAGAAAAGAGAAAGCACCTCCTACCTCTCTCTCTCTCTCCTTCTCTATCTCTCACCACCCAAAGGTCACACGACCATCCAATACCGCTCTTTTAAAAAAATAAAATAAAACAGCATACCTCTATGGCTTAAGCATTTACCTATTTTACTTAACTTATAATTACTCTGACGCCAGTGATGCACTACCATTCTGGAGCCCAACATTCCTCACCATCATAAGTAAACACGCACAGTTACATAAAAAAGGTTAATTTAAGCCATGAGGCAACACTGCAGCTAGGTGGTTTGCTAGGGGCTAGGTGGTCTGTTAGGGGCTAGGTGGTTTGTTAGGGGCTAGGGGCTGGGTGGTCTGCTAGGGGCTAGGTGGTTTGCTAGGGCTAGGTGGTTTGCTAGGGGCTACGTGGTTTTCTAGGGGCTAGGTGGTTTTCTAAAGGCTAGGTGGTTTGCTAAGGGCTAGGTGGTGTGCTAGGACTAGGTGGTTTGCTAGGGGCTACGGGCTAGGTGGTTTGCTAGGGGCTAGGTTGTTTGCTAGGGGCTAGGTGGTTTGTTAGGGGCTTGGGGCTGGGTGGTCTGCTAGGGGCTAGGTGGTCTGCTAGGGGCTAGGTTGTTTGCTAGGGGCTAGGTTGTTTGCGGGGCTAGGTGGTTTGTTAGGGGCTAGGGGCTGGGTGGTCTGCTAGGGGCTAGGTGGTCTGCTAGGGGCTAGGTGGTTTACTAGGGGCTAGGTTGTTTGCTAGGGACTAAGTGGTTTGCTTAGCACCGGAATCGTCACGCAGTGGCAGTGAACTATGCGCGACTTTCCCCCAATGCCGAATACCAGATGCCTCGAACCTTGTCAGCCGCTTCTGATGTCCGCCCCGATACCTGTGGCTGCCCGTCAGGCACGTGTCAGACGGAACTTGGGCCTGTTATCAGATTCTCTCTCTCTCTCTCTCTCTCTTCTCTCTCTCTCTCTCTCTCTCTCTCCTTCTCCTATGATGACAACAATGAACTGTAAGTTTGCTGATGTGGAAAGGGGGATCAGAGAATTGACTGCGCAGTACACCACTCTGCAAACCAGTCTCCAAGATCTTGTGCAGGAGATGGGGGTGCTCAAGAGCAGAATCTTGAACTGACACAGAAAAATGCTGATCTGATGGCAAAAGTTGATGAACTGGAGAAAAAGGCTGATGACCTAGAGGGTAGATCAAAGCGTAATAATTTGATTTTTTACGGCATACCAAGGAGACCGAATGAAACTAACGAGCAGAGTGAAAATAACTTGCATGATCTGATCACCAATAAGTTGATATAGCTAAAGATATTGAATTCGATCGTGTACACCGTTTGAACTCAAAGCCTGACTCCCCCATTATTGCACGCTGCTGTTTCTCAAGGATAAGGTTATGATTTTAAAGTTCGAAAAAGAAACTGCATGGTTAGTAATGTGTTTATTGGAGAAGATTTCTCCAACAGAGTAAGGGACATAAGGCGTAAGCTGTCGCCCACTTGAAGGAAGCAAGGAAACAAGGCAAGAGAGCAGTAATGGTCTTTGACCACCTTCTTGTGGAAGGAAAGAAATTGTTTCTTGAAGATCTTGAAGCGGGGTCAGGGTGTACATAGGGAATCGGCCGGCCCATTTCTATATGTTCGTTTTGTCCTGACAGCGAAGGCTGTGGTAATCAATCTGGGTCAGCACGGTTTTATGTTCACCCCAGTTTGCAGCGACCAGCCACGGATGGTGACCGGGTCTGTGTGAGCGAGCGATCGAATGACAGCGTGCACGTGATTGATGGAAATGTCTTAAAAGCAAGACAACCTTTTTCGTTTCTCACATGGAACGTGAACGGTTTATTGCCCAAACTTACAGATCATGATTTTGTTACATTTATTTGTGGTTTTGATTTTGTTTGCTTGGTAGAGACCTTTATGGAAAAAATTAAAAACAATATATTCAATGGATATAAAATATATTATACATCAGCTGTAAAGTTCTCTCAAAAAGGTAGACGATCAGGAGCATTGTGTGTTTGATCAAGAATGAGTTCGCTCCCTTTGTAAAAATCGCTGATACAAAAAGTTTTATAAATTGTTGTGCATTTGTCATTGATAAAGAATTATTCGGCTTGGAGAAAGATGTATTGTATTTGTGTTCTTATGTTCCGCCGGAAGGTTCGCCTTTTTATACCCATTTTGATAAGGATAATGGGATAAGTTTGCTTGAGAATTGTTTGGTTGATAGTATCATAACAAGAGATGTTTATGTGGTATTGTGCGGTGACTTAAACAGCAGAACTTCAAATATTTCTAGGGTATTTTGTCAAACAGCGTTATTGAACTGCAATATAAGAGCGCGTCTATCACTTCAATGAGATGTTCTCAAGATCAATGTTTGATAATTATGGAAAATTACTTCTTAACATGTGCACTGCCTTAGATTTAAGTATATTAAATGGTTCGTGTAAGGGTGACCTCCAGGGTCACTATACATATATATCAGACTCTGGATGCAGTGTCGCCGACTATTTCATTTTTTCAAACGAATTTATTATCACTGGTGTATGAATCATGTGAAACTACACGTTGTGGAAAGGATTGAGTCTGATCACATGCCTGTTGCAGTTCGAGTAGTGTTTCCACAGGAAAATGAAGTCACTGCTAGTAAAAAGGAAGGACTTAAGGAAACTATTGAAAAAATTGTTTGGAACAGTGAATATGCTGATGTTTTTTCTGACTCGCTTTGTAAAAACGACATGAAGAGTAAGTTGAACAATGCTATGATTTTAATTGATGTTGATGTCGATGAAGCATTAAGTGTGTTTAATGAGTGTATAAAAGACTGTGCGAATTGTATGAAGAAGGATATAAATGTCAATAAAGAGAAGGTACCACGTGACTGGTTCGACCAGGAATGTGAAACCGCTAAGAAAAAAGTAAGAAGCCTTCTCAGAATTAGTTGTAGGACATTAGATAGGGAGGATCGGCAAACGTATACCGTTGCTCGACGTGAATATAAACATTTGCTGGTAAGGAAGAGTAAAGAGTTTAACAATACATTATTGAACAAACTTGTGACATCAGTAAAAAACCAGAGAGATTCTGGGGACATTGTCCATAAAGCTTCCTTTAATAGAAAACAGCCAAGAAACAGATTTACAGTTGACAAGTGGTTCCAGCACTTTAAGTCGTTATTAGAAATAGATGTAAATACTTCCAATTATGAAGACCCGGCTGATAGTGACAGTGATAGTTACATGAATCGTCCTATTTCTAAAGAGGAAGTATTATTGGCCATGAGGAAAACTGAAAGTTCGGAAAGCAGCAGGCCCAGATGGTATTGTTAGCGAGTTACTGAAGTACTCAAATGATCAAGTCGTAAATTTTCTCGCAAAATTATTCAATACACTTTTTGACAACGGGGTATTTCCGGAAAATTGGACAGAATCCATTATTTTACCGTTGTTTAAAAAGGAGATGTTAATAATCCCAATATTATAGAGGTATCTCTATTACTGATATAAGTAGCAAACTTTTTTGGTTCTATTATTAACAACAGATTACAAGAATGGATAGACGAGAACAATATTACTGGTGAGTATCAGCAGGCTTTTAAAAAAAGGATATTCGACAGTTGATCACATATTTACGTTGTTAGCGCTTGTGCAAAAGCAGTTTTCATATAATCGTAAACTTTTATGTAGCGTTCATAGACTTTGAAAAAGCATTTGATTCGATTAATAGAAATTTGCTATGGCCTATTTTATCAAAAAACGGCATAACTGGTAAGTTATTTAAGTGTATCAAAGTTATGTATGAAAATGTAAAATGTAGTAGTAAGGTGTGGTTCTAAACTCTCTGATTACATTCGATGTACAGCAGGAGTGAAACAGGGGATGCGTGTAGCCCTGTACTATTTTCTGCATTTATTAATGAGTTTAGCATTACATGTGATTATAACGGAAAACATGGCGCTGTGCTCTCACGTACTGCATTTGAGTTGTTCATTCTTCTATTGGCAGATGATGTTGTTTTATTGTCAGAAACGGTTATAGGGCTGCAGACACAGCTAAATAACTTGCAACATGCTGCTTCTTCGCTTCAATTAAAAGTCAACATGAATAAAATAACATAATTGTATTTCGGAAGGGAGGTTATCTAAGTGTAAGAGAACGATGGCTATATGATGGAGTGGTAATGCCTGTAGTTAATGTTTACAGTATTTGGGAATATTTATCTCCACTCGTCTGAGTTTCACTGCTGCTTGTAAAGATCTTGCCAGTCGAGCGAAAAATGCATTGTTGTGTATAGTTCAGAAGCTATATGCTCTAAATAACAATTCCTTTGAACTGTTGATAAAACTTTTTGATTCGCGTGTCCAGCCAGTACTGCTATACGGATCAGAAATATGAGGGTTAGACCAAGCCGCTGCTCACTGTGAGTCAGTTCATTTATTTGCTCTTAAAAAGTATTTTAGGCGTAGATCTGCGTACTCCCAACGATTTAGTATATGGTGAAACAAACAGATTTCCCACGTATGTTAATGCTGCGGTTAACTGCGTTCGATATTGGTTTAAGCTATTACATATGGATGAACATAGGTTACCTAACATAGCGTATAAAATGCTGTATGATTTAGATGCCAGGGGAAGGAAGAACTGGGTTTCAAATGTACGTGTTTGTTTATATAGCAATGGTGTTGGTGACGTGTGGTTAAATCAAGGTGTGGGAAATGAAAATCACTTTATAGCAATGTTTCGTCAGCGTTTGATTGACTGTAGATGGCAAAACTGGAATAACCACATCTACACTAGTGAAAGATTTCATTTGTATAGAATGTTTTGTAATACCCATGACTTGAAGCAATATTTGAAAGCAAATATGGACCGAAAACTGAAGTTTATAATGACTAGGTTTAGACTAGGTATATCTGACTTGAATGTGCATCGATTTAGATATAAATGTTGTAATGATGCGATCTGATGTTTCCATTATGCCAGCTGTCTAAAGAAGATGAGATATACTTCGTTCTTTGTTGTCAAAGGTTGAAAGAAATAAGAGAAAAGTTTTTGGAGCCTAATTATTATCGATAACCTTGTTTATTTAAACTAAGTCTACTGATGGCATGCACTAAACCTGATGTTGTACGTAATTTATCGTTGTTTTTGTATAAGGCTTTTAAATATAGAGAAATAGCTACTTCATAGTTTTGCATGATGTGCCTGCCATAACCGTAGCCCTTTGTATTGCATGATGAAGTGGTATACATGTATACGTTTACCCTTCATGAGGGGCTGAGGCCTATATGAATAAACACTCATTCATTCATTCATCTCTCTCTCTGCTCTCTCTCTCTCTCTCTCTCTCTCTCTCTCTCTCTCTCTCTCTCTCTCTCTCTCTTCTCCAGGGGCAGACTCTGGCGGCTTTGGTTCTGAAAGCTCTCTTCCCCCTCTCCCTGCTTTGTTTGCTGTTCATAGCAGCTGCGTTGGGTTATTCTTTGGGTCATGAGGGGAGATGTCATCCTGTGACTCATTTGGGTAACACAGTGAACCATTGGCATTCATCTCTCTCGTGAAGATATCACCAATGTGTAAAGGCTGTCAGTCTGTAATTGACGTTTTCACCGCTATTATCAATGTTACAAAAGTTTGCCTTTCTTGGCAATGTGAAAAGCTACAACTATCGTTTTATATTGATGAAAAGGCATGTTAACAGCAAACATTGCAACAAAGATTAAATTACGTACTATCAAATTATGACCATTTAAATGCAATTTCATTCAGGTAGAGAAGGAGATGTCAGTAGATTATCTTGCTAAATATAAAAGATAGCTTGGCTGTCGGTAAATGTACCTTTTCAATTATAGCAAAAGGACGTGTTTACCTATTCGTGGTGAATCAAGCAAATGGAATTAATATGAAAACAGCAGATCAAAGAGCTTTACTTATTTCTGCAATCACAGTACAAAATAATACCAATACATCATGCATTTGTCAACCTCGGGGTATGTCAGTGGAGGAAGGACTAGCGCACAGCCCAAACACACTCACAGCTTGCTTACAATCTCATTCATATATCATGCATTCGTCACATCAAACCACTAGTAAAGTCTATAACTTTACTACACATAGTCATGGAAAGAAACATCAATGCATATGGAGTCAAACAAAATAAAACATTTCTCTTTCCTTGAACTTCACAAAACCATTTATCTAAATCATCATTAACTAACCCGGGTATAAATAGATTTCTACTTTACCTGGCCAGGTGATCTTAAACTATTCACGAATCACTGTCTTTCCTTTTCTTCTTTTTCTTTCTTTTCTTTCACTGTCACTTTCACAAACACCAGTCACGACACAACTGCTGGCACTGGTCAGGTTGGACCGCTGGCACTGGTCAGGTTGGACTGATGGCACTGGTCAGGTTAGACCGCTGGCGTTGGTCAGGTTGGACTGCTGATGAAAGTGGCGCTGCCAGGTATGAGGTCGAACCCCGGTTCGGATTGAACAGTGACTACCAGACATCGATCTGTTCTCCTTTCTTTTCTTCCTGCATTAACGCATTGCACTCTCTCTCTCTCTCTCTCTTCTAGTCTGCTCTATCAAATGGACATGGTTGCTTTTCTTTTCTTTTTCTTTTCCTTTTTTTTCTCTTCATCAGTTAGCAACTCTCTCTCTCAACATCTCTCCTTAGTCCTTCCTCTGCAGACTCTATCTGGTGCTAATGCTTCGACTCGGTTCTCTTCACTTCTCTCATCTCTCTGCCTTTCTCTCGTGCAGAGCCTACACCCAGAACCTCTTCCTCTCTCTCTGTCTCTTCGTTCTCTCCTCTCCTCTCTGTCTGTTCGTTCTCCCCCTGGTTCTGCCTTTCTTCTCCCTCTGGTTCTTTCTTATTCTCATCCTATGTGTCAAAGGGTGAGTACCATTGGTCAGAATTTTTCCCGCCTAGTACTGAGGCCACCTCCCTCTAATTCCATTGGACATTCAAATCGTCACAGTCACATCTACTGGCCTGGCTCTCTGTGGTGGTCAATGGGTCATTTAATTAATTAGCTTGATTTTACCCCCACCACACAATACCTTCCCCCTTCCTACTTCAACCGGCGACGTCTGGCTTAACTATGGACACTGGTCTTGTAAATTAGCCGGATCAGTCTGGCCTAGACGTGGCGATCCGTCTGGCCAGACCTATTGAGACGTTGATCAGCCTCTCAGTCCGTCTGCCGTCTCCGCAAGAACTAAAAAATAGCCTTTAATTGGCTGAGGCGACGCATGAAGTCGTCTACCTGGCGCCAGGATGTTTGAGTTCGGGCTTAAGTCCGACTAAGCTGGCTGGCGACTGACCACGAATTCGGTTTTTCTATTTTTGTCCGTGACAATTTCCCCTTGCAAAAGACTATGCTCAGCATTGTCTCAAAACAACGGTGCAAAAAAAACAATCAACGAATTTGCTGACAACACAGCTACACGTGCAAGGTTTTGCAAAATTATTTACACAACGGTTTACAAGTTATCAGGATGTATTCGCTCGTAATATCACCCAATGGGTTATCATTGACGTGCGCTTTTACTTTTTTTTCAACTATTTTCTGATAACCTCTGTGCGCCCTATGCAATCCCCTGCCTGCGGATTTGCCACATCTTCTCTTCACAACTATTATGAAAAAGCACAATCTAATATGATCACGATCCATGACACCTCACTGAGGAATTTCCATCCTCATTATCGCAAACAGTGCATTACTACACAAGCGACTGCATGCTCCAACATAACTACATTTACATGAACAAATCTCACACAGAAAAATTGAACCATAGCCAAATGGGAATGAACCCATATCCACTCGATCTCACTGTAATCAGCACATTTTATTTACAGAGTAGCTATGCGCCCCAGATATGACCGACTTCCTCTGAGTTGCAGCTTGCTAGACTACACGGCTTAAATAGTCAGCTCCTACATTCTGTCGGACCTGGAATGTACTGAACTCGATACCTGTAGGGTTGCAGTGCTATTGCCCAGCGCAGCACCTGCTGTTTTTCAGCTGCGCCTTTGTGCGAGTCTCACGCTGAATATATTTGCGGAGGAAAATTCGCATGGAAAAGTTTTGGTTTCCATTCACATCAATTCGGTAATCCCGATCCACCTTTTCAGTGATGGTGAATGGTCCTTTCCAATGCATCAGCAGCTTGTTGTGATCCGTGGGAAGCAGTAACAGGACTTGATCTCCCACCTTGAGGCTTTGCTTCCTCACCTTCCTGTCATATTGCTTCTTCTGAACGACCCTAGCCTCCTGCAAACTTTCCCTTGCAACCTTACATGTCTCATAACCTGTGCCCACCTTTGGAACAGGGTGAGATTGGGCCAATCAGATCAACACCCCTCTCCTGAATGGTGTGGTCAATTAAAGGGGGATGTTTAAGAGGCGCCTTCCTCTTCACCCTTGTGGCTGACCTTTGACACACGTCACATGACATGCAGAAACGCTTTATGTCTGCCATTGCCCCTGGCCAATGAAAATCATCAAAGATTCGGTCAGCTGTTTTGTGGTGCCGAGATGACCGCCATGAGCGACTCGTGACCCACTGACATGACAGTGTCACGATAACATGCTGGTACCTTAACTGAGTTGTCACCTTGCCTGTCTTCCCTTGGTGAACACTCGGTACAGCAACCCGCCTTTCACCAGATATTCTGTCTCACCTCCTCTAACCACCTGTTTCTCTCCACCTCTTGCAACTCCAAGACTTCACGAGCGAAGGGTCTTGTTCCTGCGCTGCCCTAAACTCATCAGGCGACACATCTATGCCTGACTTCCTTGCTGGAACGACTAACGGTTTATCAACCTTTTCCTCTCTTGCTCCGTGTTTGAACTGCTGCCCCTGTAGCAGTCAACAACTCAGGATCCCCTGGATCCCTTGCACCTGGAATATTTCCAATGATCAAATCATAAAGGGGTTTCTCCATCACCAGCGCAGACAACTCTCCTGAGAAGTAAGGGGTACGTACTTCTATCTTAGCAACTGGGAACTCCCTCACAGTGCCATCGATTAGAGTACAGGTCTGGATTTGCCCTGTCAAATCCCCTTTCTCGACCAGCGTTGTTCTTACTACACCACATGAACAACCAGTGTCCCATAACACTTTCACCTCTGCTGGCCAATCCCTTCCTCCACTGGTAACGAAACCATTCAGCCTAGTGCCCTCCATTCCTGACACTGACTGCTGTCCAGTGTAGCCATAGGCCGCACTCCACCCTTTCAGATTGGATCCTTTTGGTTCCACTGCAGGTCGTTTCCCTGGCGACCCTTATCAACCTCTTGCAAGGCTGCTGCCTTCTGGAAACCTCATGCGACAATCCTCGCCACATGTCCCTTCTTGTGACAAATGAAACACCTATTGTCCCTTTGTCCTCCTTTCTGCCCCACACTGGGTTTGCAGACTTTTCAGAAAACTCCCTAGTCTCCTTGCACTCTTCTCACCTGTGCCTGGCACTGTTTCTCTTGCACCTTAGTGCCCAAACGTGCCTCCCTATACACCTCTGCTAACTTCAGCAACTCCCCTGCTGTCTCTGGCTGTCTCTCTTTCAGATGTATAGTTAACTCTGGACTACAACCTGACAAAATCTGTTCTTCATAACCAGTTCTTTCAATTCAGCGAACTCCTTTCTCGTACCACTCAACTCTAACCACTTCTCAAAATAGTGATCTAAACGTGCACCAAACTGAGTGTACGTTTCACTGCTTGCAATCTAGCTGATCGAAATTTCTTTCTAAACCCTCCTCTGTGAGGTCAAATCCTTCATCAACGACTCTTCACAGCACCAAAATCAGATTGTTGGTCTGCTGGTAACGCAGTGAAAATCTGTAATGCCTTACCCGTCAATAGCGCTGACAAAATGACTGCCCACTCTTCTGAAGGCCAACCTGACTAGTAGCAAACGTTTCAAACGACTGATGTACGCATCAATCGATCTGATCCTTCAGAGAATTTTGGCAACTTTGGTCAGGGGGGCATAACTGCGCACAGAGTCACTGGAAACTGAGCTACCATCCTCGGTGGTCTCCCTTTGTATTTCACTCTCTCTAACTCTAATTGAATCCTTAATCTTTCTGTTTCTGCGTTTCCCTTGCCTGATTATCGCTAGCCTGAATCCTTAATCTTTCTGTTTCCTGCGTTTCACGGCGTCTTTCCGCTCGCTCATCTCTTTCCATCTTTTGTTGGGTTTCAACAAATGCTCGCAACTCTTTCCCGAGTAGCCTAAATCACGAGCGACGCTCACAAGTTGTTCAAGTGGGGTGTCTTTTCGTCCGCCATTATATCTTTTTTTTTTTAACAAGATTTTACTACTACGACAGCCAAACTGGTGGTTACCGGCACGAGTGACGTAATAGCACAATCCTATGAATGATAATATTAGCTTGGGACAACGTAATTAGTTTTTATAAGACGACTAGCGCCTGACCCAACTATGAGAGCGAATTATAGGCAATCTGTGCGAAATAAGTACTCTGGGGCTGAAATGCCAAGCTAGTGTTAACTATCTTGGAAGCAATGCCAAGCCTAGTATTTAACTATCTTGGAAACATACAGTAAGACATACCTTGCCTTAGGATTACAATACTTGAATCCACCCAGCTTCCTCTCTGAGAAGTTGAAAACAATTTAATAAATGGGCCAGAATATCTGGCAGGCTCGCAATAAATTGTCAACCTCGGGGTATGTCAGTGGAGGAAGACTAGCGCACAGCCCAAACACACTCACAGCTTGCTTACAATCTCATTCATTATCATGCATTCGTCACATCAAACCACTAGTAAAGTCTATAACTTTACTACACATAGTCATGGAAAGAAACATCAATGCATATGGAGTCAAACAAAATAAAACATTCTCTCTTTCCTTGAACTTCACAAACCATTTATCTAAATCATCATTAACTAACCGGGTTATAATAGATTTCTACTTTACCTGGCCAGGTGATCTTAACTATTCACGAATCACTGTCTTTCCGGCGCGGCCAGGTTGGGTCGAACCCGGTTCGGATTGAACGTGACTACCAGACATCGATCTGTTCTCCTTTCTTTCTTCTGCATTAACGCATTGCACTCTCTCTCTCTCTCTCTTCTAGTCTGCTCTATCAAATGGACATGGTTGCTTTTCTTTTCTTTTTCTTTTCCTTTTTTTCTCTTCATCAGTTAGCAACTCTCTCTCTCAACATCTCTCCTTAGTCCTTCCTCTGCAGACTCTATCTGGTGCTAATGCTTTGACTCGGTTCTCTTCAGTTCTCTCATCTCTCTGCCTTTCTCTCGTGCAGAGCCGACACCCAGAACCTCTTCCTCTCTCTCTCTGTCTCTTCGTTCTCTCCTTCCTCTCTGTCTGTTCGTTCTCCCCTGGTTCTGCCCTTTCTTTCCCCCTGGTTCTTCTTATTCTCATCTATGTGTCAAAGGGTGAGTACCATTGGTCAAAATTTTTCCGCCTAGTACTGAGGCCACTCCCTCTAATTCATTGGACATTCAAATCGCTCACAGTCACATCTACTGGCCTGGCTCTCTGTGGTGGTCAATGGGTCATTTATTAATTAGCTTGATTTTACCCCCACCACACAATACCTTCCCCTTCCTACTTCAACTGGCGATGTCTGGCTTAACTATGGACACTGGTCTTGTAAATTAGCCGGATCAGTCTGGCCTAGACGTGGCGATCCATCTGGCCAGACCTATTGAGACGTTGATCAGCCTCTCATCCGTCTGCCGTCACCGCAAGAACTAAAAATAGCCTTTAATTGGCTGAGGCGACGCATGAAGTCGTCTACCTGGCGCCAGGATGTTTGAGTTCGGGCTTAAGTCCGACTAAGCTGGCTGGCGACTGACACGAATTCGGTTTTTCTATTTTTGTCCATGACACATTTGCCTTCGTGACGGAATTAAATACAATTTGATCGTGCAGGTAAAAGATGAGAAGTCCCAGGAGAAAGCGTTCAGTGAAATAGATGTCGTCAGTTAGGGCAGTGTATGATGACGATAGACATGAAGCCTAGTAGTGGAAAGGGGGCCTGTATTCTAACCATGACTTGTTCACAGTATGAGGGAATCCAAAGTAAACTAGAGAAAGCCTTCCTTCCACTTTTCGTTGTCAACCCCACTTCTCCTCCCGCCCTCTACCGTCCCGCCTTTCACACATGCCTTCATCGCCTTCCTTCCCCAATCATGTGTTCCGTTTCATTTTCCGTGTTGTTTCAGTGGCACATTCCAGTTTCCTCCACAGCCACACCCTGGATGTGTGCTGCAACTGTCCCAGCATCGGCAATCCAAAGGGAGCAGTTATATCAGATGGTCATGAGGCACCTCAGGAAAGGCGACACCTCATACTGTCAAGTCACTTCAGTGGTGCCTATTTTTATCCGGCATGCACAGAAACCACCTGCTAAGCCTCTACAGACGACGATCAGTCAAATCAAGCCGTCATGAGGCACCCCAAGAGAGAAGACACTGCATTGCTCTATTGTCACTTCAGTAGTGGTCAGTGGTGCTTCTTGTGATCAAAGATTTGCAAGACACCACCTACTAAGCCCATAATGAGGACATAATTGCTCAGTCACAGAGCAAGCATGACGGAGAGTCCTCCTCCACAGGGGCCACCAATTAGAAATGGGACTGGTCTGTGCTGCCACATCCATCCTACGACAGTTCCATCAACTTGCTGATGCCAACGACCAGACTCAAACTCACCAATGGCACACAGGTGGAGATAAAATTGAAATTGAGGCCACCATGAAAGCAGGTATGAAGGACTCAGAGGCTTTTTTCACGCTAATTGATTAGGATGAAAATGGTTAAACTGATGCTGGTCAGAGACAACACGACAAAGCTGTACTTTCATAATATATCCCGGCTTTAACTAGACCCGAGAATTACAAACACCTGGTGTGTTGATCAGGAAATGTATGCAACACTGTCAAAGACGGGTCCATTAAGGGGATGAAGTCTGACTGCGTGATTCAAGTCTTACCAAATGAGCCCATAGCCAGTTCACCTCTGGTTAGGAACTGGTCAGGCAGTTTCCGTTCTTGTTACACCTGAGCAAGCTGAAGTATGTGCGGGTCCCCTTCTCCCATAACTCCGTGGGAAGTCACTGGGGCACCCACACTGAAGAACACGTCATCAGGGTTTTACACTTCTGTCCATTCTATGCCAAAGTCTAGGAGATGTTTTTCCTGCCCTCTCTGCAATGTTGTGTGTCCATCAGTTTTCTCTTTCTTCCCTCCGTCTCCCTCCTACAGTTCCCTGGAGGGTGGTTTTAGCAAGGCTAATGGATCTTGTTACTTGGACACACCAACGCAGTTGTCTTTTCCTGACTAGTGTATTCTCATCATAAGCACGTACAAGGATAACAATGATGATCATGGCACAGACAATGTTAGGTAGGTAACTCAAGATCTGACCAGCACGTTCGTTTAATGCACAGGCAGACATCCGCTAAGTCGTAGCAATGAGACCCTCTATTCTTAAATTATCTCATCTCAGTCAATTCATTTATCCATCAGCTTTAAATCATGCGTGGTGTAGTATCGAAACTTAACAGATGTAGTGCAGCGTGTATGGACTAGTCCGCTCGCAGTGACACCTCCTTGGGGAAACTGAAACTTAAACTGTCTAAAGATATTCGTATAGTCCTATGTGCTGCCTGATGGTTTGAAGCACGTACTGACTGGCCATGTGATCGATGTATCTGACGTGTAGTACCTTGCGGTTACATCTCATGTCCATGGCGTGGATTCGTCTTTCCGGATTTGCTGTGCGGATCGATGTCTGGCGTGTGTAACGGAAGATGGAATAAACAGGGCACACAGGACCTTTTTCATGCTTCATGGAAATCATCTGGTCCTTCCAGACTGGTTTTAATCCGGACAGCGCTGGTGTTGTCTTTGCTGCTCTTGAGAGATTTCTGGTTTGGATCCCTCCTGTTCTTGACGGATCCCAGGTGCGTGAAATTTTGAATAAATCCTACCATGTGACCATGGGCAGTTACATCAGCATTGATGGTGGTGTTGTGGCTGGCCATCCACTTGGTCTTTTCGGTGCTGGTTTCCACACCATGTCCTGTTGATGTGTATTCCAGTCATCCACCAGTCCTGTCTGTTTTTATCCATTGCCTACCAGGCCAAAGAGGTCACTGAGGCCACTGCTCCAATCCTCACCTGCAGACTTCTGGCCCCACTGGACACTCGCAGACATATCATATCTACCCAGCTACGTTCTACATTTACCAAAGTACGTCTCTCTCTCTCTCTCTCTCCTCTCTCTTCCTCTCTCTCTCTCTCTCTCTTCTCTCTCTCTCTCTGTGTCTGTCTGTCTGTCTCTGTCTCTGTCTGTCTGTCTGTCTCTCTCTCTCTCTCTCTCTCTCTCTCTCACACACACACACACACACACACACACACACACACACACACACACACACACACACACACACACACACCCCACGCACGCACGCACGCACGCACGCACGCACGCACGCACGCACGCGCGCACACTCTTAATTTTCTCTTCCAATGTACCCTCCCAATCCTATTTTTTCCAGGTATTCACTGTTCTGTACGGAGCTCGGCGGTCAGACTGCTCCCACCTGAAAGCTGGGGTCAATGAAACACCCTCCAATGTGGTGGCCAGTTGTGTGCCCTTGATTGGACACCACTCCCTCCTCCCATCCAGCCATGAATGGGGACTGTTTGTCTGTCTTCTCTCTTCAGGGCAGAGAATGATGAAAGGCACAAGGGATAGGGGATGGGCAACGCCCTGATAATGGTGGCTGCCATAGACGCCGGCACTTGCAATCCATCGCCGGCTATCAACGACTCAGAGCAGGGAACGCCCTGCCCACTCCTTCAGACTGACGTTCCTCTTTGTCCCTGATCGCAATTAGGGGGGAAGGGGGTGTGGAGGATTAAAGAAAGGAGTTGGAACAGACAGAAAGAAACAGAAGGAAACAGTGTGCAGATAGATGAGAGAAAAACACAGAGAAAGAAATTTTTAGAGGGGAGAATGAATTGAAAAAAAAAAAAAAGCAACGTTTCGAAAGCCTCTATTTTGTGAATATTACGTGCATGTTTCCTACTTGTGATATATCAAGAACAATTATTTGTCGGAAATTCACTTGTCTGTTTGTGTGTGTGTGTGTGTGTGTGTGTGTGTGTGTGTGTGTGTGTGTGTGTGTGTGTGTGTGTGTGTGTGTGTGTGTTTTTAAGCGTTTTTTAACTATATTTTGTAAGTTAGTTCGATATTTTTTACTTTGTAATGATTGTTCAATATTTTACAAAGCATTGTTTGATTGATATGAACAAAATATTGTCAAGACCCCCAAAGAAGTAAACGTCCAGTTAGTGTATGCATTCTTTAATTCAACGCAGGGGAAACGGCAAATGGCCGTGACATGCCCTTAATACATATGTTTGAACAGAAAAGTGTTCTTCTCATGGTCGTAAGGGCACTGTGAGATCAGATCGAACAATTCAATACTTCATTGAAATGTAGATCATTACAAGTAGTTTTCCTGAAATCAGGCAAGTCGTATCTATTATAAACATTATTTTTTCAGCGTCTGAAGATGTCAACACTTAGGTGTTCATTACAAAGCAGAATCACCCTTATGTTTGACCATAAACACTTAGGTGTAAATTATCACCCCTTATGTTTGACCAGAAACACTTAGGTGTAAATTATCACCCCTTATGTTTGACCATAAACACTTAGGTGTAAATTATCACCCCTTATGTTTGACCATAAACACTTAGGTGAAAATTATCACCCCTTACGTTTGACCATAAACACTTAGGTGTAAATTATCACCCTTTATGTTTGACCATAAACACTTAGGTGTAAATTATCACCCCTTATATTTGACCATAAACACTTAGGTGTACATTATCATCCATTATGTTTGACCAAAAGCACTTAGGTGTACATTATCACCCCTTATGTTTGACCATCAACACTCAAGTGTACATTATCACCCCTTATGTTTGACCATAAACGCTTAGGTGTACATTATCACCCCTTATGTTTGACCATCAACACTCAAGTGTACATTATCACCCCTTATGTTTGACCATAAACACTTAGGTGTACATTATCACCCCTTACGTTTGACCATAAACACTTAGGTGTACATTATCACCCCTTATGTTTGACCATCAACACTCAAGTGTACATTATCACCCCTTATGTTTGACCATAAACACTTATGTGTACATTATCACCCTTTATGTTTGACCATAAACACTTAAATGTACATTATCACCCCTTATGTTTGACCATAAACACTTAAGTGTACATTATCACCCCTTATGTTTGACCATAAACACTTAAATGTACATTATCACCCCTTATGTTTGACCATAAACACTTAAGTGTACATTATCACCCCTTATGTTTGACCATAAGCACTTAGGTGTACATTATCACCCCTTAAAGGTCTACTTTAGAGATTTTCGATAATTTGATAAAAACAGGTCTACATGTCATATAACTACAGTATGGTATTCATTTTTCAAAAAAAAATCGCCGGAAGAATTTAATTGATAAAAAACGACTTTTGCACACCTGTTCAAACCCCGCGCGGTAGACCGAAAACCGTGACGTCACTTGATGGACTGGCCGTCAGCCGCGACCTACACAACAAGCCAACGCCAAGTGAAATCAACACGAGTTGCGATCCCCCACAGCCTAAAAAGTCACGAGGGGGTGGCAGATATTGTGCTGTAGGCGAGTGCAGCAGCTCAGCAGGAGACGGGTATTCTTTGCACACATTTCCATCTGATCAAGATACTCGAAAGAAGTGGATTCGGTTCGTGCAACCATGCCGGGCCACAAAGTTCTCTTTACCACGTCAGTTCCAGCTGGACCACGGAAACGAGCTATTCCGACAATTGCCGAGCCCGTTCGAGTGGATCAAAAACTTCGTCTGCATTGTGCGCGTATACTTTGAAGGCGGAGTGGTAAGCTCGTACAGATGAGTACGATAGTCGCACATTTATTCTGTTCTTACCTATGGACAGATCACACTTGTTAAATTGAATGAACACGTTAAGGCTTGAGGAAGGAGAATCTCCGCTCGCCGTCCACGCGTGGTCGCATCTAGAAGTAAGTCGGTAGCCTCCCTCGAGACTTCGGTAAAGTCCGTACGCCTTCGGAATGATGTGTTCGGGCGTCCAGCTGGAACTGAATAGCTCGTTTCCGTTGTCCAGCTGGAACTGACGTGGTAAAAAGAACTTAGCGTTCAAACTGATAAGGTAAAGGCCTTGCAGGAACATCCCCAGAGTCACACTGGCTGTCGCAATCATAGTCACATGCTTTTACATGATAAATTAAATACCGATCGAGATGTGCAAGAACCATCAGAATCGCTTTCTGTCGCCGTTGGCTTATTGTGTAGGTCGCGGCTGACGGCCAGTCCATCATGTGACGTCACATTCAAGAGTAGTTAAGCCATGCCAAGATTTAGTTGATTACCTCCCGTTTTCTTGATTACAGGTGAAAATGCCCACTTTCGCGGATCGATTTCGTGTGATCGGGAGCGAATCGGATGTTTATTTTACCAATTTATCAAACATTTCATATTTCGGCATAAGCTGACCAATTATCGAAAACCTCTAAAGTAGACCTTTAAGCTTGGCCATAAACACTTCGGTGTACATTACAAAGGCAAAATCACCCCTTACGTTTGACCATAAACAAACTTTTCCCTTGAAAACAGCTCCCGTTTGGTAATACTCCCAGATATATGAGTGAGCTCAAGATGTCAATAATTTTTTACTTTTATTTTTTTACTTTTAAACAACTGGATTTGATCGACCATTACAAACTATTATTTCGGTCTTCGATCTGGATTCCATCCTCCACCTGTGACAAAACTCCTACAAAGCCTCTCCAGCCCTGCTGTATTCTGCAGCCCTGCTGTATTCTGCAGCCCTGCTGTATTCGGCAGCGGACGAGATTATGTCAAGCAGAATGGAAAAACAATTTTTAAAAAAAGTAAAGAAGAATTACAGAAACAAACAGGACACCTGCGCAAGGAAGAATGAAAGAAAGGATTGAAAAAAATAAACAAAGAGACAATGTAAGAACGAATAAAAGGAACAAACAGCTGAGGCAACGGTATCAGGAAGAATAACAGAAAGAAAGAAAGAATGAAACGTTCTGTTGGGTTCACTGATAAGTCTCACTCCAGACGGTCAGTACACACCTTCAGGTTACCCAGACCTCACGGGTCACTCCAGACGGTCAGTACAAACCGTCAGTGGTGTGTTTAACACAGACCTCAGTGGTCACTCCGGACGGTCAGTACAAACCTTCAGGTTCTGTGTTTAACACAGACCTCAGTGGTCACTCCGGACGGTCAGTACAAACCTTCAGGTTCTGTGTTTAACACAGACCTCACTGGTCACTCCGGACGGTCAGTACAAACCTTCAGGTTCTGTGTTTAACACAGACCTCACTGGTCACTCCAGACGGTCAGTACAAACCTTCAGGTTCTGTGTTTAACACAGACCTCACTGGTCACTCCGGACAGTCAGTACAAACCTTCAGTGGTGTGTTTAACACAGACCTCACTGGTCACTCCAGACGGTCAGTGCAAACCTTCAGTGGTGTGTTTAACACAGACCTCACTGGTTACTCCGGACGGTCAGTACAAACCTTCAGTTCTGTGTATACACAGACCTCACTGGTCACTCCAGACGGTCAGTACAAACCTTCAGTGGTGTGTTTAACACAGACCTCACTGGTCACTCCGGATAGTCAGTACAAACCTTCAGTTCTGTGTATAACACAGACCTCACTGGTCAATCCGGACGGTCAGTACAAACCTTCAGTGGTGTGTTTAACACAGACCTCACTGGTCTTCACATGCTGCTGGTGAAGCGTTTTCTAGTAACATTCTAACATCCTTTCCAGCCCCACCCCCCTCCCCTTCTCACCTGACCCATTTTTTGTCTATAAATCTTTGCCAAGTCATTGTTTTTACAGCGGAGAAACTGTTGGCATGCGCTCGTTTTTCTCTCCCCCCCCCCCACCCCGCCCCCTCTCTACACCCCCCCCCCCCCCCCACACACACACACACACAATATATTTCCTTACGTAGCCAAAAAGAAACATTTAGAAAAACAAACAAACAAACAAATGAAGAGACTTCGAGGTGTTACACAACGCGTCTAACCACCACACGTCAAAACAACAGATAAGTAGCAACTCTATACTTCACGGCACCTGAGGGCACGTGAGACTCGCGACGACCTATATACTACATCTCTGACACAGCCTGTGCAGGGAACGGGACTGGGCGTGGTGGCGAATTGCTATCTGCTGTTTAAGCTGTCTCTAATTTGTTGACTTTATGCCCACTGTTATGATGGAGGTTGTTTGGGTAGACTCTCTCTCTCTCTCTCTCTCTCTCTCTCTCTCTCTCTCTCTCTCTCTCTCTCTCTCTCTCTCTCTCTCACCATGGAAGGCTGATGGGCTATGAGAACAGATAGCTGTTTATTGTTTATGTGACTTTCCCCCTGGAATAGGATGAGATGGCCTCCTCCCATCCCCCTCCTTCGGTAACACTATCCTTCTCCATGTCCCCCACTCCCTCCTGTCCCTCCTCTCATCAACCGCTGTCGCCCCCCCCCCCCCCCCCCCCCCCCCGCCCTCACACACACATACACACGCATGCACGCACGCACGCACCCTCCCTCCCCCCCACCCCCGCACGTTTAGGTGATGACTGAAGTGTACTAACAGATGGTCCGGCTAGTTCTGAGAATTAGCGAGCCTGATGAGTTCTCCAGGGGGCGAATCAGTTAAAGCTTATCGCGACGGAAACACATTCAGTACTGCCCTCATGTGTGCCTATACTAGATCTTGGATGAGGGTTTCTGGCGTGTATCCGCGCTTCCTACAGAATCCCTCTGCCGTGCAGAGAGGGATCAGAAGAGGTGCTTTGGGTCCATTCTCTCTAATGACCCACTTCCTGCTTGATGTCTGCTCTAGACTGCCTGGAGAGGGAACTGCCTTCACAACTGATGACGACCAATCACAGGCCATTACTAGTTATGGCGTGTGGAGGAAAAAGAGTGGCTCAACATACTTAGATTGTTTTTCGGACCTCTTACGATTAATTACCGACAACAATTATCTTTTTTTTTATGTAGGATAAGTTGATTTTAAAAGAAAATAGGGCGTTTTTATATTTTTTAACCTGTGTTTTGATTTGGTTTGTTTCTTTGTATGTTTTCCATTCTGTTATCCCTGTCTCTTTTATGAAATATTATTTGAAATAAGTCTCAAGGGGATGAATTTTCCCGAATTCTGCAAACTTCCTTGCCATTCGTCACACTTCATACGGCCATTCGTTTTTGTTTGTTTGTTTGTTTGTTTGTTTGTTGTTTTTGTTTTCTGCATCTATGCAACTGTGGTTCTTTCATTTTTTGCCAACCATCTTTTCAAACAAAGTATTGCCTGCTTGTTTTTAGAATGATGTTACAAATCAGCAGACATCAGTTTTTTTTAAAGACTGGTTATGTGACGGGGTTGAAAATAAAGTCGTCACATTTTGTCTGTCTGCGTCGTCTTTCTTTCTCACCTTAATCTTTCGAAACGAACTAAGTTTTGTTTTTGTTTTTTTTTAAGAAGGAATTTTAGTAATAGAGAGAACAGGAAAAGGCCGACTCTAAGCCACTTTCACCCTCAACCAGTTTTCGGGCAAAAGTGCCCTAAAAGCCGCCTTTTCCTGTTCTCTGACAAGTAAGACGTCAATAACCAAAAAATAACGATTATCTACAAACAAACATACTGTGCAGGGTTATCCGTTTTCAATACTAATTTACTAAACTTTTCAGATTTTAGTTTTTGTTTAATCCTATGTTTTTCTTGGTCGTTTTCAATAACATCATTTTCGCGCAAACGTTCTTCAAATGAGTCTCTGTCTTTCATGTGAAATAACACTACAGTCTTTAACTGTTCTCTAAAGTCTTTTAAAACTGAGTTATATTTCTGGCATAAAATCCACACACTTATCCGAGCATGTCTTCCGCTGAAAGCTAGTTTCGACAAAGTGTTTCTTTTTTTAACTATGTCTTTTTCTGCTGAACAGTCATCTATAATAAATAGCGTTTGCGTTCCCTCAAACAATATAAAAAAGCGTTCTAGACATTCACTCAGTTTATTGCTGGGATCAACTAAATATATTTCATCATCTGTCCATATAAACCTTCTATCATGATATGCTTTGTTCCATTTAAGTGTTGGACAGAAAATCACAATATGATTAAAATTATAACGATAAACTGTTTGTAATAAGTCTAGGACAAATATTGTTTTTCCACAACCAGTCTGCCCACAAATCATTGAACAATGAGGGGATTTTATCATAAAGTTTAACTGCTCCATAGTTTTATAACAGAATTTAATCTAATCCAGTTATTATTTTTATCATACTCTCCGTCAAAACTTGTTCAGTATAATAAAACCCTATGAGGCCTAAATGTGTAAGATTAATCCAATTCAGTTCTGTAAGATTGTTTCTATTTAAGTCAACATTGATTTGTTGCTTGTTGTTATGATCTTAATATCCTCGCCATTGTGAAGAACGACGACAACAACGTAAGGCGTTTAACGTCTAAGTTTTTGCCACTAATATTAATTCCTTTTATAAGGTCATCACTAACGCCCACAACCCCATCCCACTCCACATTCTTTAAAGACAAAAATTTCAAATCATTGTGAACGTGCCCTCCTAATTTCTGCTGGAAAAACTGAAAATTTTGTAGAAGCTTTCTTTGAAACTGTTTCTCTTCTGTGGAGATATACTGTTTTTTTCCATACGGGCGTTATTTCAATCTCTTTCCGACTATTGTCATCTGGCATAAGACTTACATGAAAAGGGGCCCGAGTTGAATGTTTTTCTGAAACTTTTTTGACGGCCAAAAAATGTAAATGGGCTTATGAATTAAAATTTTTATTTCCCATTCTAAATAGGTTCTAAGTGCCATTTGCTGTCAGGTTTTCAAAACTATTTTATATTCATACGGGCCAGCATTATTTGCTTCTACATTGCGTAGTTGTTCTAGTTAGGAAACTTTTTGCTGTCGGCAACCTCTTTACGTTTATAAATCACCATCTTTAGTGTACTCAAAACCATACAAAGCGCTATCCCCCAAATTCTGTTCAAAGTCCGAAACGTCTCAAGGTCTTTTAATTCTAAAGTTATAAAACCTTACAGGCCTAATGTAACTCCTGGTTTTTCTGGCCCACCGACATTATTTTTTAGTAGCGTATTTTTTTATTTCTAAAACAATGTCAGGTTATCACATTTACGACTTTTCCCCGTTTTGTCTGTGATTTTTAATTAAATAAATCCGACCCTCCCAAAACTAATCTTTAAACTGTAAATTGGGGAAATTTGGGTATAATTTCATAATCGCAATATGCAGTTTTCCCCTGACGGAAGAGCTCTTAAAACAGTTGAGGGCCTTCCCATCATATAAGTTTTCATCAGTGCTCAGCTCATCCAAATAACATAGAGTAATGAATGTAAATGCAAGATCGAGCGACTTTCCCCCCTCATAAGTATTTTTCTTTTGGGCGCAGCACTAAAACTATAAGTGGGTAGTTTGCCAGTTTGTAAAGCCTAACATTTTAGCTAGCTCTCTATCAAAAAAGAAGATACTTCTTCAGCTTGAATGTTAACATTGTTTTTTAGATTTGCTTTTGTTAATTTTGAGAGTAATGTCAAAGTTACTCATTGTTTTCTTTTAGTGAGCAAAACCCGAAAATAACCATCAGGTATTATAACGGGCTAATTTTGGTCCCTGCTTTGGTAACTTTTAGAATCTTGTTATTCTCCTTGGCTTTGCTTATATTAAACCAAAACGACTTTGGTAGAATATTTCATGGAGCGGCGACCGTTTTTAGTTTCGAAATTTTTTATCAATAGCATTTTCTAAAAACGAAGGACGGTCTTGAGTTGTTATTGTTCAAACTTTTTTTAAAAACAAATTAAAAATGAGTGCATTCAAATATACTGATGCAAAATATTCTGTGGGGCCGCACTACAATCCTAAAAATAAAGCAACTGATACCTTGACATTGCGGGGACCCAACTGCCTCTTTCATAAAAAGGTAGTACTCATTAAAGAGCTATCTTAACCCCCCTATTGAAAAAGAGCACATCCATAAAGCGTGGTTTAGTCACCGATGCAGTTTTATCAAACCAGTTAAACTTTGCTGTGTTTGTGCATCAACGGGATGTGGAGTGTCGTATGCGATCAACTAACCATCCTGATCCTTTGGTGAGGTCATGAAAACAGATTTCATTTCTATTACACCTTCAGAACGTATTTTGACTGAACTGCAAGCGCCATTACCAAATGACAAACCGTTTAAATCCCTTCAGCAACAGAATAGACATGAAGGCTTTTGAACGAATTTGTAACGAATTCAATATTAACATCAAGACAGACTTTAGACAAAAGTTGGATCTTAATCATGGCCTAGGCGTCATTTATTTTCGGGGAAACGCACAGAAAGTATAACTATGACTGGCGTCCTCCTTTCAAAATTTTTCGGCCCTGGCCATAGAGCAAGAGCATAAAACAGCATGGACAACATTTATTTTAGACACTTCTAAGGGCCTAACTAGGGCGGGAATAGAACGAATAAACGACTCTATCGTACTTACGTTTGGTTTTTGCTAGGTTCGCAAGCACAGGCAAGATCAAGCATAACTGATCCTTCTACTGGCTTTGACGCGCAAAAACAATATTTTAGCAAATTTAGAGGACCCATTAATTCTACATTGATTTACCTCAAGTATTCAAAGGTACCAACATTTTTTACAATACGCAAGATCGAAAGTAGACTTTGCTGTTGGCACTGGTTTTATACATGCTGCCTTCTGACCTCAGACTCCAGGTAGGAATAATAATAAACTATAATAATGAAATTCTTATAGCAGGCAAAGAACAGAAGGTTGGGAAAAACGACATAAATTCTGGGGGCCAGTAAAATTACAAACAATAAAAGAACACCCAAGATTAAGTCATCTAATTCCCGAAGTCCAAACCCCCAAAACCATTGAAAACTCAGCAAAGCTCGCGGGCTCTGTTCGCGATGACCAGAATATGAAAAGACAGCGCTTGTTCTCGGATTAACTGGCATAGGATTACTCGGTCTTTATCTTTCTAAATAGTAACCCAACTATTACAAGAACTAATGTCCATAAGTGCTCGGGCCCTAAAGCCCAAATACTTTGCTTGCAGTAGACAAAAGCCAGCTAACAATAAACCCCCCAATATACCCGGTAAAGGGGTCTAAAAGCTTTACCGCTAATTTTTTAATAAATTCGCAAGATGATCAAGCTGTTTTTTTACCCATGATTTACAGGCGGGGGCGATGGCGGCGGAGCACTGGAACTTTTCCCTCCACCACCGCCTGTAATAGCCATCACCAGTGTACTTATTGCAAATCCAAGGGAGTTAAACGCTTGCTAATGTGACTCCTTGCTCTCTAAACGCGTTTTTTATTCGTTCTGCTAGCGTTGTGTCTTCATAAAAAAATTTTTCGGATAGTTTCTCTTATTCTATTCACTTGAGTTCGTAATTGGTCCCGGTTAGTAGTTAGCACTTCTAGTCCCTTTCTGATCTTTCTTGTTCAAGATCTTTAAATCCTTTGGTTATTTTTTCTTTAATATCATCCCTAAGTCGGCGTCCATCAGCCTCAACGAGTTTTTCTTTTTCTCTTCTTATATCCCATCTAGTTCACCTAGTTTGCTAAATTGTTTGTTAATTCGGGCCCCTGATGGTTCTTAAAGCATGATCAAGGGCCGCTATTTCTCGCATGGGTAGCGGGGAGTTTGTGATAGTCTTAAAAGCGTTTCTTCTGAAAAACTGGTTTCTGCTTCTATTTCATTTATTATTTCATCTGCCGATTGATTTAAATTCTTTAAGTTCCATGTTTTTGTATTTGGTTAGCTGTTGGGAGTTCCTGCAGCGTGTTTTGAAGTTTAGCAAATGCATCCCCATCTAATTTCGGTCTAACAAGGCCAAGGCGATTTTGATCTTTCACACTGAGTCTTTGTATAATTGTACTCTTGGCTAAAAACTTTGATGGGGCGGTTTAGTTGTAAGCCGAAAAATTTGCCCTTGATCGTTTTTACAGACAAATGACCATCTTCTAATTTAAAATCATTTTGGGTCTATAAATTCGGGAGGTTCTTGGGCCCAAACTTTTGTAAAATGCTTCGACCGTACAATGCTGTTAATTCACCTGCAATGAACGTTGACGATGCTGTGTCAAAGGGATCATTTCACTCATATCGTCTCCACGATCAAAAACATTTATAATCTTCTTCAGCTCAATTCCTGCCATGTTTTTTTTAAATAATTAACTTTTTATTTTGCTCATAAAAATGCCACAACAACACATGGCTCGATTCTTGACCCGCAAAAGAAACTGAAAGAGCCCCATGGGGTGAAGGGAAATAAACGGATATTATTGTTCCAAATAATCCATCTACTATTGATGCAGATCAAATTCTTACTGTCAAATTTTTCCCGACTTAGGAGCGATGAATTGATTGTGCCAGCTCTGCACGTCTTACTTTCAAAAAAGCGCTCGATTCAACAACAGACCCAAACAGGACAGTTGTACAGAACCTGGGCGGGCAATCGTTTAAAAAAATTTTTATAAAACTTGAGGGGCAAGAATATTTTTACACAATGCAGACATATTTTAACCTATTCTGATCTATGGCTAACCGGAATAAAGGGCTGATCTTGCGTTTCAAGGAATCGAAAATGAAGAACACTAAAACATAAAAATAGGCGCTGGAGATACAAAGACGCAAAAATATGTAGCAGTAAATTTGGGGTATGGAAATCGCTTTTCCATTCCCTTAATTTTGAGTTGTTAAAAGCGCATGCCCCCGTACTTTCAAGGAGCATTAAAAGCCAGATTGTCATATGAACTAACTTTTAATGAATACAAACGTGTTATCAGATCATCAGACACCGAAGCAAAGTAAAAGCATTTCTGACATCTCGTTAGAGTTTGACGTTGTTAGCAACCCTAAATTAGCAGAGCTGATTGCGCACCAATATGAAACACATTTCCCAATATATTACGAAAGATGATTCATCATACAACATATCCCAAAGCAGGGCAACACTATATGGAATTTTAGTTTTAAGCGTCGCAGCAAGATCGCTAAAGGTATTTTATATGCTGTGCGAAGATGAAGAACCCCTTCAAAAGAGGAAGTGAAAAGTTTTTAATCCAAAAATAACGAAAGACAATGTTCGATTGAGGGCAGTTGTCACGGACAAAAAATGAAACAAAACCCAAAATTGGGGAAGCAACCTAACTGGGGGAACAACCTAACTTGGGCCCAGTCTTAATCCATTTATTTTTATCATACTCTCCGTCAAAAAAACTTGTTCAGTAAATAAAACCCCCATGAGGGCCTAAATGTGTAAAAGATTAATTTCCAATTCCCCAGTTCTGTAAATTTTTCATTTTAAGTCAACATTGATTTGTTCTTGTTGTTAGATCTTAATACCTCGCCATGTGAAGAACGACGACAAAAACTTTAAAGGGGTTTTAAAAGTCTAAGTTTCCCAGCTAATTTTAAAATTCCTTTTATAAGGTCTCCAAACGCCCACAACCCCATCCTCTCCAAATTTTTAAAGACAGAAATTTCAAAAATCATTGGGAACGTGTCTCCAAATTTTTCTGTTTGGGAAAAACTGTAATTTTGAAAGCTTTCTTTAAAACGCCCGGGGGGATAACTTTTTTTTCCCATGGGCGTTATTTAAATCTTTTTCCGACTTTGTCATCTGCAAACTTACATGAAAAAGGCCCCAGGTTAAATTTTTTCTGAACGCGGCCAAAAAAAAAAAAGGGTTTATAAATTAAAAATTTTATTTCCCATTCTAAATAGGTTTAATGCCATTTGCGTGGGTTTCAATATTTTATATTCATACTGGCCAGAAATTATTTGCTTCTACATTGCTAGTTTTTTAGTTTAGAAATTTTTTTGCTGTGGGAAACCCTCTTACGTTTATAATCCCATCTTTGTGTAAAAAAACCCAAAAAAACGCCTATCTCACCATTCTGTTCAAAGCCGCAACGTTGAAAGGTTTTTTAATTCTAAAGTTATAACCTTAAGGCGCAAAGAAAACCCCGGGTTCTTCTGGCCCACGCGACATTTTTTTTTTAGTAGCGATTTTTTTATTTCAAAAAAACAAGGGGGCATTTTCCCTTTTTTACGCCCCCCCTTTTTCCCCGTTTTTGTCTTATTTTTATTTTTAAATGATCCGACCCCCCAAAAACCCCCAATCTTTTAACTGAAATTGGGAAATTTTTAAAATTTCAAAATCGCAAATGCAGTTTTCCCTGAGGAAGAGCTCTTAAAACATTTGGGGGCCTTCCATCAAAAAAGTTTTCATCAGTGTCAGCTCTCCAAAAAACTGAGAATAATTTTTTTTTTCAAGATCGAGGGGGATTTTCCCCCCTCATAATATTTATTTGGCGCAGCACTAAATAAAGTGGGAAAGTTGGGCATTTTTTAAAGCCAAACTTTTAGCTACCTCTATAAAAAAAGAAATCTTCTTCGGGCTTGAATTTTAACATTTTTTTTAGATTTGCATTGTTAAGTTTGAGAGTAATGTCAAAGTTACTAATTGCTTTTTTAGTGAGCAAAACCGTAATAACCATCAGTTTTAAAAGGCTAATTTTGGGGTCCCTTTTTTAATTTTTAGAATCTTGTTTTTTCTCCTTGGTTTTGTTAAATTTTAAAACATACACTTTGTAGAATATTTCAGGAGCCGCCGTTTTAGTTTCGAAATTTGTTATAAATAGCATGTTTAAAAACGAAGGCGGCGATTTGTTTTTGTTACAAACTTTTTTTTAAAAAAATTAAAAAGGTGCATTCAAAATACTGATGCAAAATATTCGGGGGGCCGCACTACATCCTAAAAATATAGCAACTGATCCCCTTTGACATGCTGTGACCCAGACTCCCTCTTTTCAAAAAAGGGAGTATCCATTAAAGACTTCTTAACCCCCTTTAAAAAAGAGCACATCCATAAAGCGTGTTTAGTCACCGTGCAGTTTTATCAGAACCAGTTAAATTTTGGGGGTTTGTGCATCCGGTGTGGAGTGTTTTGGCGACATTTTATCATCCTGATTTTGGTGGGGTCAGTGACAGATTTCATTTCTATTACCCCTTCAGACGTATTTTGCCTGAACTGAAAGCCCCTTTACCAAAAGAAAAACCCTTTTAATCCCTTCGCAACAGAATAGACATGAAGGCTTTTGGAACGAATTTGAAAACGAATTCAATAAAAACATAAAGACGACTTTAGACAAAATTTGGGATCTTAATCGGCCTAGGCGTCATTTTTTTTTGGGGGCCCCCACAGAAAGTAAAACTATGATGGCGTCCCCCTTTCAAATTTTTCGGCCCCGGGGCCATGGCAAGAGCATAAACAGCATGGACAACATTTATTTAGACACTTTTAAGGGGCCTAACTGGGCGGGAAAAAGAACGAATAAACGACTCTATTCGTTTTACTTTTGGGTTTGCTAGGTTGCAAGCACAGGCAAGATCAAGCATAACTGACCTTTCTACGGCTTTACGCGCAAAAAAATACTTAGCAAATTTAGAGGAGCCATTAATTCTACAGTGTTTTTCCCTTTCAAGTATTCAAAGGGTAAAACATTTTTTTACAATACGCAAGATCAAAATAGCTTTGCTGTTGGCACTGGTTTATACAGCTCCCTTCTGACCTCGACTCCGGTAGGAAAAAAATAAACTATAAAAATGAAATTTTTATGCAGGCAATAAAACAGAAGGTTGGGAAAAACAAACATAAATTCTGAGCCAGAATATTACAAACAAAAAAGAAACCCCAAATTAAGTCATCAAATTTCCCCAAAGTCCCCCCAAAACCATTGAAGACTCGCAAAGCCGCGGACTCTGTTCCGATGACCATAAATTTTAAAAAAAGACAGCGCTTTTTTCTCGGTTAATGCATGGGATTACTCGGTTTTTAATCTTACTAAATGTAACCCAACTATTACAAAAAACAATGTCCAAAGGCTCGGCAAAAACCCACTACTTTGCTTGCAGTAGAAAAAGCCGCAACAATACCCCCTAATACCCGGTAAAGAGTCTTAGCTTTAAACCCGGGAAAATTTTTTAAAAAATTCGCAAAATGTCAAGCTGTTTTTTACCCCGATTTATCAGGCGGAGGGATGGCGGCGGGGGCCTAACTTTGCCCCCCACCCCGCCTGTAAAAGCCATCCCATGTACTTATTTCAAATCCCAAGGATTTTAACGCTTTAATGTCCCTTTCTCCTAAACAGCGTTTTTTTCGTTCTGCTAGCGTGTGCTTTAATAAAATTTTTCGGATAGTTTTCTTATTTATCACTTGATTGAATTGGGCCGGTTAGTAGTTTTGCACTTTTAAATTTGCGATCTTTCTTGTTTTGAAACTTTTTGTCTTTGGGTTTTTCTTTTTAATATCTGCCCTTAAATCGGCGTCTCAGCCTCAAAGGTTTTTTTTTTTTCTCTTCTTTTATGCCCATCGTTCACCTAGTTTTCTAAATTGTTGTTAATTTGCCTCTGATGGTTCTTAAAAACAGAAAGGGCCCCTATTTTCGCAGGTAGCGGGGATCTGTATAGTCTTTAAAGCGTTTTTTTTAAAAAACGGGTTTCTGCTTCTATGCATTTTTATTTATCTGCCCTTGTTTAATTCTTTAAGTTTTCCAGTTTTGTATTTGGTTAGCTGTTGGGGGTTTTCCCGCGCGTGGTTTTTAAGTTTAGCAAAAAAAAGGGATCCCCTTAATTTTGGGCTAACAAGGGGCCCAAAGGGGATTTTTTATCTTCACACAGTCTTTGATATTGTACTCTTGGGAAAAAACTTTTGATGGGGCGGGTTTAGTTGTAAACCCAACAAGTTGCCTTGATCGTTTTTTACAGACAAATGACCATCTTTTAATTTAAAATCATTTTGGGCTATAAATTCGGAGGTCTTGGGCCTAAACTTTTTTAAAAGCTTCGACCCTACTTGCTTTTAATTTTCCCCTGCAATGAAGCGTTGGCGATGCTGTTCAAAAGGGGTATTTCACCATATCGTCTCCCGATCAAAAAATCAAATCTTTTTCATTTAAATTCCCCGCCATGTTTTTAAAAAAATTAACTTTTTTTTTTGCTTCATAAAAAATTCCCCAACAAGCACGGGTCGATTCTTGCCCGCAAGAAAACGAAAAACCCCGGCGTGGGGAAAAAAACGGAATTTATTGTTCCAAAAAATCCCTCTACTTTGATGCAGATCAAATTTTTTTTCGTCAAATTTCCAGACTTAGGACGGGTGAATTGATTTTTGGGCCCGGCCTGCAGTCTTTTCTTTCAAAAAAAAGCGCTCGATTCAAAAACAAAACCCAAAAAGGGCAGTTGTCGAACCTGGGCGGGCAATCGTTAAGAAAAAATTTTTATAAAACTTGAGGGGGAAGAAATTTTTCTTTACACAATGCAGAAAAATTTTTAAAAACCCATTCTGATCTTGGGTAACCGGGAAAGAAAGGGGTGATCTTGCTTTCAAGGGAACGAAAATGAAAAGCAAATAAAAAATAGAATAGCGCTGAGTCTGCGGCAAAAAGTATGTGCATAAATTTTTGCGATGGAAATCGCTTTTTTTTTATTCCCCTTTGATTTTGGTTGTTAAAAAAACGCCCTCCCGTACTTTCGGAGCATTAAAAGGCCCCGATTGTTTAATGAACTAACTTTTAAGAATAAAACTGTTTCAGATCATAACAAAACCCAAGCAAAACGCATTTTTGACATCTCGTTAGAGTTTGACGTTGTTAGCAAACCCCCAAATTTGCAGGCTGATTGGGGCCCCAATAGAACACATTTCCCCAAAATATTACGAAAAGTGATTATCATACAAATACCCCGAAGCAGGGAAACTATATGGGAAATTTTGTTTTAGCGTCGAGCAAAGATCCTTAAAGGGTTTTTATTGCTGTGCGAAAATGAAGAACCATTTAAAGAGGAAGGAAAAAGGTTTTTTTTTCCAAAAATAACGAAAGTAAATGTTCGATTGAGGCAGGCCACAAAAAAATGAAAAACCTAACTTGGGGGGAATAAGGGGGGAAAACCCCTTTGGGGGGGCCGAAGGATAAAAAATCCAACATTCTGCTCAAAGGGGGGGAAAATTTTTCCCAATTACTTTTGGAATTCAGGGGGGAAAGGTTTTATGGGATTTTGAACCCCCAAGGTTCAAACCCCGAGGATAACCCCTTGCCAATTTTTGGGAAAAGGGAGGACTGTGGGGAAAACCGTAATTTTAAAAACCCTCCCCCAAAATTTTAAAAAAAGGCCCGGGAATAAAGGGGAAGTATTTGGGTTTAAAACCAGGGTATAAATTTTAAAGACCCTTAAACAAGAGAACTAAATTTTTTTAAGTATAAAAAGCATTGGGTCAAGGTAAAATCCAAATTGGGCCCCCAAGGGAAAAAAGGATTTGGGGAGAAAAAAAAAAAAACGAACAACAAGAAAGAGGGGAAATTCGGAAAGGCTTTCAAACAGGGGAAAAACCAAACGAAGAAAGGGGTTTATGTGTTTTAAGGGAAACGGGATGAAAAAAACGGGGGCCAAAAGCAAAAAGGGGGGAAAGGGGTTTGGCCTTAGAAAAAAAAGGTGGGGGGGGGGGAAAAAACCTTTTACTTAGTGTTTGCAAAAAACTGGGGAAGTGGAAAGGAGGTTTTCTTTTTAAAAAAAAAAAAAAAAAAAAAAAAAAAAAGCAACAGGGGGGGGGTTTTAAAAAACTAAAAAGGGGGAAAAAAGTTCGTTTAATGAAAAAAAAAAGCAACAGTTTAACCTTTAACCAAAAACCCGGGGTTACCCTTACGGCGATTTTGAAGGAAAAACAAAAGCCAAAGTTTGAACCCCCAAAAAAGGCCGGGTTTTTCTTTTAAAGGGCGGGGAAAAAAAAAAAGAAAAAAAAAGAAAAGGGCGTAATGTTAAACACCCCCAAAAATTTAAACACCCAAAAGGTTTTTAAAAAATATTTTTGAAATTCAAAAAAAAAAATTTTTTTTTTGTTTATTTAACTTGATTTTTTTAATTTAAAATAAAATTTAATTTTTTGGTTTAGGAGAAGCGATGGAAAGATTTAAAAAGCCGGGGGTTTTTTGGGCAGCCCCCCCCCGAAAAAGAGGTTTTTAAGGGGGCCTTAGATATTTGGTTTTTTATATTGCAACCTCAGGAGGGAAGCTTTTTCCAAATTTGTAACCAAAAAAATTGGACAGTTAAAATAGTTTTTAAAACTATTATCTTAAAAAAGAAACTAGGTTTTGGGTTTCCCCCCAAACTATTTTACAGATTTTTCCTTAATTTTCCTTAATTTTGGGGGCGTGGGGGTCTTAAAAATTTACGTTGCCCCGTAAAACTTAAATGGAACCCCTGTGGCCCCCGGGGTGTCTAGAAAAAAATTGTTAAAAAAAAAAAAAAGGTTAAGAAAAAAACACCCCATTGAACAACTTAATTGGGGGTTCGGGGAGGTTATTGGGTTTTAAAAAAAGGCAGGGGGGGGGTTTAAAACATTTAAAAAACCCCAAACAAGTTTTAGTGCGGGTTTTGCAGTTTGGGGACTTGTCGGGGAAAAACGGGGAGGGGGAAAAATGAAAACAGGAATTTTTGCAAAGTCCAACCCTTCAAAAAAAGGGGGGAATTTTTTTCTTTTGTAAAAAAAATTGGGGGGCTGTTGAAAAAAACACCCTTAAGAGGGGGAAAAGGGTGAAAGGGGGAAAAATGGGGCCAAAAGGACACGAAAGGGGGGGGCACATTTGCCGGGGAAACAGCAAAGGGGGTGGGATTTTCTTTTCCTAAAATGGTTTTCGCAGAGGGGGAAAATTTTCCAAACCTTTGTTTCGGGGGGAAAAATGGCATAAAATTTTCGGGGAAATCCCAACCTGACCTAACGATCCCCTAGGGGGTTTGTTTAAAAGAATTCCCCAAACCCCAAGGCGGTTTTGGGGGGAACCCCCTTAAAAACTTGGAAAATTCCGGGAAGGGGCCCGGGAACTATAGAAGGAACGAATTGTTTGAAGGAATGCTCGAGAGAGAGCGTTTATCAAGAGCACTGAATGATATTGATTTAGAAGTCATTGACCCAACAAACGTACAGGCAAGCGTTGTACATGCTATTTCTCAAGTTCCAGGTAAACTAACAATAGACCCGCCAGTTAAAGTAATGTTAGCTGTTTTAATCGACTATATAACAATAAATGAAGAAAACCTAGAAGTTTGGGTCTCAACTAAACAACAGACTATTCTTTCTCGTAATGACTTAACACTGGTTGGGCAGACCAGCTGCTTACACAGTTTGACGCTGCCGCTGAAGAAGCTAAAATGAGAGGCTCTGGTTGGTCAGAGGGCGAAGTCTTAGAGATTAGATTAAAACAGGCTAAGTATGCACCGATTGTAGGCAAGGCTTACATTCCGTACCTCGGAGTTGGTTTCAAAGAGAGCAGTTTTAAACATAAAAAATTCAGACAACAAATGTTTCATGTGGTGCGTCCTTGCAAGGCTGCATCATGTCCGCGAACACGCAGAAAGAGTGACTAACTATCGGCAATACGCCAAAGATCTTAACTTCAATGGAATATCCTTTCCTGTTAGTGTAGACCAAATTGATCAGTTTGAAGAACAAAACAACCCAATAACTGTTAATGTATACACATGGGATGAGGAAACAATTTGGTGCCAATTAAAGTGACCAAGAACAGTCCAACAATAGGCGAACCAGCCAAAAGTCATGTGGACTTACTCCTAATGTTTTCGCCAGCAGGGCTGCCCCATTACACATTGATACGCACAATGAGCAGATTATTAGCGCATACTTCAAAGCATGAACATAAACAAGAATTCTGTAGAAAATGTTTAACAAGAATTCCAACCGCTCAAGCCGCGCTTGAACATATAAAACATTGTAAAAGTTCTGTAGACTGTAAGACAGAACTAACTACGCCCCCGCCAGGATCTAAAGTTAGTTTTAAGAACTGGAAACGGCTGCAAAATTCTCCATACGTAGTTTACGCAGACTTCGAGTCGCTTATTGTTCCTTATGAAGGGCCAGCACCACAAAAACTTCGAAAAAACAGTCTTAATGAGTAATCATCAGATTTGTTCATTTGCCTTCATTATTGTTAGGTCGGATGGCGTTTATTCAGAGCCAGAATTATATAGAGGACCAGATGCTGCAGAAACATTCTTAAAAACGCATGCAGCAAGTGCGTAACGCTGTTCTAATAATCTAAACTTATCTGAAATCATAATGGCGCCTGAAGACCAACAACAGTATGACTCAGCCACGCATTGTTGGATTTGCGGTTTAGAGCTAACGCCCAAGAGTGTAAACCCCACAGTAAGAGACCATGATCACATTAGTGGGAAGTTCAGAGGAGCGGCGCATAACAAATGCAATCTTCAACTAAAGTTTGATCCAAAGACATGGAAGCTGCCTGTATTCTTTCACAACTTGCGAGGTTATGACTCTCACCTTATAATGCAAGCGGTAACCAGCGCCTTCAGGGTAGCATGCATTGCACAGTCATCAGAAAAGTACATGTGTTTCACTTTAAATAACATGTCTTTCTACGACTCTATGCAGCACATGATGGGCTCATTAGAGGCACTGGCTATGTCCTTAAAGTCCTGCCCAATAACGGAAAAATATTTTGACTCAACTCTTGTTAGAAAGGGCGTTTACCCTTATGAGTACATGAACAGTTGGGAAAGGTTTGATGAAGACTCACTTCCCCCTAAAGGCGCGTTCTTTTCTAGTCTTAGAGGAAAGGACATCAGCGATTCTGATTACCAGCATGCTCAAGATGCGTGGCAGAAGTTAGATTGTAAAACGATGGGAGACTATCATGACTCCTATTTAATGGCAGATGTATGTTTGTTGGCGGATATTTTTGAAAATTATAGAAAGACCTGCATAAAACATTACAGTTTGGATCCTGCGCATTATATTTCTGCGCCCGGGATGAGCTGGGGACGCTTTCTTAAAGTTTACTGGAGTACAGATTGATTTATTTGTCAGATTTACCAATGATTTCAGATGATTGAAAACGGATTGCGTGGGGGAATTAATATGGCGTCGCATCATTACTGTAAAGCAAACAACAAATACTTGGACGACTATGATCCCAGTAAAAGGTCTAACTATCTTATGTATTTAGATGCAAACAATCTGTATGGATGGGCTATGGCGCAATCGCTTCCATTACGCAACTTTAAATGTACACAGGCGGC
>CM031611.1:40717255-40724864 GCA_018398815.1 Conus ventricosus | reverse complement strand
GATCCGAATAATATTCAAAAGGCATTAAAGTGGTTGGGCAGTTTGGCGCCTGATCAACAGCGTGGTTTCATTCTAGAAGTTGACTTAGAATATCCTCAGGAACTCCATGACCTGCATAATGACTATCCATTGGCAGCAGAAAGTCTAAAGACGGATCCAAGAGAACCACCTAAACTTGTGCCTAATCTTCGCAGCAAAAAAAATTATGTCTGTCATTACAGACTTCTGCAATTTTATTTAAGAATGGGTTGAAGGTTACAGCTGTTCATCGCATAATTGCTTTTGATCAAGAACAGTTCATGAAACCATAATCTTTAAAAGAACACTGATCTCAGAACTAAATCCACAGATGCCTCAGAAAAAAAACTTTTTTAAGCTGATGAAACAACAGCTGTTTTGGAAAGACTATGGAGAATCCCCCACAAGCGCAAAGATGTCAGATTAATCACCAGAGAGAACGAAGCAATTAAGCTGACTTCAAAACCTAATTATCAAGACTTTAAAAGATTTCATGATCAGCTTTTTGGCATAATGATGAAAAAAGAAAGTCAAATTGGAAAAAAACCCTGTATTTATTGGGTTTACTGTTTTAGAATTATCAAAGCTTTTGATTTAGAATTTCTTTATGACTACTTTAACCCCTCGTATCCTGAGTCCAAGTTACTTTCACAGATACAGACAGTTTTGTTATAGATATCCCTACTGAAGACATCTATAAAGAATAGAAACCGAAGTGGCTAAAGGGCAGCAGGATGGATGATACATCCGATTATCCTAAAGACTCGCCTTTTCATTCAATTACTAACAAGAAGGTTTAGGAAAGATGAAGGATGAATTATCGGGAAAGGTAATCAAGGAGTATGTGGGGTAAGGTCAAAATGTACAGTATTTCGAGCCAGGAGAAAATCATTAAGAAAGCAAAGGGAATATCTCGCAGCGTTGTGCAGTCAAACATATCACATGACAACTACAAAAGCATTGTTTGGCAATAAGACTTTTCATCATGACAACGTAAAACTGCGATCTAATCTACATGAGATCAACACAAACAGTTGTAACAAAGAAGTCATTAGATAGAACAAACAAAAAAACGCGTGTTTGTTAATCCAGAGTTTTCATATGCATATGGTCATTATAGAACCGTAAATTAATTAAAGCGGAACTGTGTTGGTGGGATTATCTGCAGTTCTTCCTTCACAAAAGATCTTTGAGGAGCTGGTTGTTTTGTTGTGCCAGTTTCTCGTAAATAATACACGGGCGGATCTTTTTACAATTCTTTTTATTTCATATGGTTTCAACACTCCAAACTGGATTGTTCCCCTTTGATGCGAGTGTCCCCTTCTGCTTCCCCCGGTAAATAAAGGTACCTTACTTTCAATCCAAATGGTAAATAGTTTGCCGGATGAAGACTCTCCTTCAGCAACATTTATTGTTTTTCTTTTGATTGCTTGTACTGGTTTTAGCCCTTTAAATTCTTCTTTATTCATTGCGCGCAAAACTGAGGGCAGTCTTCTAACCCATTCTGTGTTGGCGAGAATTGTCAATAAGCTCTCTGTGATACGGGTTTAGGAGAAAAGTCTTTCGGCTAACTTTTTGTTAAGTTTTCAACTAAAGCCTGTGATCTTGAACTCCCGGAATGCCTCTTTTTAATGGTAACTCTATGTTTTAACAATAATTGATTCATTTGGGCCCTTTTTAAATTCTTTTCCCATCATCAACTTGAATCATGCGAGGATAAGTTAGTGGCCCTCGTTGGTATATCAGTTGTAGGGCAACAGCAACAGAGAAGCACTCTTTTGTGTTAATGGCTCCGCATCTTTGTATCTTGAAGCCATGTCAATGACTGTGAGTGCGTACTTAAATCTTTTGTCTAATCCTATCAGAGGGTAAATATAGAAGATCCATTTGATGGGTGTCGTTGGAGTTGTTTAACAAAGTGTGGTCTCTGTTTTTCTTCTAGGTGCAGGTAAATAAATTTGCCATTGCTTGTTTAGAAAACCATTCCTTTGCTGTTTGTTCACTGACTCCTGCCCGCTTGGCTTGCTTTTGTATTGCTGCGATTACCCTTCCAATATCCTTTGGGCGAATAATGATTTTGTTCATTTTTTATTCAGCCAATTATGTGCAACAAAATACACGACGGTCATACCTACGACAATAAACGCGATTTCTTGCATCTTTTGTTTTCTGATGGTTGATAAAGTCACTGAATTTTGGTGGGGGCAATGCCTGGACTGGTTTGCCTGTTACTAGATAATATTGTTTTATTGCTTGATCAACATTTTTAAATGTGTAAGCTGCTGCCCCGTCTTTTCAGTGTGTCATTAATAAAATCTAACTGCTCAAGTCTCTGCCTTTCATGGCGTCTTGTCCCAGCTGCTAGTTGCTCCATAGCTTTGTTATGTCTTTTTCTCTCGCTGTCATCCCGCGTTTACTAAATGCGAATTACTTCCGCTAAAAGCAAGCGCATTCACCACAGGCCGCCTATCATTATTCCCGAGTGAACCCAAATTTTTTATAAATGTATTTTTTTCTTACATTTTTATTGTCTGGAATTATTCCTTGCTTAACTGAAAATCTTTCGTAGCAACCGAAGCTGAAATGATAGCAATCAGCTTTGCTGAACCCTCAAAGTCTAGTTTGCCAAGATCTGCGGGTTTTAATTCTTAACAAGCTTTTACCAAGCATTGAGTATCCTACACTTAGGCCTCCAATAACAGCAGAATGGTTTTACAAGGTTAGCAACAGTTTTTTCGGTGCTCATTTTATAAAATAAATTAATTATAATTATTAAAAACATGAACAGTGATGATCTCCTACAGCTACAAGGCGGCCTAAACCTTCCTGAACTTATGAATGACCAAGTTGATGGCCAAGCTGTTATGCCCCAAAAGGAGAGGTTGTATTCTTTGGGCAGCATGTGGAAAAAAAAAACAGTTCCTCGGAACTGAATTCAGCATTGAACAGATTCAACAGATGTCGCCACAAGACATTTTAAAGTATCATAACAGGTATGAAGCGCAGCTAGGGTCTAGAATGGTGAAAAGTGTGGGGCAAACGGTTCTTGTTTGTACACTAAACTAGTTAGTAGATTTGCGCCCATTGATTCTGAACAGGATTTTAGTATGTTTTAACGCGGGATCCAGTTTTAACAAAGTCATTAGAGTCTCTAGGGTGTGATCTGTATTACAGATTTGGAACATTATTGTCGCCAGTAATCATGGGATTAATTACTTTTAAATCATATAGATTTTATTTCCCTTAAAAATGAACGAGCTGGAAAATCAGCAGAATCGAAAACACTGAATCAGGTGGAGAAAGTAACCAAGCCAGAAAATCAGCAGAAAACGCTGAATCAGGTGGAGACCATTAAAAATCCTGGGCGTGTTGAAGCAGGAAAAAATTAGCAGAGTGGAACAGACAAAAAAAATTAATGTTACAGAATATAACTTATAATGAAAACATAAAACCGCCAACGCCAGAACAAGTTGATTCAATGCCAGCTATAAAAACTTTTATGTGATTCAAGGACACCAAAATCCTCATGGAATATTGAACTTAAAACTGTTGCCATTTTTGGGGCCCTTGCTGCTGCTGGGGGCGGTTATTTACAGTTATTAAAATATATAAACAACGCGGCAAAAACAAAAAACAATCAAAAAAATCTGAACCACTAAAAACAGAAAACAACAGCACGCCAGAACCGTCAACAACAAAAAAATCATTTTGATCCATTTATAATGCAATAATATTTTAAGAACTTAATTTTAAATTTTTTTAATAAAAATAGATCATGGCGGTATTATAAAATGATAAAGTCAATAAATAAAGACATTTCCATAGACCAGAATTGTAATCAATGAGTTGCTTAGGATGTAAGAATTTCATTAAGATCTATGCAGAGAACGCTGAGCAAGACATTCTCAACGATGACACGTTTTTTGAGGCGTGTGTGTACTATATTAGGCATTTACTATTTAAGATAAAAACATAGATTGTATTTTTTGATAAATTTTTTTAAAATTACTTGAATTCGAACTTGGTTTTTACTTAAAGGATGACTTAATCAAGACTTATCAAGAACTTGATCAAGAACTTAATTAAAAACTTAATCAAGAACTTATTAAGAACTTGAAGTAAAATTAATTAAAAAAATTAATTAAGAAAATTGGGGGTGACTTGGGGGTGGGAGTGTGTGTGGTGTACACAGAGCTTTATTATTTGTCATGTGTAACACCTTGGCGCCAAGACGTCTAAATAGACAGCCTTTGTATGTAAAGTGGAGCGTAGACAGCAAAGCGACGAAGCAGCAAAAAAAAGTCTAATCTTCTCACTGCTGATAACCTTTGACCGCTCTAGGGTGGAGTGCTGAAAAATGGCTTGCTACTGTGACCTTTGACCGCTCTAGGGGGGGGAGCGCTGAAGAAACGGCTTGCCACTGTGACCTTTGACCGCTCTTAGGGTGGAGCGCTGAAGAAACGGCTTTGCTACTGTGACCTTTGACCGCTCTAGGGTGGAGCGCTGAAGAAACGGCTTTCTACTGTGACCTTTTACCGCTCTAGGGTGGAGCGCTAGTTCTCTCACTGCTGCGGACTTTGGAGGAGTGTGTTTGGAGTTGCATTGGTTCTTGTACGGGAGTAGTCCAATAATTTTTCTATCTCCCCCACTGCTTGAAAACATTAAATACAAATCCTTCCTATAGAGTAGACTTCTATGAAAGAAAGACTGACTGTAGAAACTTTTAGCATATGGATTTCAACAAACGGGGCAATCTCTTTAGTTTGCGAGAATATAAAGGGCCTGCCGCTCTCAACTCATCCAAAGCACTAACAAATTGTGCATGGTACTCAACATGCTCGTCAAGTATTGTCAGCTTAGAAAATCTCCCACTGTCTTTGTTCTGCCATGATCAAAATATTATATAAACAAAACCAACCTGCACAAAACCCGGTTAAATATCTTCTCACTACACCACACACGTAAACAGTCTTTGAACATTCGCTAACGCGCCGCTGTCAACCTGAAATAAATACACCCCCCCACCCCCACCCCTCACCTGGCAAGCCCCGTCTCCCGCTTTATTTATTTTTTTGTTCGCTTGCCGTGCGCTGTGTGAATGAAGGTCGCGCGTCTCGCTAGCCGTTAAATTAAGCGATTAGGTTTCGGCCTCGTGTCAGCCTATCTGTTACACTAGTTTTGTAGGTTAGAAATTAGTCAGAATAAGTGTGCGGATTTTATGTTTTAAAAAAATAAAAAATTATCACTTAGCCTAGTTTTGCTGTTGCTCCTTTTTTTCTCAACCATTGAAAATTGGCGAGTTACAGCAATTTTCTGCCCTAGCCAAGCTTTTATGGCGGCTCTAATCGCCAGTTAGTAGTACATCCGTCATTGTATATTTGAAGCATTTTTTATGAAGATAGTGCTGGCCACACACTACTCCTCTCCATACTGGTAGATGGTACTAAGGTCTGCCTAACCCTAAACTAGTTTGTTTGCCCAGAACATTCGAAATCGCCCTTCAGTTGCATAAGGGCACACTTGAAGGCAGATGAACTGGTTGAATTAAAAAAGTAGAAAAATATACACATCTTAATACGCAGATCAGCTTGCACATGAACCTGATCTGTAGTTAACAATCAATCAAGTCTAATACAAACTGAGAACATTTTTTACTTGGAGGAACAGCAAAAATGTTCCAAATATAAATTTTTTTAGCATACGAATCAGCCGTGTTTACCTCCGCCTTAAGAAATGAACGCCATGTTTTTTAACAGGCTTTAGCTGTCTCAAGCCCGCTCCCAACAATCAACGCGTGAATGGTTTGTTTTGCTTCGGCCGACTTTCACAATGCAGCGCCATTTATTAGATAAGGAACCATCTCATCAATAGTCAAACACGTATTAAAACTAGACATCTTTGTCAACAATACTGCCTTCAACGTTTCTTTTCCCGAGCCAACTAAACCTTTAAGATACACAATTCTGTTCTTCAGTAAACCGGTTATAAATCCACAGCCGCAGGGAAAACACATCCTGCTTGCCCGCCAGTCAGTGGAAGAATGTGTGGGTTAACCTAGTCGTGAGCGGCCGCTGATTGGCCAGGCTGTGACGCGACGCCACGCGGGCAGCGTTAGCTGATGTAATATGGTGCGATCGAGCAAGCTAGGCAGGGGAAAGGAGTGGGGGTAGGAGGAAGTGCAGCAGTATTGATTTTTTGGCCGGAGACCAACCTGCAATGTAGACAGGGAGCACGCCACCGTAGGCGGGGGGTATGCTACTGTAAACCAGGGGGACATTTTTTTAAATAGTGTGTGTGTGTGTGTGTGTGTGTGTGTGTGTGTGTGTGTGTGGTGTGTGTGTGTGTGTGTGTGTGTGTGTGCATGGGCGCCTCTCTGTCTGTCTGTCTTCTCTCTGTCTCTCTCTTCTCTGTCTGTCTGTCTGTTTTTGAGGGCAATTTACCTTAACGGCTTTGTCAGGGCTGCCGGTGATTTCTCTCTCTCTCTCTCTTCCGCCACAGGAAAAGGCGGCTTTTAGGGCACTTTTGCCCGAAAACTGGTTTAGGGTGAAAGTGGCTTAGAGTCGGCCTTTTCCTGTTCTCTAATAGCGAATATATTATATACTGACTTCCATAAAAAACGCGAAAAATTGAAAGCTATTTTTCGGGTGAAAAGGGGAATATACAATATTGAAACCATTGTGGCAAGTTGTTTGGGCCCAAGACTCACGTGCAGTGAAAAAGTTGTGTGAGCAACACATCATTTCGGGCATTGGAGGGGTCAACAAAAAGGGCAAAGGGTTGCTGCATGTGAGGCACGTGCACCCCATGCAGAGCAAAGTTAACCAGCGACAAGTACGCAGGCATGCAGCCTTTATAAAGCCGCGCTACAAGGTTCAGATAACGACTTGCCGTTGAGCGCTACAGAGATGCCAAGACTACGAGCAGGAATGCAATCGTGCCCTAGGCCATCTGGGGGCTGGTGTGGATGCCAGGCAGGTCGCCAACATCTTTAACGCCCACATCTCAACCATCTATCGTCTGCAGCACCGCATGCGAGTCACTGGTACCACTGATGATCGTCCCCGGCCAGGCCCTCCTCGGGGCACCACACCAAGAGAGGGTCACCATTTTTTTCGAACCCATCTGCGGGACAGGCGGCAAACAGCCGCTAACACTGCTCAACAGGTGCCTGGGAACTCCAGCACGAATCAGCCTCAACACTGTGCGGCGGCGTCTTCAGGAGAACGGACTGGCATGTAGGCATCCTCACAGAGGTCCAGTACTGACACCAAGACACCGGCAGGACAGGCTGCAGTGGGCACAGCCGAAACAACTGGCGCAGGCAGCAGTGGGGACGCATACGTTCTCAATGAGAGCCGTTTTTTTATTGACATGGCTGAAGGTCGTGTCAGAATATGGCGTCGACCTGGGGGAACGCTATGCTGACTCCTGTGTGGTAGAGCGGAACCCCTGTGGAGGCCCAAACGTTATGATATGGGGTGCAATTGGCTTAACCACGCCATAGGACCAGTCATCTTTCAGAACATTGGTCCTGGGCGCGGGCGGGTGTCAATGCACAGCGCTACATCCACCAGGGGCTCAGACCCCATGT
>CM031611.1:40700658-40713755 GCA_018398815.1 Conus ventricosus | reverse complement strand
ACAAACTAAGCCAACTACCCTTTGCTTGCAGTGGACAAAAGCCAGCTACAATCCCCCCCAATATTCTGGTAAAGGTCAAGGCTTTACTGCTAATTTTTTTAATAAACGCAAGATGATCAAGCTGTTTTTTTACCCATGATTTATCAGGTGAGGCGATGGCGGTGGAGGACTGAACTTTGGCCACCGCCGCCTGTAATAGCCATTACCAGTGTACTTATTGCAAATCCTAAGGCTGTTATAACGCTTGCTAATGTGACTCCTTGCTCTCTAAACAGCGTTTTTATTCGTTCTGCTAGCGTTGTGTCTTCATATAAAATTTTTCGGATAGTTTTCTCTTATTCTATTCACTTGAGTTCGTAATTGGTCTCGGTTAGTAGTTAGCACTTCTAGTCTTGCTGATCTTTCTTGTTCAAGATCTTTTAGTCTTTGGGTTATTCTTTCTTTAATATCATGCCTAAGTCGGCGTCATCAGCCTCAACGAGTTTTTCTTTTTCTCTTCTTATATGCCCATCTAGTTCACCTAGTTTTGCTAAATTGTTTGTTAATTCGCCTCTGATGGTTCTTAAAGCATGATCAAGGGCCGCTATTTCTCGCATGGGTAGCGGTGAGTCGTGTATAGTCTTTAACGCTGTTTCTTCTGAAAAACTGGTTTCTGCTTCTATTGCATTTATTATTTCATCTGCCGATTGATTTAATTCTTTAAGTTCCATGTTTTGTATTTGGTTAGCTGTTGGGAGTTCCTGCAGCGTGTTTTGAAGTTTAGCAACTGCATCCCTATCTAATTTCGGTCTAACAAGGCCAAGGCGATTTTGATCTTTCACACTGAGTCTTTGTATAATTGTACTCTTGGCTAAAAACTTTGATGGGTCGGGTTTAGTTGTAAGCCGAACAAGTTGCCCTTGATCGTTTTTTACAGACAAATGACATCTTTAATTCAAAATCATTTGGGTCTATAAATTCGGGAGGTTCTTGGCCTAAACTTTTGTAAAATGCTTCGACCGTACTTTCTGTTAATTCACGCTGCATTGAGAGCGTTGAGCGATGCTGTGTCAAAGGGATCATTTCACTCATATCGTCTCCACGATCAAAAACATCATAATCTTCTTCAGCTTCAATTCCTGCCATGTTTTTAAATAATTAACTTTTTATTTGCTTCATAAAAATGCCACAACAATGGCTCGATTCTTGACCCGCATAGAAAACTGAAAGAGCCCCATGGCGTGAAGGGAAATAAACGGAATATTATTGTTCCAAATAATCCATCTACTATTGATGCAGATCAAATTCTTACTGTCAAATTTCCAGACTTAGGAGCGGATGAATTGATTGTGCCAGGCTCTGCGCGTCTTACTTTCAAAATAGAACTCGTTTCAACAACAGACCCAAACAGGACAGTTGTCCAGAATCTGGGACGGGCAATCGTTAAGAAAATTTCTATAAAAATTGAGGGGCAAGAAATATTTTCTTTACACAATGCAGACATATTTTTAACCTATTCTGATCTATGGCTAACGGGAATGAAAGGGCTGATCTTGCGTTTCAAGGAATCGAAAATGAAGAAGCACTAAAACATAGAATAGGCGCTGGAGATACTAAAGACGGCAAAAAGTATGTAGCCGTAAATTTTGCGTATGGAAAATCGCTTTTCCATTCCCTTAGATTTTGAGTTGTTACAAGCGCATGCGCCGTACTTTCAAGGAGCATTAAAAAAAGACCAGATTGTTATGAACTAAACTTTTAATGACTACAAACGTTGTTATCAGATCATCAGAAACCGAAGCAAAGTACAGCATTTTGACATACGTTAGAGTTTGTCGTTGTTAGAACCCTAAATTAGAGAGCTGATTGGCGCACCAATATGAGACACATTCCCAATATATTACGAAAGAGTGATTCCTCATAAACATATCCCGAAGAGGGAGACACTTATGAATTTTTAGTTTTAGCGTCGCAGCAAGTATCGCTTAAAGGTATTTTATTGCTGGTGCGAGATGAAGAACCATTCAAAAGAGGAAGTGCAAAGTTTTTTTTAATCCTAAAATACGAAAGTACATGTTCTATTGAGGCAGTCCTAACCAAATCTATTGTAGCGGGGGTAAACCTTATCAGCATTTTGTGAAATAAGAAAACTGTTTGGTTGGGGGAGGTGTAGAAATCAACCGTAGAACCTTGCGTCTAAAGATTTACATCTTCACAATGTTAGGCTTATGATTATTTAACAACGAACTACGGTTTAGGATGACCCTAGGGTCAACAGAGGATAATCAGTTGCATGGAAGCGGGAGAACTGTGGCGAGACGTAATAAACATCAAAATTGATAAAGAAGAAGACTCCGATAAAACCGCTTAATGACATTTGGTTTTTATTTGATGCGCAGCTGAATATTGTAAAGAACAGATTAACAGATGTTAGTATAACTAAATTCTTTTTCATTTTATAAAACAGCATGTCGTTCAGGTTTATCCAATGTGCTCGCCGCGCAAAAGAAGAGATAGGTAGAAAAACCCCACCATAAAAACTTCAGATTAACAAACATTACGCAAATGCAGCAAGTACTAGAGCAGGACCTTTCACACATACAGCAAAAATCAAACGAATGTATTTGCTGCCTTTATGCTGTTACTTATGTTAATATGGGCATCGATATAAGTTGCTCTATCAGAGGGTACAAGTGTAGGCATCTTACAACAGGATGTGGTGCACCCGCAGCTTTTACTCTAGTTGGTTTGTCTTTAGCTCTTGGCCCTGTGTTTCATTAGCTGTAGGTGCTGTAGCCAAAAAAATTAAAAACTAAACTCCAAAAGCACACAGCTATGGTTCATACTAATAAGCTAAACTAAGTTCGTTCAAATGCCAATAAATCAAGCACTAGCTGACTAAACATCACGGATATGAGAATTTAATAGTTTACAGGGCGTTTTGATGGCCTACAAAAGGCAAAAGTTTGATCTTCAAAGATAGGCGAGGGACAAAGTTTTTCTCAACCGGGCCAGACCGGCAGATAAAAAAGGAATGCTTTAAAAAAAATTCAACGAGAGACATTAAACTCTGTTCTAACAGTACATTAAAACACAAAAGGTGTTTATATTTAGTTTATGAGTCCAAGCGCAAAAAAAGACCGTTTGATATTGATTCTGATTAAGCCGTTGTATTTTTTTTAATTTACATAAATCTGTTGGATTAGAAAAGACAAGACCAGATGGCTAAGATATATGACGGACCAAGACGATTTGTTTAAGGAAATGCTCGAGAGAGAGCGTTTATCACGAGCACTGAATGGATATGATTTGAATTCATTGAACCCAACAAACGTACAGGGGCAAGCGTTGTACATGCTATTTCTCAAAGTTCCAGGTAAATAACAATAGACCCGCCAGCAGTTAAAGTAATGTTAGCTGTTTTAATCGCTATATAACAATAAATGAAAGAAAAACCTAGGAAGTTTGGGTCTCAACTAAAAACAGACTATTCTTTCTCGATAATGACTTAACACTGGTGGGCAAGACCAGTGCTTACACAGTTGACGCGCCGCTGAAGCAGCTAAAAATGAGAGGCTTGGTTGGTCCAGGGGCGAAGTCTTAGAGATTAGATTTAAAACGGTAAGTATGACCGATTGTAGGCAGGCTTACTTTCCGTACCTCGAGACGTGTTGGTTTCAAGAGAGCAGTTTTAAACTTTAAAAAATTCAGACAACAAATGTTTCATGTGGTGCGTCCTTGCAAGGCTGCATCATGCCCGCGAACACGCAGAAAGAGTGACTAACTATCGGCAATACGCCAAGATTTTAAACTTCAATGGAATATCCTTTCCTGTTAGTGTAGACCAAATTGATCAGTTTGAAGAACAAAAAAACCCCAAATAATGTTAATGTATACACATGGGATGAGGAAACAATTTGGTCCCAATTAAAGTGGACCAAGAACAGTCCAACAATAGGCGAACCAGCAAAATTTCATGGGGATTACTCCTAATGTTTTCGCCAGCAGGGCTGCCCATTACACATTGATACGCACAATGAGCAGTTATTAGCGCATATTTCCCAAAGCATGAACATAAACAAGAATTCTGTAGAAATGTTTAAAAAGAATTCCAACCGCTCAAGCCGCGCTTGAACATATAAAACATTGTAAAAGTTCTGTAGACTGTAAGGAAGAATTTAACTACCCCCCCGCCAGGATCTAAAGTTAGTTTTAAGAACTGGAAAGGGCTGCAAAATTCTCCATAGTAGTTTACGCAGACTTCGAGTCGCTTATTGTTCCTTATGAAGGGCCGCCCCACAAAAATTCGAAAAACAGTCTTAATGAGTAATCATCAGATTTGTTCATTTCCCTTCATTATTGTTAGGTGGAGGGCGTTATTCAGAGCCAGAATTATATAGAGGACCAATGCTGCAGAAACATTCTTAAAACGCATGCAGCAAGTGCGTAACGCCTGTTTTTAATAATTTTAAACTTATCTGAATCAAAATGGCGCCTGAAGACCAACAACAGTATGATCAGCCACGCTTTGTTGGATTTGCGGTTTAGAGTAACGCCAAGAGTGTAACCCCACAGAAAGAGGACCATGATCTCATTAGTGGAAGTTCAGAGGAGCGGCGCATAACAAATGCAATCTTCAAATAAAGTTTGATCCCAAAAACATGGAAGCTGCCTGTATTCTTTCACAACTTGCGAGGTTATGACTCTCACTTTAATGCAAGCGGTAACCAGCGCCTTCAGGGTAGCATGCATTGCACAGTCATCAGAAAGTACATGTGTTTCACTTTAAATAACATGTCTTTCTACGACTCTATGCAGCATGATGGGCTCATTAGAGGCACTGGCTATGTCCTTAAAGTCCTGCCCAATAACGGAAAAATATTTGACTCAACTCTTGTTGAAAGGGCGTTTACCCTTATGAGTACATGACAGTTGGGAAAGGTTTGATGAAGACTCACTTCCCCCTAAAGGCGCGTTCTTTTCTAGTTTAGAGGAAAGGACATCAGCGATTCTGATTACCAGCATGCTCAGATGCGTGGCAGAAGTTAGATTGTAAAAAGATGGGAGACTCATGACCCCATTTAAGGGCCGATGTATTTTTGTTGGGGGTTTTTTTTAAAAATTATAGAAAGACCTGCAAAAAAAAATTATTTTTTGGGATCCTGCGCTTTTAATATTTCTCCCGCCCGGATGAGCTGGGACGCTTTTTTTAAAAGTTTCGGGAGTAAAGATTAAATTTATTGTCAGTTTTCCCAAAAAAAACAGATGATTGAAAACGGTTTTGCGGGGGGAATTTAATAGGGTCGCTATTACTGAAAAGAAAACAACAAATACTTGGACAAATTTTATCCCGTAAAAGGTTAAAACTATCTTATTTATTTAGAGCAAAAAAATTCTGTAGGGGAGGGGCTATGGCGAAATCGCTTCCATTAGAAATTTAAAAATGAACACAGGCGGCGACCCGAATAATATTAAAAAGGGGCTTTAAAAGGGGTTTGGGCATTTTGGGCGCCTGTTCAACAGGTGGTTTTCATTCTAGAATTGACTTAAATATCCCGGGAACCCCATGCCCTGCATAATGACAAACCTTTTGGCGGGCAAAAGTAAAAAGGGACGGATCCAAGAGAACCACCAAAAAATTGGGCCCAAACTTGCGGGAAAAAAAAAATTATGCCCTTTTCCTTTCCCAGACTTCTGCAATTTTTTTTAAAGCATGGGTTGAATTTTAAAGTGTTCTTTCGCATAATTGTTTTTGATAAAGACATTTTTCATAAAACCCATCATCATAAAGGGAACACTAAATTCAAAACAAAATCCACAGATCCCTTTCAAAAAAAGACTTTTTTAAGCTGATAAAACAAAACCTTTTTTGGGAAAGAAAAATGGAGAATCCGCACAAGCGAAAAGATGCAGTTTAATTCCCCCCGGGGAAAACGAAGAAATTTAAAGGGTTGACTTAAAAAACCTAAACCGTTTTTAAAGGTTTTATGATAAAGTTTTTGGGGGCTAAGGGATGAAAAAAAAGAAGTAAAATTTGGAAACAAACCTTTTTTAAATTGGGGTTTATGTTTTAGAATTATAAAAAAGGCTTTTGATTTTTAAAATTTTTCTTTATGACTACTTTAACCCCTCGTATCCTGGTCCAGAGTACTTTACACAAAACAGACATTTTTGTTATAGAAATCCCTACTGAAGACATCTATAAAGACATAAAAACCCCCAAAAAAGTGGCTAAAGGGCATCCCGGATGGTATGATACATCCGATTACCCAAAAGACTCGCCTTTACATTAAATTTACAAAAAAATTTTGGAAAAAAAAAAGGGATAAATTTATCTAAAAGGGTTTTTAAACCCAAGGAGTATGGGGGTTAAAAGGTCAAAATGTACGGGTTTTTCGAGCCAGGAAAAAAATCTTTAGAAAAGAAAAGGGGAATATCTCGCAGCGTTGTGCAGTCAAACATCCCCCTGAAAACCCTACAAAAAAGCATTTTTTGGCAATAAATTTTCATCATGACAACGAAAAAACTGCGATCTAATTACATAAAGATAAACACAACAGTTGAAAACAAAAAAAGCCCTTAGATAGAAAAACCCAAAAAAAGCGTGGGGTTTTAATCCAGGTTTTTATGGCCATATGGTCATTATAAACCGAAAAATTAATTAAAGCGGAAAACGGGGTTTTGTGGGTTTTATCTGAGTTCTTCCTTCAAAAAAGATCTTTGGGGAGCGGGTTTTTTTTTTGTTGTGCCAGTTTCTGGAAATAAAACCGGGGATTCTTTTTTTACAATTCTTTTTTTTTTCATAGGATCAACACTCCAAACTGATCTTTTGCCCTGTGCGATTTTCCCCCTTTCGTTTCCCCCCGGTAAAAAAAGGTACCTTACTTTAAATCCAAAATGGTAATAGTTTCCGGATGAAGACCCCCTCCTTCAGCAACATTTTTTGGGTTTTTTTTTTAAATTGCTTGTACTTTTTTTACCCCTTTTAAAATTCTTCATTATTCATTGCCCCAAAAATTTGGGGGCAGCCCCTTTTTTTAACCCATTCTGTGTTGCGAGAATTGCCCAAAAACTTCTGTGAAAACTTTTGGGGAGAAAAGCCCTTTCGGCTAACTGTTTGTTAATTTTTCCCAACAAAAGCCTGTTAAAAATTGGAACCCCCGGGAAAATTTGCCTTTTTAAAAATGGTAACTCAAATTTTTTTAAAAATTAATTGTTTCATTTGGCCCTTTTAAAATTTCTTTTCCATCATAAACTTGAATCATGCGAGGTTAAGTTAGGGGGCCCTCGTTGGTATATAGTTTATGGAAACCCGCAACACCCAGAAGCACTCTTTTGTTTTAAAATGCTCCGCATTTTGTATCTTAAAAGCCATTCAATGCTGTGAGTGCGTATTTAAAATTCTTTTTCGTCTAACCCTATCAGAGGGAAAATAAGAAGCCCATTTGATGGGGGGGTCCCGGAGTTGTTTTAACCCAAAGGGGTGGCCCTCTGTTTCTTCTAGGGGGCGGGTAAATAAATTTCCAAAATTTTGTTTTGTTTAGAAAACCTTTTCCTTTGCTTTTGTTCATGACCCCTCCGTTTCCCTAGCTTTTTTTTTGGGGATCCCCTTCCAATATTTTTGGGGCCGAATAAAAAATTTTGGTTCATTTTTTTTCACCCAATTTTAAATTGCAACAAAATACCGCCCGGTCATACCTACGACAAAAAAAACGCGTTTTTTGCATTTTGTTTTTCTGAGGGTTTGATAAAAAGCCCACTAAATTTTTTGGGGGGGGCAATGCCTGGATGGTTTGCCTGTTACTTTTTTAATATTTTTTTAATTGCTTGTTTAAAACTTTTTTAAATGTGAAAAGCTGCATGCCCCGGTTTTTTCGTGTTCTTTTAAAAAAAATCTAACTGCTCAAGTCTTCCCTTTTAAAGGCGCCCTTTTTGCAGCTGCTAGTTCCCTCCATAGTTTTGTTATGGTTTTTTTCTCCGCTTTTTCATCCCGCAGTTTACTAAATGCAAAATTAAATTCCGCAAAAAGCAACGCATTCACCACAGCCCCGCCTATCATTTTTGGCGAGTAAACCCATTTTTTTAAATGTTTTTTTTTTTTAAAACATATTTTTTTTGTCGGGAATTTTATTCCTTGCTTAACTAGAAAATTTTTCCCGTAGCAACCCAAAGCGCAATGATAGAAATCAGTTTTTGCTGAATCCAAAAAGGCTTTTTTCCCAAAATTTTCTGTTTGGTTTTAATTTTTAAACAAGCTTTTACCAAGGGCATTGAGTACCCTTCCCACTTAGGCCTTTCCAATAACACAGAATGTTTTAAAAGGGTTTAACCCCAACATTTTTTTTCGGTGCTAATTTTTAAAATTTAAAATAATTATAATTTTTAAAAAAAACATGAACAGTGATGATCTCCTACAGCAAACAAGGCGGCCAAAAACCTTCCTGAATTTATGAATGACCAATTTGAGGGCCCAAACCTTTTTATCCCCCAAAAGGGAAGGTTGTATTTTTTGGGAACCTTTGGGGAAAAACAAAACAGTTCCCCCAACTGAATTCGGGCATTGAACGATTCAACAAAAGTCGCCAAAACCCTTTTTTTAAAGAATCATAACAGGTATGAAGCGCAGTTTGGGTCTAAAATGGTAAAAAATGTGGGGGGCAAACGGTTTTAGTTTTTTTCACAAAACTTTTTATAGATTTGCGCCCTTGTTTTCTAAACCAGGATTTATGTATGTTTTAACGCAGGTTTCCAGTTTTAAAAAAGGGTCATTAGATTTCTCTGGGGTGTGATCTGTATTACAGTTTTGGGAAAAACTTTATTTTCGCCAGAAATCTTGGGATTAATTATTTTTTAAATTCATATAGATTTTTTTTCCCCTTTCAAAAGGAACGAGCTGGAAAATCGCAGAAATCAAAAAAACGATAAGGTGGGAAAGTAACCAAGCCGAAAATCGCAGAAAACGCTGAATCGGGGGGGAGCCTTTTAAAAATCCGGGGCGTTTTGGGAAGCGGGAAAAAATTTTTTACCAAGGGGAAACAGACAAAAAAATTAATGTTACAAAAATTTTAATCATAATGAAAACCCATAACACCGCCAACGCCGAACAAGTTGATTTAAAATTGCCAGCAAAAAACTTCATGTATTAAAAGGACCCCAAATTCCTCAGGGGAATATTAATTTAAAACTTTTCCCTTTTGGGGGCCCCCTTTTTGCTGTGCTGGGGGGGGGTTATTACTTTTATAAAATTTTATAAAAAAACGGGGCAAAAACAAAAGAAATAAAAAAAATCTAAACCCACAAAATTTCAGAAAACCCCACCACGCCAAAAAACCGTCAACAACAAAAGATCATTTTGATCCATTTAAATTTTCAATAATATTTTAAGAACTTAATTTTAAAAATTTTTTTTAAAAAAAATTTGAAACATGGCGTATTATAAAATGATAAAATCAATAAATAAAAAACTTTCCTAGACCCAAAAATTGTAATCAATGCGTTCTTTTGGATGTAAGAATTTCATTAGATCTATGCAGGAACGTGGCAAGACCCTTCTCAAAGATGACACGTTTTTTTTTTAGGGGTGTGTGTAATATATTAGGCATTTACTATTTTAAAATAAAAAAATAGATTGTATTTTTTTTAAATTATAAATAACTTGAATACGAACTTGGTTGTACTTAAAGGATGACCCTTTAAACAAGGGAAATTACAAGAACTTGGGTCAAAACTTAATTAAAAACTTAAACAAGAACTTATTAAGAACTTGAAGTAACCCTTTAAATTAAAAAAAATTAATTTAAAAACTTGGGTACGGGGGTGGGAGTGTGGGGGGTGTTCACGGGGCTTATTATTTTTTCCCTGTTAACACCAATTGGGGCAAGACGTCTAAATAACAGCCTTTGTATTAAGTGGGCTAGACGCAAAGCGACGAAAACCGCAAAAAAAAGTCCCAAACTTCTCACTGCTTTATAACCCCTTTTACCGCTCTAGGGGGGAGGCTGAAAAAGGGTTGGGGACTTTTACCTTTTACCCCTCTAGGGTTTGGGGCGTGAAGAAAAAGTTTCCACTGTGACCTTTGACCGTCTAGGGGGAGCCCCTGAAAAAACGGGTTTTCTACTGTGACCTTGAAACCCCCTCTAGGGTGGAGCGCTGAAGAAAAGGTTGCTACTGGGGACCCCTTTTTCCGCTTAAAGGGGGGGAAAAACGCTAGTTCTCTCCCATGCTGGGACTTTGAGAGGAGTGGGGTTTGGAGTTGCATTGGTTCTTGGGACGGGGTAGTCCCAAAAATTTCTATCTCCCCACTGCCTTTGAAAACAAAATACAAAAACCTTCCCCCATTAGTAGACTTTTTATGAAAAAAAAGATGACTGTAAAAACCCTTTACTATGGGTTCAAAAAAACGAAAACAATCTCCTCCTTTGTTTTTCGAGAATATTAAAAGGGGTGCCGCTCTTTTAACTATCCAAAGCACTTAAAAAAATTGTGCATGGTACTCAATGCTCGGGGGAAGGGATTGTTTTCTTAGAAATTTTCCCCCTGTCTTTTTCTGCCCCTGATCAAAAATTATTTAAACAAAACCAACCTGCACAAAAACCCCTAAATATCTTCTCCTTTTCACCACACACGTAACAAATCTAGAACATTTTGCTAACGCCCCCCGCTGTCAACCCGAAAAATACACCCCCCCACCCCCACCCCTCACCTTTGGGAAGGGGCCCGTCCCCCGCTTTTAAATTTAATTTTTTTGGTCCGGGGTTCCGTCGCTGGGTTTTAATGAAAATGCGGTCTCGCTAGGCCCCTAAAAATTAAAACGATTAGGTTTCGGCCCCGGTCAGCCTATCTGTTACACATAGTTTTGAGGTTAGAAATTAGTCAGATTAAAAATGGCGGGTTTTTTTAAAAAATAAAAAAATTTTCACTTGCCTTTTTTTTGCCCGTGCTCCTCTTTTTCAACCAGGCTTGAAAATTGGGGATTTTCACAATTACTGCCCCCGGTAGCCAAGCTTTTTTGGCGGCTCAAACGGGCCCGTATAGTACATCCGGCATTGTATATTTGAAACCCTTATTGAAGTAGTCTGGGCCCACACTAAATCCTTCCATACTGGGAGATTACTAAGGGCTGCCTAACCCTATCTAGTTTGTTTGGGCCCAAAAATTCGAATTTGCCTTCATTTTCAAAAAGGGACACTTGAAGGCAGATGAACTGGGTTTGGAAATTTAAAAAAATAGAAAAGTATACACATCTTAATACGCAGATTTAGCTTGCACAAAGAACACTGAATCTGTAGTTAAAAATCAATCAAGTTAAAAACCCAAAGAGGAAAAATTTTTTTCCTTTGGGGGAAAAAAGCAAAAAATGTTCCAAAAAAAGTTTTTTTTTCTTCGAATCAGCCGTGTTTACCCCCGCCTTAAAAAATTTAACGCCATGTTTTTTAAAAAATGGGTTTTGGGTGTCTAAAACCCTCCCAACAATCAACGCGTATGGGTTTTTTTGCTTCGGGCCCACTTTCAAAAAAATGCAGCGCCAATTTTTTAGATAAGGAACCCCTTTCTCAATAGTCAAACACGTATTAAAAAATAGCTACATCTTTGTTTAAAATATTTCCTTTAACGTTTTCATTTTCCTTGAGCCAACAAAACCTTTTTAAAATACAAAAATTTGTTCTTCATTTAAAAAAGGTTTTTAAAACCCCGCGCAGTAAAAAACATCCTTTCTTGCCCCCCAGTCAGTGGGGAAAAATTTTGGGGGAAAACCCATCCCTGAGCGGCCCCTGAAATTTCCCGGCTGTGACAGCGAAGCCACGCGGGGAGGTTTTTTGATGTAATATGGTGCGATCGGCAAGCAGGGAGGATGGAGTGGGGGTAGGGGGGAAATGCACAGTATTGATTTTTTGGCCCGGGGACCACACCTGCAATGTAAAACAGGGAGCACGCCACCGTAGGCGGGGTATGTACTGGAAACCCGGGGAAAATTTTTTTTTTTAAAAGTGGTGTGGGTGTGTGGGGTGGTGTGTGGGGTGGTGTGTTTGAGTGTTGTGTGTGTGTGTGTGTGTGTGTCAAAGGGCCCCCTCTCTTTTTGTCGTCTCTCTCCTGTCTCCTTTTTCTCTGTCTGTCTGGGGGGGGGGGGGCTGTTCTGAGGGGAACTTGACCTTTTCTGGCTTTGTCAGGGGTGCCGGGGTTTCTTCCCCTCTCTCTCTCTTTTGGGCCAATTTTAAAGGGGGCTTTTAGGGGACTTTTTTCCCCCCCAAAAAAGGGTTTAGGGGGAAAGTTGGGTTAGAGTCGGCCTTTTTCCCGTTCTCTAATTTGGAATTTTATTTTTAACTGACTTCCATAAAAAACGCGAAAAATTTTAAAGGGTATTTTTCGGGGGAAAAGGGGGGAATATACAATATTGAAACCCTTTGTGGCAAAGGTTTGGGGTTTTGGGGCCAAGACTCACGTGCAGTGAAAAAGGGTTTTTGTGGCAACACATCAAATTTTTTTGGGATTGGAGGGGCACAAAAAAGGCAAACCCGGGTTGCTGCATGTGAGGCACGTGCCGCCCTTTCAGGGGCAAAAATTAACCAGCGACAAGTTTCGCAGGCATGCAGCCTTTATAAAGCCCCCGCTACAAGGTTCAGTAAAGACTTGCCCTCTGAAACGCTACAGAGATCCAAGATACCCGGCCCAGGAAGGGAAACGTGCCCTTGGCCATCTGGGGGTGGTGTGGAAAGCCAGGCAGGTTGCCAACCTCTTTAAAAAGTCCACATCCCCAACCATCTATGTCCCGCAGCACCGCATGCACACTGGGACCACTGATGATCGTCCCCGGGCCCGGCCCTCCTCGGGGCACCCCACCAAGAGAGGAACACCTTTTTTTTCGAAAACCCTTGCGGGACAGGGGGCAAAAGCCGTAACACTGCTCAACAGGTGCCTGGGAATCTCCAGCAACGAATCAGCCTCCCAAAAACTGTGCGGCGGCGTCTTTAGGAAACGGACTTGCATGTAGGCTCCCCCCAGAGGTCCCCGTACTGCACCCCGACACCCGGGGGCAGGCTGCCGTGGGCACAAGCCCGAATCAACTGGCGCAGGCAGCAGTGGGGACGCATAAATGTTTTCAGATGAAGCCGTTTTTTTAT
>CM031611.1:40693158-40695658 GCA_018398815.1 Conus ventricosus | reverse complement strand
GATTTTCCATACAAATGGAAGCGAGAAGGTGGAGGTGTGTGCCACGTGTTACCGCTCCTACCACAAGAAAGCAGCACCCCACAAAATGGTCCTTGAAATCGACAACAAGAGGCAGCTTGTCGTGGAAGCTAAATGTGAATGCAAAGCTGGGTAAGTGTCTTGTTTTCTAACATATTTAATGTGTGTTTTCTTTGTACCAAGTACTGCAAAAGTGAGCCTATGTAAACTGACTGATCAGGTTTGTCACACGTGTAGCGACTTTCCTTCCATACTCCCTGAAGAAGCCCTAACTGGTTTTAGCTTGTGGATTATTATTAATAATTATAGTAATAATAATGATAATAATAGTAATAATAATATAATAACATTATTATCATTATTATTATCAAGGCATTTGATCATGAAAATATACTGATACAGGCCATGGTTCTAGGTCTTTGAATGAAATTCTGTTACATATATACAGATTCTACAAGCTGTCAGAGAGAGTGAGAGAGGGAGTGAGAGAGAGAGAGAGAGAGAGAGAGAGAGAGAGAGGGAGAGAGAGAGGGAGAGAGAGAGGGAGAGAGAGAGGGAGAGAGAGAGGGGGGTGCTTGGGTAGCTGCCAGTCATTTTTGTTTTCCTTGAATGTCTTAACCAAAAATAATGCATACTTGTCTGTGTTGTAACTGGGGGTGGGTAGTTTGGATTGCTGTGCCAGCATAGCTGCACACTTTTTTTGCTAATTGTTTCAGACTGGAAGGTCACTGCTCACACATCATTGGCCTGCTGAAAACACTTCAGTATTTCAAACTGCAGAACATGACCCATGTACCAGACAGGCTGAGCTGCACCAGCATGCCCCAAGCTTGGGGAGCGGCAGCACCAAGGGGAACTAAGATTGACCCAGTCCCAATCAACCACGCACGCACGCACGCACGCACGCGCGCGCGCGCACACACACACACACACACACACACACACACACAAGATATCACGCGCACAAACACAGACACACAGAGAAACACACACACACACAGACGCGCGCACACACACACACACACACACACACACACACACACACACACACTCACTCTCTCTCTCTCTCACCACACACACACACACACACACGTAAATAATCGATAATATCACACACACACACACACACACACACACACACAAAATATCACGCGCACAAACACAGACACACAGAGAAAAACACACACACACGCACACACACAGACACACACACACTCTCTCTCTCTCTCTCTCTCTCTCTCTCACACACACACACACACACACACACCGTAAATGATAATATCACACTCACACACACACACACACACACACACACACACACACACACACACACACACAATCACGCGTGCTCTCGTGCAGGCACTCAAGCGCATATGATTAATTTTGTAACACACACACACACACACACACCGATTGATAGGAACACACACACACAAGCGCGCGCAAGCGGTTCTCTGTGCCGCGTGCGTTGCTACGGTTGTAGCTTGTGGCCCCCCCTTCTATGCTGCCTGCGGCTAGGCACGCACCGAATGTGACCTATTTTCTGATTGGCTGAAAATCCTTTCTCCGGTGAGGTCTATACTGCGGACAGAGTAACCGCTCAGCGAGTGAACCGTCTTTCCGAAGGGCGTACAGTCTTTGGTCTTATCTTCCTCTCCCTCCCCCGCACTGTGGTGTGACTGCTGTGTTAGAAAAGGGCTGCAGTAATTGACAGCCAGCACCGCCAAGCGGTGCTTCAGGAGGAAAACACCCCTCACCTGACACCTGGGTCCTACGGACAGAATGTCACAGTCAGTTTAGAATGGAGAATCTGAATGTGGTATGGGCATGAAAATGCATATGGGAAAAAGACAATGTGAAATGTAGAAATGGATTTGGGTTGTTACAGGCACATTATGTGATTAGAGATACACACAAATTTAAGTATGCTTCATACACAATGCTGGAGTTAGACACAAAGCACTTTCAAGCCAAGAGGGTTTTTACACAAAAATTCAAAAAATAGAGTACAAGATACGAAATCAGCTAGAGTTTACATGCAAACTAAGTTAAGATACAGGCACAAATTGCAATAGCGTTTAGACCTATAATCAGATAAGGCAATAAAGATACATTCGTACAGAGTACGGACGCAAATTCGGGTAGTTCATAGAAGCACGGCTGGGTAGAGTATACACAGACAACCGTAATACTCAGAAAATCTGGTTTGGTATACACGCAAATTCGGGGCAGTCATTTACTAAAATTCGAGGGGAGGTGGTGGGGAGCGGCGGTGCGAGGCATAATACACACATTAATGGGGAAACACTCTCCATAGGACAAGACACAAATCGGATAGGATAGAGAAAAGGAATTCGGGTAAGGTTTGTAATCAATTTGTGGCACAGCAAAGACACAAAACCATGGAAGATATAAATGAAAATTCTGGTAGCCTGCAGATAGACGCTCGGGAGGAGAACAAGCACACATTCAGAAAAGGATC
>CM031611.1:40670824-40689624 GCA_018398815.1 Conus ventricosus | reverse complement strand
CAGCATTTCTTCTTTTTCCTTCAATGTATTCAACATGGCGACATAGGGGATTTCCCCACATGTTCGTGTCTTGCTGCAGAACTCAGACGCGATGTCCAGAGGAACACTTAGGGTTATTAGATGTCTAGGGGAGCATTAAGGGCTATTAAATGTCCCGGGGGATACTTAGGTTATTAATGTCCAGGGGAATACTTAGGGTTATTAGCTGTCCAGGGGAGCAAGGATTACCAGATATCCAGCGGAACACTCAGAGTTATTAGATGTGCGGAACACTCAGGTATTAGATGTCCAGCGGAACACTCAGTTATTAGATGTCCAGCGAACACTCAGGTTATAGAGTCCAGTCAGGTTATTAGATTCAGTAAAACCAGGATACAATTCAGGGTAAGATGCCGGTGTAAATCCAGGATACACTCAGATTATCAGATCACTCAGTTTAGATGTGGAACACTCAGATTATTAGATGTCTAGGGAAACTCGATATGATGTCATGGGAACCTCAGTATGTCCAGCGGAACACTCAAGTTATTGATGTCGGAAACTCAGTTTAGATGTCTAGGGGAACCTCAGGTGTAATCAGGGAACACTCAGGTTATCAGTGTACATGGAACACTCAGGTTATTAGATAGGGGAACACTCAGGTTATGATGTCCAGGGAAACATGAGGTTATTAGATGTCAGGGAAACACTAGGTTTTATATGTCGGGGAACACTCAGATTATTAGATGTCTAGGGAACCTCAGGTTATTAGATTACAGGAACTCAGGGTTATTAGATGTACAGGGAAACACTCAGGTTATTAGATGTACAGGGAAACACTCAGGTTATTAGATGTCCAGGGAAACACTCAGGTTATTAGATGTCCAGGGAAACACTCAGGTTATTAGATGTACAGGGAAACACTCAGGTTCTGACATGTACAGGGAAACACTCAGGATTATCAGATGTACAGGGGAACCCTCAGGTTATTAGATGTACAGGGAACACTCAGGTTATTAGATGTACAGGGAAACACTCAGGTTATTAGATGTATAGGGAAACACTCAGGATTATCAGATGTACAGGGAAACACTCAGGTTATTAGATGTCCAGGGAAACACTCAGGTTCTGACATGTCCAGGGAAACACTCAGGTTATTAGATGTCCAGGGAAACACTCAGGTTATTAGATGTCCAGGGAACACTCAGGTTCTGACATGTCCAGGGAAACACTCAGGTTATTAGATGTACAGGGAAACACTCAGGTTTTAGATGTACAGGGAAACACTCAGGTTTTCTGACATGTCCAGGGGAACACTCAGGGTTATAAGATGTCCAGGGGAACACTCAGGTTCTTAGATGTCTTGGGGAACACTCAGGGTTATTAGATGTCCAGAGGAAAACTCGAGGATATTAGATGCCCATCACATGTTCACAAGGTTCCGCATTGGCGAGTCTGCAGTGTGCCCCTGCGGTACAGCCCCAATGACAGTGGAACACTTCCTACAGGACTGTCCAACACACCATAACCTGAGAGCAAAGACCTGGCCTGCTGACCAACCGATGAGCAAGAAACTCAATGGATCTCTGGAGGACCTCCGCAGGACGGCAGCCTTCATCAGTGCATCTGGGGTTCCGTCTGAGCGAACGAAGAAGAAGAAGAAGAAGATGCCATGGGAAAACTCGAGGATATTAGATGCCCATGCGAAAACTCGAGGATATTAGATGTCCAGGGGAAAACTCGGGGATATTAGATGCCCATGGGAAAACTCGAGGATATTAGATGCCCATGGGAAAACTCGAGGGTATTAGATGTCCATGGGAAAACTCGGGGATATTAGATGTCCAGGGTAAAACTCGGGGATATAAGATGTCCAGGGGAAAACTCGGGTTCTTAGATGTCCAGAGGAAAACTCGGGGTTTTTGTATGTCCAGAGGAAAACTCTGGGATATTAGATGTCCAGGGAAAAACTAAGAGATATGAGATGTCCAGGGTAAATACTCGGGGATATTAGATGTCCAGGGAAAACTGGGGATATTAGATGTCCAGGGAAAAACTAAGGGACATGAGATGTCCAGGGTAAATACTCGGGGATATTAGATGTCCAGGATAAATACTCGGGGATATTAGATGTCCAGGGAAAAACTAAGGGACATGAGATGTCCAGGGTAAATACTCGGAGATATTAGATGTCCAGGGTAAACACTCGGGGATATTAGATGTCCAGGGAAAACTGGGATATTAGATGTCTAGGGGAAGCTATGGGATATCAGATGTCCAGGGACAAACTCGGTGATATTAGATGTCCAGGGGAAACCTCTAGGCTCTTAGATGTCCAGGGGAAACTCGGGGTTCTTAGATGTCTAGGGTAAAAAACCCAGGGTTCTTAGATGTCCAGGGAAAACTCGGGGTTATCAGATGTCCAGGCAAAAACTAAGGGACATGAGATGTCCAGGGTAAATACTCGGGGATATCGATGTCCAGGGTAAAAACTCGGGATATTAGATGTCCAGGGAAAACTGGGGATATTAGATGTCTAGGGGAAGCTATGGGATATCAGATGTCCAGGGACAAACTCGGTGATATTAGATGTCCAGGGGAAACCTCTAGGTTCTTAGATGTCCAGGGGAAAACTCGGGGTTCTTAGATGTCTAGGATAAAAAAAAACCAGGGTTCTTAGATGTCCAGGGGAAAACTCGGGTTATTAGATGTCCAGGCAAAAACTAAGGGACATGAGATGTCCAGGGTAAATACTCGGGGATATTAGATGTCCAGGGTAAAAACTCGGGGATATTAGATGTCCAGGGAAAACTGGGGATATTAGATGTCTAGGGGAAGCTATGGGATATCAGATGTCCAGGGGACAAACTCGTGATATTAGATGTCCAGGGAAAACTCTAGGTTCTTAGATGTCCAGGGGAAACTCGGGGTTCTTAGATGTCTAGGGTAAAAAACCCAGGGTTCTTTGATGTCCAGGGGAAAACTCGGGGTTATTAGATGTCCAGGGGAAACTCAGGGTTATTAGATGTCCAGGGGAAAACTCGTGGTTAATAGATGTCCAGGGGAAACTCAGGGTTATTAGATGTCCAGGGGAAACTCAGGGTTATTAGATGTCCAGGGGAAAACTCGGGGTTAATAGATGTCCAGGGGAAACTCAGGGTTATTAGATGTCCAGGGAAAACTCGGGGTTATTAGTTGTCCAGGGGAAACTCGAGGTATTAGATGTCCAGGGAAAACTCGTGGTTATTAGATGTCCAGGGGAAAAACTCGGGGTTCTTAGATGTATGCATATGTGGGAATTTCTCTCGAATCCATAATTTAACCTGATTCTTATGAGAAAAAGACTATTTGACCTTGACCTAGGTTTAGTTTGTTTTATAACGAGAACTTGTATGATACCTGGCTATTCTAAAGGGTTCAACTTGTTTTAACTGCTGGCATTATCAATGGACACTGGCTGAATCTCTTTCACACCAATGACAGGAGACGGATTGCAATGTGCGTTGTAAGTGTCGTTGACCGATGTGTTTCATCAATTTCCCCTGTTCTTTCTTCCTTTGCTCGTATATTTATTAATATATTTTTTTATCTTTTCCATTTGCATTTACTGTTGATTTACTGTTTGCTATTCGGTTATTTGTGAAGTTTAGTTATTCATTCTATTTTCCGTCTTTTTTGTTCTTTTTATTTTCAGTTGACTTGGGTTTTGCGTAGAGATTCCAGTTAAATTATTTTTCTAAACATATACTTAACTTCTCTCTCTCTCTCTCTCTCTCTCTCTCTCTCTCTCTCTCTCTCTCTCTCTCTCTCTCTCTCTCTTATTGTTTACAGAGCGGAAATTGTCCTCGGAAGATTCTGAAGAAGAAAAACTGGAGGTAATAAACTCTCTCTCTCTCTCTCTCTCTCTCTCTCTCTCTCTCTCTCTCTCTCTCTCTCTCTCTCTCTCTCCTCTCTCTCTCTCTCTCTAACGAGTGTGATCGCTGAGGTTTTTTTGTCAAACGAAAGCTAAAACCAGGAGCAAACTATATCAGTAGAACACAAATTACTATAGATCTAGTTGCAAAGCTTCAACGCCTTCTTCCTTGCGCTGAACCCTAAGCGATCTGAAGCGATCAAAGCTAAGTGTATTTTCGTTGTTTTATTCGTTTATGTATCACCCGAGGAAGACCTAAGAGGTCGAAACGCGTTGTGTTTTGTCTTGTGACTCGTTTGTCCACGTTCTCTGAGCGGTTCGCTAACATTTATTTAAGACAAATTACTATGGTAGGAAAAGTACCAGAAGTTGTTGTAATATGTGTTGATGGCTGGAAAATCAGCGGCGTTACTAGTAATTAAAATGTTAGTGGTATTAGTAGTAGGTTGCAGCAGCAATAGCAGCAGCTCAATAGTAACAGCGGTAGTAGCAGTAGCAGCAGCAGCGGCGGCGGCACTATTAGAAGTGGTAAGAAAGGAATGGTGAGCAGCGGAAGAAGCAGCTGCAGCAACAACACTTATCACTATAACATCACCAGCAGAAATAACAACAGCACAGGTAACTGGAGGTAATATGAAGCAGCAGCAGCAGCAGCAGCAATAGTAGCAGTAATTGTTGTAGTAGGCCTAATAGTGAAGGTGGTGTTGAAGGTGGCTGTGGTTGTGATGGAGCAGCAACAGTCAGAACAGTACTGATGCAGGAGATCGGCATTAAGAGTAACAGTAACAACAGTAGTAGTACAAGTGGTGGTGGTGGTGGTGGTGGTTGCTTTGATGATGGTAGACGTGGCAATGATGGCGGAGTGGCTGGAAATCAGTTAAGGGAAGAAAGATCAGAGCAAAGGATGAATGAAGGAATCGAACAGTGAACCACATGACAAAACGAACTGAGTGAGTGAACAGGAAACTGACAGAACAAGAGAGCAAACGATGGAGCGAACCAATGAACGACCGAATAACCGAACGAAAACGAATGGATGAAAGAACGAATGAACAAACAAACGAATGAATGAGTGAATAAATGAATGAATGAATGAATTGATTAATGAATGAATGAATGAATGAATGAATGAATTGATTAATGAATGAATGAATGAATGAATGAATGAATGAATGAATGAATGAATGAATTGATTAATGAATGAATGAATGAATGAATGAATGAATGAATGAATGAATGAATGAATGAATGAATCAAACCGACAGTCGTTGACGATCTGTTTCCTATGAACTGCTATGGACACGTCATCACAAGCGGTGTATGCTTTCTCTTGCAGGAGGTCTAGCTACGTCATCTCCACAAAGATCTACTGGGGTGGAAAGTGAGTTACACAGTGCAGCACCCTCTGTCTGTCTGTATGTATGTCTATCTTTCTGTGTCGGTCTGTGTCTGTGCGTGTGTGTGTGTGTACGTGTGTGTACGTGCGCGTGCGCCTGCGTTCATGCGTGAGAGAGACAGGCAGACAGAGGACAGACAGGCAGATAGACAGTGTGTCTGTCTGCCTGTCTGTCTCTGTGGTAGACATATCTGTTTCATGGGTTATTTCTCTTTATTATTTTGCTCCTTTTTCATTTTCCTCTGAAGACGGGGCGCGTTGCTGTCTACAAGGGGAGGTAATCATCATAAATAATCCTACACGCGAGCCTCTCCTCCTTTGAAACTCGCTCGATGTCCTGGCTATTGTTCCAGAGTATTTAACATAGGAATCCAAGCAGGAGTGTCTTCGTGCTCATCATTCATTCACTCCATCCATAGGTCGTGATTTCATGTGTGTCTGTTGGTTTGTTTGTCTGTCTGTCTGTCTTTCAGTGAGAACACGCAGAAACAAGTGAACCCATGTGACCCACACTGGGTGGAGGGATTATTGGAGCCCAGAAACAGATCCAGTTGGCCACGGATCCAAGTCACAGGCCAATTTTTTTTTAACTTTTTTTTGGTCAGCATTGCATTTCTGGATAAAACAGCGCGTGGATATCAGTTTGTAGGAAATCAGACTAACTGGATGGACTGTTACCTACGCATTTGTTCGTTTGGGTGCGGATTCGAATTATGAGCGGATTGTAGTCTGGGTCCGGTGAGCAAAGGATGGATAAAGCGTGACAGGGCTCTGCGTTCTCCTGAGTGCCCTTCGGCTTTCTGTCTGTCTTTGTTTTACTTTCTCTGTTCAATTGATCACATCTCTTTCTTTCTTTCTCTGTTCCATTGATCCCATCTCTTTCTTTATTTTTCTTTCTCTGTTCCATTGATCACATCTCTCTTCTTTCTTTCTTCTTTTCTTTCTCTGTTCCATTGATCACATCTCTTTCTTTCTTTCTTCTTTTCTTTCTCTGTTCCATTGATCACATCTCTTTCTTTCTTTCTTTTTTCTTTCTCTGTTCCATTGATCACATCTCTTTCTTTCTTTCTTTCTTTTCTTTTTCTTCTCTGTTCCATTGATCACATCTTTCTTTCTTTCTTTCTTTCTTTCTTTTTCTTTCTCTAGTTCATTGATCACATTCTTCTTCTTTTATTCTTCTTTCTTTATCCATTCTTTCTTTCTTCTTTCTTTTTCATTGTCTTCCTTTCCTTTTTTTCTCTGTTCCATTGATACACTCTTTCTTTTCTTTCTTCTCTTCCATTGATCACATTCTTTCTTTCTTTCCTCTGTTCCTTTTACATCTCTTCCTTTTTATTCTTTCTCTCTTCATTGATCACATTCTTTCTTCTTTCTTCTCTTTTCCTTTCTCATTTCATGTCATTTTGTCTTTCTTTCTTGGCTATCAAAGCTGTCATTACACATTCTTTTGTGTTTTCTTTCTTGGTTCTCCTGTACCATCATGATCATTTTGTCTTTTCGTTCTTCTGTCTTCATTGCTATGTCCATTGATCACACTCTTGAAGGTCCGTGTGTTCCTTTTTTCATCTGTTTTACGTAACCGCTGATCATTTTTCTCCCTATTTTCTTGTCTTTTCTGTTCAGAAATTGTCCAACCTCATTCCTATTCGATTTTTCGCGTTGAAATGAGCCACGGACTTTTTCCAAAATTCTGCCTTTGTTTGGATTGTGATCCAGTTGATACACTCCTTATCCGTTTGATTGCTGTGATCCCTTGTCTGTCCAGTGATCACATGAATCGACATTATCACCGTTCGAATTTATCCCGTGACCATGTGGATCACAGTGTATTTTCACAGACTGTGCATCCATGTGGACGGACATGTGATCACGTGTGATACAGGACCATGTGGATCACAGTGTAAATACAGGACCATGTGAATCACCGTGTGAATACAGGACCATGTGGATCACAGTGTAAATACAAGACCATGTGGATCACAGTGTAAATACAGGACCAGGTGGATCACAGTGTGGATACAGGACCATGTGGATCACAGTGTGGATACAGGACCATGTGGATCACAGTGTGGACACAGGACCATGTGGATCACAGTGTGGACACAGGACCATGAGGATCACAGTGTGGACACAGGACCATGTGAATCACAGTGTTGACACAGGACCATGTGGATCCCGTGTAAATACAGGAGCAGGTGGATCACAGTATGGACACAGGACCATGTGGATCACAGTGTGGACACAGGACCATGAGGATCACAGTGTGGATGGAGGACCAGGTGGATCACAGTGTGGATACATGACCATGTGGATCACGTGTAAACACAGGACCATGTGGATCACAGAGTGGATACAGGACCATGAGGATCACGGTGTGAATACAGGACCATGTGGATCACAGTGTAAATACAGGACCAGGTAGACCACAGTGTAAACACAGGACCATGTGGATCACAGTGTGGACACAGGACCATGAGGATCACAGTGTGGACACAGGGACCACGTGAATCACAGTGTTGACACAGGACCATGAGGATCACAGTGTGAACACAGGACCATGAGGATCACAGTGTGGACACAGGACCACGTGAATCACAGTGTTGACACAGGACCATGAGGATCACAGTGTGAACACAGGACCATGTGGATCACAGTGTGGACACAGGACCATGTGGATCACAGTGTGGACACAGGACCATGTGGATCACAGTGTGGACACAGGACCATGTGGATCACAGTGTGGACACAGGACCATGTGGATCACAGTGTGGACACATGACCATGAGGATCACAGTGTGGACATAGGACCATGTGGATCACAGTGTGAATACAGGACCATGTGGATCACAGTGTGGATACAGGACCATGTGGATCACAGTGTGGATACAGGACCATGTGAATCACAGTGTGGATACAGGACCATGTGGATCACAGTGTGGACACAGGACCATGTGGATCACAGTGTGGATACAGGACCATGTGGATCACAGTGTGGATACAGGACCATGTGGATCACAGTGTGGATACAGGACCAGCGGCACTTTGGCAGAAGTCTGCGTTTTTTCAGAGTGCCCCTTAAATCCCTTTTGTTTTGAGACGTTGAATTGTTGTTTGACCATAGTCTGGAACCTACTGGGCGTGCGTGCGTACGTGCGTGAGTGTATGCGTGCGTGCGTTTATGCGCACGTCCGTGCGTCTGTGTCTGTGTCTGTGTCTGTGTCTGTGTGTACGCACGTTCTGCTTGATGTCCAGGTCTGAGGGGTTCCTTAGAACGTCTACAATTGGACTATGTGGACATCGTGTTCGCCAACAAGTCAGACTCTCACACTCCCATGGAAGGTGAGACAGTCTGGGAGAGAGACCTTTGGCGCGCGCGTGCGTGCGTGCGTGCGTGCGTGCGTGCGTGCGTGCGTGCGTGCGTGTGTGTGTGTGTAAGAATGTGTCTGTGTGCGTGCGTGCGTGCGTGCGTGCGTGCGTGCGTGCGTGCGTGCGTGTTTGTGTGTGTGTGTGTGTGTGTGTGTATGTGTGTGTAAGAATGTGTGTGTGTGTGTGTGTGTGTGTGTGTGTGTGTGTGTGTGTGTGTGTGTGTGTGTGTGTGTGTGTATGTATGTGTGTGTAAGAATGTGTGTGTGTGTGTGTGTGTGTGTATGTATGGTGTGTAAGAATGTTGTGTGTGTGTGTGTGTGTGTGTGTGTGTGTGTGTGTGTGTGTGTGTGTGTGTGTGTGTGTGTGTGAGGGACATTTGGCATGTGTGTGTGTGTGTGTGTGTGTGTGTTGTGTGTGTGTGTGTGTGTGTGTGTGTGTGTGTGTGTGTGTGTGTGTGTGTGTCCGAGCGCTCGCATGCGTGTTTGTGTGCATGCGTGTGTGTGACTGTGTGTGTGTGTGTGTGTGTGTTTGTGCGCGCGCTCACGTTTGTCTGTCTGTTGTCTGTCTGTCTGTCTGTCTGTGTGAGTGTACAATAAATGTCAGAGTCTGCACTCGGGCCTTCCTTTTCTGTTACTTTGTGCACGTTCCTCCTGCCAAGAGATTGCTTTTCCATGCACACAGCATACTTGCTTTTGCGCGTGCGCGGGGTTTGGTTCTGCCCCCCCCCCCCCCCCCCCCCCCCCCCCCCCCTCCCTGTTTTCTTCATTTTTCTTTTTATACCACCTCCTTCTTTCTTCAGTCCCCCCTCCCCCCCCCCCCCCCCCCCAAACCCAATCACGATGCTACAGTTTGGTGTTCAGAGGTGGTACGTGCTTCCTCCTTTCATGACTTCCTGCCGCTTTCTGTCCATATCTTTCTTACCATCTATCGTTCTTTCTTTGAATCTTTAAGTCTTTCTTTCTCTTTCTTTCTTCCTTTCTTTTTCCTTTTTTTTTCAGTTCAGTTTTTCTTTCCTACCTTTTCTCTTTCCTTCATCCTCATCCCCCCCCCATGTTTTTCTTCCTATTTTTCTGTCTTCTTTCATTTCTCTTCTTTTCCTTCTGTCTTTCTTTCATTTGTCCTTTGTTTCTTTCTGTCTTTCTTTTCTTCTTTGTCCTCCTGTCTACCTTTGTCTTTTTTTTTTCATTCTTGCTTTTCTTTCTTTCTTCTTCGCGGCCACCCACCCTGCAGTTTGAAATTTTGAGAGACAGTGCCTGCGTCCTTCCTTCTTTCTCCTTTCTGTTCCTCCTTTCATTCCCTGTCTCCCTCTTCCTCTCCTATTCCCTGTCTTTGCTTCCTTCCATTTTTCTTTCTTTCCTTCTTCCTTTGTTTCTTTCTGTAGTCCCTTCTTTCTTTCTTTTTCTTCTTCCTTTGTTTCTTTCTGAAGTCCCGTCTTTCTTTCTTTCCTTCTTTCTTTCTTTCCTTCTTTCTTTTTTCCTTCTTCCTTTGTTTCTTTCTGTAGTCCTTTCTTTCTTTCTTTCATTCTTTCCTTATTCCTTTGTTTCTTTCTGTAGTCCCTTTTTTCTTTCTTTTTCCGCTTTCCTTTACTTCTTTTCTTTCTTTATTTTTTTCTGTTTTTTTTTTCTTTCCTTCTTTTCTTCGTCTTCTCTTCTTTCTTTGTTTTCTTTCTTTCATTTGTTTTTTTTTCCTGCATTCTTTTCCTTGTCTACTCTAGAACACTGAATGTGACGCTGCAGTTTGAGGCATTCATAGTCAGAGCGTGTTTCACTCCTTTCTTTCTTCATTCATTACTCTCTTCCTTTTTTCCTAACCTTCCTCTTTTTCTGTTCTCCATGATCTCTTTTGCAGTCCCTTTTTTTTTTCTTTTTCCCCTTCTTTCTCTCATTTTTTTCCCTCCATTCTTTCTTTCCTTCTTCTATTCCTTCTTCCTCCCTTTGTCAACTTGTTCCTTCTTCACCTTCATTCCATCCTTGTTGTTCTGGTGTCTTTGTGTGTTGGCTGTGTTGCCCCATGTTGAGGCCATCTAGAGGTGAGGTCAGTAGTGTCTTTGTGTGTTGGCTGTGTTGTCCCATGTTGAGGGCCATCCAGAGGTGCGGTCAGTGGTATTTGTGTGTTGGCTGTGTTGCCCCATGTTGAGGGCCGTCTAGAGGTGAGGTCAGTGGTATTTGTGTGTTGGCTGTGTTGCCCCATGTTGAGGGCCGTCCAGAGGTGAGGTCAGTAGTGTCTTTGTGTGTTGGCTGTGTTGCCCCATGTTGAGGGCCATCCAGATGTGAGGTCAGTGGTATTTGTGTGTTGGCTGTGTTGCCCCATGTTGAGGGCCGTCCAGAGGTGAGGTCAGTAGTGTCTTTGTGTGTTGGCTGTGTTGCCCCATGTTGAGGGCCGTCTAGAGGTGAGGTCAGTGGTATTTGTGTGTTGGCTGTGTTGCCCCATGTTGAGGGCCATCCAGATGTGAGGTCAGTGGTATTTGTGTGTTGGCTGTGTTGCCCCATGTTGAGGGCCGTCCAGAGGTGAGGTCAGTAGTGTCTTTGTGTGTTGGCTGTGTTGCCCCATGTTGAGGGCCATCCAGATGTGAGGTCAGTGGTATTTGTGTGTTGGCTGTGTTGCCCCATGTTGAGGGCCGTCCAGAGGTGAGGTCAGTAGTATTTGTGTGTTGGCTGTGTTGCCCCATGTTGAGGGCCGTCCAGAGGTGAGGTCAGTGGTATTTGTGTGTTGGCTGTGTTGCCCCATGTTGAGGGCCATCCAGAGGTGAGGTCAGTGGTATTTTGTGTTGGCTGTGTTGCCCCATGTTGAGGGCCGTCTAGAGGTGAGGTCAGTGGTGTCTTTGTGTGTTGGCTGTGTTGCCTTTGTTGAGGGCCAGCTAGTGGTGATGTCAGTGGTGTTGTTGCTTTCAGAGATAGTGCGTGCTTTCACCCACGTCATCAACATGGGCTGGGCCATGTACTGGGGCACCTCCAGGTGGTCGCCGATGGAGATCATGGTAGGTTGCTATCAGTGTGTGTGTGTGGTGTGTGTGTGGTGTGTGTGTGTGTGTTGTGTGTGTGTGTGTGTGTGTGTGTGTGAATGTGCGCGCGCGTTAAACAGTAATCCATGGCCCAGCTTTCTGAAGTCCCTCTGGCACTCTAGAAATCAGTTTGGTCAGTTGGTGGTCATGTCGGGCCTGCACTGCACAGGAAAAGAACTTACAACATGTGCTCATTGTTTTCTTCCTTCTTCACAAGATCAACACTGATATTTTAAACAAACAACAACAACAACAAATGAAGAACAAAATCTTTTTCATCAGCAGCATGACAGTACACTGGGCAAGACAATTCTGTGGAGATCGCAGGATAAAATCACTTCTGGTTCATATCTAAACCTATGATAGAATAGAAATGTAGCAGAATGTAGACTATGCCATCGTTTATTTTCAACACGAAATGTAGGCTTGTTTGTCGGTTAGAAAATGGTTTCCAATGAAAAGAACCAGCTTTTCCCTGTTATTTTCAACAAGGTTTTGCTGGACAGTGTCCTGGGAGTTGCCATGCTTTAGAAGTGAGCTTTCCACAAGCAGCCTGTGAAGTCAGTCAAACAGAAGCAACTGCCAACGTGAACAATCAAACCACGATCAAAGCTCAGCACAGCAGACGATGTTTTTAGCCCCAGACAAATCACGCGTTCGAGATTTGAGGAGATTTGATAGGAGCCATCTTCGATTTTTTCGTGTGTTCACAATTTGTTTTCTTCTTCAACTGTAGTGGCCAACATCATTCAGATGATGAAAGACACCACTGACAACTGTGGTGCGTTCCAAAAGAATAGAAATACCTTTTCTTGTCTTTTGGTGTATGTCCTGAAATGTTGGTGTGGTGTTATATTTTCGTGTCTGTCCGGCTACAGCAGCGGTCCCGTTTTACTGCAGACGGAGGGTGGGGAGGGGGGTGGGGGTACTTGGTATGCACCATAGTGAGGGAGTGGCGGGGATGTTGAACCGGGTGGCCCGCCACAAGCTGGAGACGCCGGCGCGGCAAATCTCTTGTCCAGGAAAATGTCACAGACACGAAACTTAAAGATGGATCAGGACAGTTGTGGACAATAAAAAAAAAGCCGCACCCTCTTCGTCGTGTCTACGCCACCGACTGTCGCTTCAGAGAGCGAAGCAATGTGAAAACTGTGTGCTGAACCGAGAAAAAGAGATCGCCACAGGAGCTGTCAAAGTCGACACAACGTGGAATCCGGATGCGATCAATAAATCCACGACGGATGGGTAGTGCGGAAGTCAGCTTTGCCATCCACATCTCCACGGATGTAAAGATGAAGACCACCATTCTTCTCTCTCTCTCTCTCTCTCTCTCTCAACACAACAGATTGACAACAGATTTTGCAAGCAAAGACTAAGGGCACTAAATCTTGAGAAGTTGTTTTTGCATGGATTGACGTTAGTCTCCCTTGGAGTTTTCCCTTCTGCTCATGACCACCAACATGCTAAGGTAAGCACATGAAGAACGTTTTGCGACAGTCACAGGAATGCTCTGGTGTTCACTCAGCTAGAGTACAACCACCAAACTATCGCAGGGAGAACAAAACAACAACAACAACAACAACAACAACAACAAAAGTAAGTGGGGGGAAAAAAATCAAAGTGTTACAACACGAGATGCCGGCTGACAACTAAGACATTATAGGCGATGGTCACTGCTATTCTTGTTACTTTTGCTACGATTATTCTTATTTATTCATTCATTCATTCAGTTAGTTAGTTAGTCAATTCCTGGACGCTTACTGACAGTGATTTGATGAGGAAGACGCCGAGAATCACAATGACAAACGAAAATGCAGGCGAAGAGGAGAATGATTACGGTGACTGTTGTTTGACCTTGGCGCAGGAAGCGTACTCGGTGGCCCGCCAGTTCAACCTGATTCCCCCCAGCGCGGAGCAGGCCGAGTACCACCTGTTCCAGAGAGAGAAGGTGGAGATCCAGATGCCGGAGATGTTCAACAAGATCGGTCAGTGTCGGTCGGCTTCTTTGTTATCTTTGTCTGCCTGTCTGACATCTTTGTCTGCCTCTTTGCCATCTTTGTCTCTCTGTCATATTTTTTCTGTCTCTGTCATATTTGTCTGCCTGTCTGACATCTTTGCCTGTCTGTCATCTTTGTCTTCCTGTCTGTCATCTTTGTCTGCTTGTCTGTCATCTTTGTCTTCTTGTCTGTCATCTTTGTCTGCCTGTCTGTCGTCTTAAACTCGCCCTCAATCGCCAAATCGGGAGCTCAGTATCCGACTGATCTGTTGCGCTTGTATAATACCCATACATGAACATGCGCTTGTATAATACCCATACATGAACATGCGCCTGTATAAAGCCCATACATGAGCATGCGCTTGTATAATACCCATACATAAACTCCGCTCCGAACTCGCTTTTCCTCTTTTCCCTCTGACCAGTATCAAGACTTCAGGTTAACGCTGTAATTTCCTGTCAGGCCTCATCAACATGAACACCAGTTTCCCTTTCCCTTCTGATGGAAGGTGATATACGCTTTGTACGCTGGTGCAGTTTGGAAACGTGCTGTGTGTTCGGTTGTGAGCATCTTTGAGTTGGTTGATCTGCTGTGGACTGCTTTGCTGGAAAGGCCACGGGGAGGAGTGGAGAGAGAGAGAGGAAGAGGAGGCCGAGATGTGGTGCCAGCCTTTTTGTGTTGCGCTTTCTGTTCTCGTTTATTTATTGTGTAGTTTGACGTACATATATGTTGAATGATATTGCGTCGGGCCTATTTTTGATAAGGAATATCAACTATGTTTAACACAGATACATGTGCGTACTCCATGACCCAATTCTCAAACCCAGTGGCTGGTGCAATGACATTGACTGTATCGCTGACCAACGACAGCTCTTCCCTGTTACAGGAACCCTGAAGGGAGAACCTGCCACCTTGTGTTGAGGCCTTGCTTGTCACTGTGTGCAGGGGTGGGCACGGTGGGGTGGTCTCCCTTGGCCTGTGGAATACTCAGCGGTAAATACGATGACGGCATCCCATCTACTCCAGAGCGGCACTCAAGGTTATCCCCCTTTCCTCCATCGCTTTCCGGTGAACTGGAACCTAGCAGGGGACATTCAACAGCGCGCGTCATGTAACCTCAGCCCCACATGTAGAATACTATTATGGAGAACAGAGACATCCACATGTCATGTAACCTCAGCACCACATATAGAATACTGTTATAGAGAAGAGAGACATTCACACGTCAAGTAGCCTCAGCACCACATATAGAATACTGTTATAGAGAACAGAGACATTCACATGTCATGTAACCTCAGCCCCACATATGGAATACCATTATATAGAACAGAGACATTCACACGTCATGTAGCCTCAGCCTCACATACAGAATACTATTATAGAGAACAGAGACATTCACACGTCGTGTAGCCTCAGCCACACATATAGAATACTGTTGTAGAGAACAGAGACATTCACATGTCATGTCGCCTCAGCCCCACGTATAGAGTCCTACTGACACAGAACAGAGACATTCACTCGTCATGTAGCCTCAGCCCCGCAAATAGAGTACTATTGATACAGAACAGAGACATTCATATGAAGTACTACTGATACAGAACAAAGGCATATACGCGTCGTGTAGCCCAGTTCCACATATAGAATACTGGTGACACAGAACAAAAACAGGGGGGGAAACACAGAATGACATCACAGAGGGGGGAAACACAGAATGACATCACAGAGGGGGGAACACACGATGGCATCACAGAAGGGGGGGGGGGGGGGGGGCACACAATGACATCTTGAGTAATATTGACAAAGAAAAGCGACAGAGAGGAAAAACGAGGACAACATTCATACAATCCAGGGTTTTTTCCCCTTTAAAATCCACCTTATCTTCAACAGAAACGAGATAAACGTAGCTGGGGGCAACATGCCCAAAACGAAAGACTCCTTATTATGATAAGTCATTAGTTTTACTATACGTGGCTGAAGGCGGAGGGGGGAGGGGGGTCTGTATGTTGCAGGGCTATACGTGGCTGACGGCGGGTGTCTGTTGTTGCAGGGCTATACTGGGCTGAAGGGGGAGGGGGGGGGGGTCTGTATGTTGCAGGGCTATACTGGGCTAAAGGGGGGGGGGGGGGGGGGGGGTCTGTATGTTGCAGGGCTATACGTGGCTGACGGCGGGTGTCTGTATGTTGCAGGGCTATACTTGGCTGAAGGGGGAGGGGGGGGGTCTGTATGTTGCAGGGCTATACTTGGCTGAAGGGGGGGGGGGGGGGGGGGGTCTGTATGTTGCAGGGCTATACTTGGCTGAAGGCGGGGTGTCTGTATGTTGCAGGGGTATACTTGGCTGGAGGGGGGGGGGGGGTCTGTATGTTGCAGGGCTATACTTGGCTGAAGGGGGGGGGGGGGGGTCTGTATGTTGCAGGGCTATACTTGGCTGAAGGGGGGGGGTGTCTGTATGTTGCAGGGCTATACTTGGCTGAAGGGGGGGGGGGGTCTGTATGTTGCAGGGCTATACTTGGCTGAAGGGGGGGGGGGGGGGTGTCTGTATGTTGCAGGGCTATACTGGGCTGAAGGGGGGGGGAGGGTCTGTATGTTGCAGGGCTATGCTTGGCTAAAGGGGGGGGGGGGGTCTGTATGTTGCAGGGCTATACGTGGCTGATGGGGGGGGGGGGGGGTCTGTATGTTACAGGGCTATACTTGGCTGAAGGGGGGGGGGGGGGTCTGTATGTTGCAGGGCTATACTTGGCTAAAGGGGGGGGGGGGGTCTGTATGTTGCAGGGCTATACTTAGCTGAAGGGGGGGGGGGGGGTCTGTATGTTGCAGGGCTATACTTGGCTGAAGGGGGGGGGGGGGGGGGTCTGTATGTTGCAGGGCTATACTTGGCTGAAGGGGGGCGGGGGGGGGGGGGGGCGGGGTCTGTATGTTGCAGGGCTATACTTGGCTGAAGAGGGGGGGTCTGTATGTTGCAGGGATATACTTGGCTGAAGGGGGGGGGGGGGGGTCTGTATGTTGCAGGGCTATACTTGGCTGAAGGGGGGGGGGGGTCTGTATGTTGCAGGGCTATACTTGGCTGAAGGGGGGGGGGGGTCTGTATGTTGCAGGGCTATACTTGGCTGAAGGGGGGGGGGGGGAGGGTCTGTATGTTGTAGGGCTATACTTGACTGAAGGGGGGGGGGGGGGGTCTGTATGTTGCAGGGCTATACGTGGCTGAAGGGGGGGGGGGGGGGTGTCTGTATGTTGCAGGTCTATACGTGGCTGAAGGGGGGGGTCTGTATGTTGCAGGGCTATGCGTGGCTGAAGGGGGGTCTGTATGTTGCAGGGCTATACTTGGCTGAAGGGGGGTCTGTATGTTGCAGGGCTATACTTGGCTGGAGGGGGGTCTGTATATTGCAGGGCTATACGTGGTGAAGGGGGGTCTGTATGTTGCAGGGCTATACGTGGCTGGGGGCGGGGGGGGGGGGGGGCGGAGGGGGGTCTGTATGTTGCAGGGCTATACGTGGCTGAAAGGGGGAGGGGTCTTATGTTGCAGGGCTATACGTGGCTGAAGGGGGGTCTGTATGTTGCAGGGCTATACGTGGCTGAAGGGGGTCTGTATGTTGCAGGGCTATACTTGGCTGGAGGGGGGTCTGTATATTGCAGGGCTATACGTGGCTGAAGGGGGGTCTGTATGTTGCAGGGCTATACGTGGCTGAAAGGGGGGGGGGGGGGTCTTATGTTGCAGGGCTATACCTGGCTGAAGGGGGATCTGTATGTTGCAGCAGGGCTATACGTGGCTGAAGGGGGGGGGGGGGGGGGGGTCTGTATGTTGCAGGGCTGTACGTGGCTGAAGGGGGGGGGGGGGGGGTCTGTATGTTGTAGAGCTATACTTGGCTGAAGGCGGGGTGTATGTTGCAGGGCTATACTTGGCTGAAGGGGGGGGGGGGGGGGGGGTCTGTATGTTGCAGGGCTATACTTGGCTGAAGGGGGGGGGGGGGGGGGTCTGTATGTTGTAGGGCTATACGTGTCTGAAGGGGGGGTCTGTATGTTGCAGGGCTATACGTGGCTGAAGGGGGGTCTGTATGTTGCAGGGCTATACGTGGCAGAAGGTGGGGTCTGTATGTTGCAGGGCTATACGTGGCTGAAGGGGGGTCTGTATGTTGCAGGGCTATACGTGGCTGAAGGGGGGTCTGTATGTTGCAGGGCTATACGTGACTGAAGGGGGGTCTGTATGTTGCAGGGCTATACGTGGCTGAAGGGGGGTCTGTATGTTGCAGGGCTATACGTGGCTGAAGGTGGAGTCTGTATGTTACAGGGCTATACGTGGCTGAAGGTGGGGTCTGTATGTTGCAGGGCTATACGTGGCTGAAGGTGGAGTCTGTATGTTGCAGGGCTACACGTGGCTGAAGGTGGGGTCTGTAAGTTACAGGGCTATACGCGGTGAAGGGGTGGGGTCTGTATGTTGCAGGGCTACACGTGGCTGAAGGGATGGGGTCTGTATGTTGTAGGGCTATACGTGGCTGAAGGGATGGGGTCTGTGTGTTGCAGGGCTATACGTGGCTGAAGGGGGGTCTGTATGTTGCAGGGCTATACGTGACTGAAGGGGTGGGGTCTGTATGTTGTAGGGCTATACGTGGCTGAAGGGATGGGGTCTGTGTGTTGCAGGGCTATACGTGGCTGAAGGGGGGTCTGTATGTTGCAGGGCTATACGTGGCTGAAGGTGGGGTCTGTAAGTTGCAGGGCTATACGTGGCTGAAGGTGGGGTCTGTAAGTTGCAGGGCTACACGTGGCTGAAGGTGGGGTCTGTATGTTGCAGGGCTATACGTGGCTGAGGACAAGATTCTCAGCGAGGAGGGCAGGCGGCAGCAGGGCAAACTCAGGGAACTCACTGTGATAGCTGACCGTGTCGGCTGTACTCTGGCCCAGCTGGCCATTGGTCAGCACCGCTCACTGTCCTCTCTCCCTCTGTCTCTGTCTGTCTGTGTGTCTGTCTGTGTCTGTCTCTCTGTGTGTCTGTCTGTGTGTCTGTCTGTCTGTCTCTCTCACTGTTTGTCTGTCTGTCTCTCTGGGATCGGTGATGAGAATGCGCGTGTACATAAACACACAGTCTGTCGGTTTCTCTTTCTCTTTTTCTGTCCCCCGTCTGTGTCTCTTTCTCTCTTCATCTCTGGCTCTCTCTGT
>CM031611.1:40655824-40668324 GCA_018398815.1 Conus ventricosus | reverse complement strand
AGCATGAGTGTCAGCCTGTCTTGAAGGGTAACACTGAGACAGACGTTTATGGCAATGACAAAGCATGAGTGTCAGCCTGTCTTATAGGGTAACACTGAGACAGACCTTTATGACAATGGCAAAGCATGAGTGTCAGCCTGTCTTAAAGGGTAACACTGAGACAGACCTTTATGACAATGACAAAGCATGAGTGTCAGCCTGTCTTATAGGGTAACACTGAGACAGACCTTTATGGCAATGGCAAAGCATGAGTGTCAGCCTGTCTTAAAGGGTAACACTGAGACAGACCTTTATGACAATGACAAAGCATGAGTGTCAGCCTGTCTTATAGGGTAACACTGAGACAGACCTTTATGGCAATGGCAAAGCTGGAAACTCACTGACAATTCTTTCCATCTTCCCTCTACCATTTTTGACTGACTGGTTTGCTGTTGTCATGGAGGAGTTAGCGGTTTGTGTCTATTGTCAGTTTATACGTTATGGGGGAGTTAACGGTTTGTGTCTATTGTCAGTTTATACGTTATGGAGGAGTTAACGGTTTGTGTCTATTGTCAGTTTATACGTTATGGAGGAGTTAACGGTTTGTGTCTTCTGTCTATTGTCAGTTTATACGTTATGGAGGAGTTAACGGTTGGTGTCTTTCTGTCTGTTGTCAGTTTATACGTCATGGAGGAGTTTAACGGTTGGTGTCTTTCTGTCTATTGTCAGTTTATACGTCCTTGAGGAGTTAACGGTTTGTGTCTTTCTGTCTAGTGTCAGTTTATACGTCCTTGAGGAGTTAACGGTTTGTGTCTTTCTGTCTATTATCAGTTTAAAACGTCCTTGAGGAGTTAACGGTTTGTGTCTTTCTGTCTATTATCAGTTTATACGTCCTTGAGGAGTTAACGGTTCGTGTCTTTCTGTCTATTGTCAGTTTATACCTAACTGACTAGCGAGAATCTGGCCGACTTGGAAGAAATCCTAGATAATAACCCTCAGCCGAAATCTCCCCCCGGCTCTACCAAACGCTCATTTTCATGGTATTGCTGATGTCGTCTGTTGTGGGCCCACGTGTCTCTGTGTACATTTCACTGTGTCAGGAATGCGTTCACAAGTTTCTGTTATCAGTTAGTGTTGGTGATACTTGCTTTTTGATTGTTTGTTGTTTGTTTTTGAAGTGTAGATGCGTGATATTTTTCCATGGGCAATATTGTTCTAACTGTTGTCAGTTTTACATTAAGTATGGCGCCACAGAAACCGTCAAAATAATTGATAATAAAAGTCAAAGAACAATTTTAGATTACGTTTGGCGACACACAACCCGTCACACTGATAAAAGTTAAAGAACAGTTTTACATTAAGTATGGCGTCACACAGCCCGTCATATTGATAAAGGTTACAGAACATTGTTACATTAAGTATGGCGACTGACAAACCGTCATACTGATAAAAGTTAAAGAACAGTTTTACATTAAGTATGGCCACACACAGCCGTCATATTGATAAAGGTTACAGAACATTGTTACATTAAGTATGGCGACTGACAAACCGTCATACTGATAAAAGTTAAAGAACAGTTTTACATTAAGTATGGCCACACACAAACCGTCATACTGATAAAGGTTACAGAACATTGTTACATTCAGTATGGCGACTGACAAACCGTCATACTGATAAAAGTTAAAGAACAGTTTTACGTTAAGTATGGCGACTGACAAACCGTCATACTGATAAAAGTTAAAGAACAGTTTTACGTTAAGTATGGCGACACACAAACCGTCATACTGATAAAAGTTAAAGAACAGTTTTACATTAAGTATGTCGACACACAAACCGTCATATTGATAAAGGTTACAGAACATTGTTACATTCAGTATGGCGACACACAAACCGTCATATTGATAAACGTTTTTTTTTTGTTTTTTTTTTGTTTAAACAGTTTGACGTTACGTATGGCGACACACAAACCGTCATACTGATAAAATCTAAAGAGCACTTTGACGTTAAGTATGGCTTCACACAAACCGTCATACTGATAAAAGTTAAAGAACAATTTTACGGTAATTATGGCTTCACACAAACTGTCATTTTGATAAAAGTTAAACAACAGTTTGACGTTAAGTATGGTTTCACACAAACCGTCATATTGATAAAAGCTAAAGAAACGTTTGACGTTAACTACGGCTTCACACAAACCGCCATATTAATATAAGCTAAACGACACTTTGACGTTCAGTATGGCCTCACACAAGCCGTCATATTGATAGAAGCTAAACACTAGTTTGACGTTGAGTATGGCGACACACAAGCCGGCATATTGATAAAAGATAAACAACAGTTAGACGTAAAGTATAGCGGCACACAAGCTGCCATACTGATAAAAGCTAAACAAGAGTTTGACATTAAATATGGCATTACACAAACCGTCATATTGATAAAAGCTAAAGAACAGTTTGACGTTAAGTATGGCGTCACACAAACCGTCATATTGATAAAAGCTAAAGAACAGTTGACGTTAAGTATGGCGTCACACAAACCGTCATATTGATAAAAGCTAAAGAACAGTTTGACGTTAAGTATGGCGTCACACAAACCGTCATATTGATAAAAGCTAAAGAACAGTTTGACGTTAAGTATGGCGTCACACAAACCGTCATATTGATAAAAGCTAAAGAACAGTTTGACGTTAAGTATGGCGTCACACAAACCGTCATATTGATGAAAGCTAAAGAACAGTTTGACGTTAAGTATGGCGTCACACAAACCGTCATATTGATAAAAGCTAAAGAACAGTTTGACGTTAAGTATGGCGTCACACAAACCGTCATATTGATGAAAGCTAAAGAACAGTTTGACGTTAAGTATGGCGTCACACAAACCGTGATATTGATAAAAGCTAAAGAACAGTTTGACGTTAAGTATGGCGTCACACAAACCGTCATATTGATAAAAGCTAAAGAACAGTTTGACGTTAAGTATGGCGTCACACAAACCGTCATATTGATAAAAGCTAAAGAACAGTTTGACGTTAAGTATGGCGTCACACAAACCGTCATATTGATAAAAGCTAAAGAACAGTTTGACGTTTAAGTATGGCGTCACACAAACCGCCATATGATAAAAGCTAAAGAACAGTTTGACGTTAAGTATGGCATCACACAAACCGTCATATTGATAAAAGCTAAAGAACAGTTTGACGTTAAGTATGGCGTCACACAAACCGTCATATTGATAAAAGCTAAAGAACAGTTTGACGTTAAGTATGGCGTCACACAAACCGTCATATTGATAAAAGCTAAAGAACAGTTTGACGTTAAGTATGGCGTCACACAAACCGTCATATTGATAAAAGCTAAAGAACAGTTTGACGTTAAGTATGGCGTCACACAAACCACACACAAACCGTCATATTGATGAAAGCTAAAGAACAGTTTGACGTTAAGTATGGCGTCACACAAACCGTCATATTGATAAAAGCTAAAGAACAGTTTGACGTTAAGTATGGCGTCACACAAACCGTCATATTGATGAAAGCTAAAGAACAGTTTGACGTTAAGTATGGCGTCACACAAACCGTCATATTGATAAAAGCTAAAGAACAGTTTGACGTTAAGTATGGCGTCACACAAACCGTCATATTGATGAAAGCTAAAGAACAGTTTGACGTTAAGTATGGCGTCACACAGACCGTCATATTGATGAAAGCTAAAGAACAGTTTGACGTTAAGTATGGCGTCACACAAACCGTCATATTGATGAAAGCTAAAGAACAGTTTGACGTTAAGTATGGCGTCACACAAAACCGTCATATTGATGAAAGCTAAAGAACAGTTTGACGTTAAGTATGGCGTAACACAAACCGTCATATTGATAAAAGCTAAAGAACAGTTTTACGTTTAAGTATGGCGTCACACAAACCGCCATATTGATAAAAGCTAAAGAACAGTTTGACGTTAAGTATGGCGTCACACAAACCGTCATATTGATAAAAGCTAAAGAACAGTTTGACGTTAAGCATGGCGTCACACAAACCGTCATATTGACGAAAGCTAAAGAACAGTTTGACGTTAAGTATGGCGTCACACAAACCGTCATATTGATGAAAGCTAAAGAACAGTTTGACGTTAAGTATGGCGTCACACAAACCGTCATATTGATGAAAGCTAAAGAACATTTGACGTTAAGTATGGCGTCACACAAACCGTCATATTGATGAAAGCTAAACAAGTGCCGGGCTGGCTCTGTGGCTGGTCACCGTGTTCTGAGTCAGAGGTCATGAGTTCAAATCACGCTGGTTCCGCCCTTTTTAACCCCCCACCTCACCCCACCCCCACCCCGGCCTCCCGTCCCCTAAATGCCATTTTCGATGCCCTTATTACGATGTTGTCGTTTTGGTTGTGTCAGCTTAGAGTTAGGTAAATGTGCGGAATTTGAATCTATATATGAGTGAAAAAAAGAATATATTAAACTAACTGTGTGACTCAAGGATGACAGTAAATGTAATCAATAGGAAATCACGGTGGTGAGAAGATTATTCAGTGATTATAACGGTCTCAGTGATGTTTTGTCCTGAAGTGATTTCATGCATGTCCAGCCGTCTGCTTCTTCTGATCACATTTTGTGTTTGTTTGCTTTTGTGCTTGCTTTTGTATCGATAGAATTTATTGTGGGGAAAAAAAAGTCCTCTGTTGTAGTATATTGTCGTCATTACGCAAGCAACTTCCATTGATGTGTTCAAAATGTATCTATGTATTTATTCATCCATCTATTCATTTATATGTGTGTTTAGTTATTTTTTGTACGTGTACGATTTCTGTTTTTGTTTTTGTTTAATTTTCGCACTCACGCCATATTTTAATTTTATACACTGATGTCTAGGAACTGTCTAGTATATTTTGATGAAGCCACCATTGTGTTTTGCATGCGAAGTTATATTGTACAACCATCAGTACAGTATATGCTACGTTATCTGTGTACGTTCCTCCTCTCCCCGTCCCCCCTCTCCGCTTTGTATTATTTGTGTATTGTCAACATTCAGGTGAGTGCTATGTGATCTTCAGTGCTGTGTAACCTGCTTCATTCATGTCAAGTTACAATACAATGTACCGGTGTGAGTGGACTGTTACTTGCTTCATCATGTCAAGTTACAATACCATACACAGGTGTGAACGAAATGTATCCTGCTTCCTCATGTCAAGTTACAATACAATGCACATGTATGAGTGACCTGTTGTTTAGACTACTATAGGATCATCCTATGCTGTATCAATGATTTGCCAAGTCAGGTCATAATCGTTATAACCCAGGCGATCACCGAAGCATGTCAGGGCTGCTACCCGGTTAAACCAGCACTATGTTCAAGTTTGAAAATTCTAAGACATGATTGAGAGAAATTTTAAACGTAAAAACACCGATCTAAAACTGAATATATTATCAAGCACGTCTAACTCTGATCAAATGAAACACATACTCATCCCCTTCATAGTTATCCAGGTACGGCCCTGTTTATGTCCCCTGAGGTGTGTGTGTGGGGGGGGGGGGGGGGGGGGAGGTCAGAAGAATGTCATTTATCTTGTCTTGAATATTACATGCTGCGCACATGTCCTTTGATATTAGCTTTTTCTTATATGCTTATCGATACTGAAAGAAATAAAAACATAGTCCTACAAATATGTGTGATAAGCGTCTTTAATTGGTAGTCTGTGTATAGACCAATATAGATATGAACCATCGTCCTAAAAGGAGTCTGACGTCACCATCATTTTCGCCATCTCCATTTGTCTTTTGTTCACACCTACAAAATGTACGTCAAGCCTTTTCTAACACTGCAAGCTTCTGGCCAGCAATGTTTGGGTTAGACTCTGTTACAGAAGACACCTTCCGTACACACCGTTCACAGCACCATTCGGCCAACAGTGTTTGGCTTAGAGTCTGTTACAGAAGACAGCTTCTCCGCACACCGTCACAGCACCATTCGGCCAACAGTGTTTGGCTTAGAGTCTGTTACAGAAGACACCTTCTGTACACACCGTTCACAGCACCATTCGGCCAACAGTGTTTGGCTTAGAGTCTGTTACTGAAGACAGCTTCTCTACACACCGTTTACAGCACCATTCGGGCTGAATCCTCCCCTCGGACTGTTGGGATTGACATTTCTCACACCTGCCAGTCCTCATGACCGGGGAAGCTCCAGAGAGGAGCGAAGCTCTGGTGTGGGTAAAACCAAAGACCTTAGTGCACAGCACGCCTCGGCACTCTTCTTTGACGTCACACCGACTGTCTGCATTGACGTCACACCTACTGTCTTCATTGACGTCACACCGACTGTCTTCTTTGACGTCACACCGACTGTCTTCATTGACGTCACACCGACTGTCTTCGTTGACGTCGCACCGACTATCTTCATTGATGTCACACCGACTGTCTTCATTGACGTCACACCGACTGTCTTCATTGACGTCACACCGACTATCTTAATCGACGTCACACTGACTGTTGTATCCACAACGTGGACTACCCAAGGACAGGGCAGTTTTCTGAGGAAAACGGTGTGTCACGTTATTGTGGCCAAGGACAAGGCAGTTTTCTGTGGAAAACGGTGTGTCACGTTATCAAGGACAAGGCAGTTTTCTGAGGTAAACGGTGTGTCACGTTATTGTGGTTTTCTTTCCTCACAGATTTCCTCACAGGCAGTGAACGCAAGAACACCTATGTAGAGGAAGTCTCAAATGTTGCTGAACCTGGCCGAACGTGACGTCAGACTCGTTGTGTAGTAAAGGATGTGTTCTGTTCCTGTCGATACGCATCGCTGGTCCAGAGCAGTGTCTATTTCAGAGGCTCGTTATTGGCAGGGGCTTTCTGAACTCACCTTCCCTTTTTCTCATCATTTTATTGTCTTTCCTTGTGGTTTTGAATGATTCGGTGTTCAATTAACGTGATATATTCTTTCTGAACAGACTGAAGAAATCTGTATTTCACGTTGACTGCTCGAGTAATTGTTCATGTGTTCAAAATTTCTTCGTTTTTTCTCCCTCTTTTTTTTAAATTATTTTTTTTTTACTTAATGATTTTTTTCTTTTATATATATATTTTTTCCATTATTGTTTTTACTTCCAAAGACACACACTCATCAATTCAAACTTCTAAACATCAACTTTCTGTAAAATATCACATCCGGAATGAACAGTATTAAAAGAAAACAATGCAGACAGATACAAGTTTGGTATATCGGTTTCAATCATTTAATGGACACAGCTTGTGTATAAGTCTATACAACAGAAAAAACCCCAACTGCAACAACTTTTTTTTTAACAGATTTTCAAATAATTTGATTACAGCTGTTTTATCTACCTTATTTACTCATTCATTTTTCTTTATTTACTTAGTATCGTTTAAATTGCTGATTGGTTCATACAATCATTGGTTGGCTGGTTAATTAACTGATGGACATAATTAAATTAAACTGTTGATCATCGTTTATAGTGCATCTCTCTCTCTCTCTCTCTCTCTCTCTCTCTCTCTCTCTCTCTCTCTCTCTCTTCTTTCTCTCTCTCTTCTCTCTCTCTCTCTCTCTCTCTCTCTCTCTCTCTCTCTCTCTCTCTCTCTGTATGTGTGTGTGTGTGTGTGTGTGTGTGTGTGAGTGTGTGTGTGTGTGTGTGTGTGTGTGTGTGTGTGTGTGTGTGTGTGTGTGTGTCTGTGTGTACGTGTGTAATGACCAGTTTATCCTTTTCTCTCTGTCTCTGTCTGTCTGTCTGTCTGTCTGTCTCTCTCTCTCTCTCTCTCTCTCTCTCTCTCTCTCTCTCTCTCTCTGTGGTGAGCACAGCATTCTTCTCTCTCTCTCTCTCTCTCTCTCTCTCTCTCTCTCTCTCCTGATTGTACATGAAATGCATGAACTCGCCGTGTGTATGGGCCTGTGGGCTAACATTGTCATTGTTTCTGTCCCCTGACGAGTGTCCACTGACCTCGCTGTTTTTGCCATTTCCAGTGTGGGCCAACATTGTCATTGTTTCTGTCCACATAACCAATGTCCACTGACCTCGCTGTTTTTGTCATTTCCAGTACGTGTCCAAGTTGACTCACGCAGTAGTGACGGAGGTGGAGAAGATTCTGTGCAATCGTCCAGTGGCACGCCGGGAACTCCTCAGCAGGTGACGTAAACACATAGTGACGTCACCAATGACGTCGCCGAATCTTCTTTTGCATGGCTTTTCGGAGGAGTTGCGGCTATGCTACTTGGCAGCTGCCTGCTTGCCTGCCCCTTCCTGGCTATGGACGTTTGCAGTGGTAGCGGACGTGGCTAACCTCGTTAACAACCTGTTGGAAGGATAGGTTAGTTAGGACCTCCGTCACTTAGGCTAGCGTTTCACCGTCGACTGTTGGTTCGTTTTTCTCTCTGACAGCACGATTATGCAAACAAACAAACAAACAAACAAACAGAACACTACAGAACTTATGTGAATAGACCTTTAGGGAGAGATGTAGTGCAACAAATCCTACAGAACTGATCTGAACAGACCTTTAGGGAGAGATGCAGTGCAACAAACCCTACAGAACTGATCTGAACAGACCTTTAAGGAGAGATGCAATGCAACAAACCCTACAGAACTTATGTGAATAGACCTTTAGGGAGAGATGCAGTGCAACAAACCCTACAGAACGTACGTGAACAGACCTTTAGGGAGAGATGCAATGCAACAAATCCTACAGAACTGATCTGAACTGACCTTTAGGGAGAGATGCAGTGCAACAAACCCTACAGAAGTTATGTGAACAGACCTTTAGGGAGAGATGCAGTGCAACAAACCCTACAGAGCTTATGTAAACAGGCCTTTGGGAGAGATGCAGTGCAACAAACCCTATAGAACGTGTGTGAACAGGCCTTTAGGGAGAGATGCAGTGCAACAAACCCTACAGAACTTATGTGAACAGGCCTTTAGGGAGAGATGCAATGCAAACAAACCCTACAGAACTGATCTGAACAGACCTTTAGGGAGAGATGCAGTGCAACAAACCCTGCAGAACTGATCTGAACAGACCTCTTGGGAGAGATGCAGTTTAACAAACCCTACAGAACTTATGTAAACAGGCCTTTAGGGAGAGACGCAGTGCAACAAACCCTACAGAACTTATGTGAACAGACCTTTAGGGAGAGATGCAGTGCAACAAAATCTACAGAACTTATGTGAACAGGCCTTTAGGGAGAGATGCAGTGCAACAAAATCTACAGAACTTATGTGAACAGGCCTTTAGGGCAGATGCAGTGTCCTCCCATCAAGCATCCAGGACGTGGCGCGGTTTAAGGTGCAAGGGCGGAGACAGTATTTTTTGAAGCATCGCGGTATGGGGTATTTTTAACATTTTTAAAATGAATTGATGTACGGGGATATTCTCTTGAGTCAGGCTTGTGAGCTGTGTTGAAGGCTACCACCTGTCAAAGCTGGCGTGGATGGGGAGCTGGACTGTAGGACCTTAGTGGGGGGTTGCGTCCCCTGGGTGGCCATGGGGTGGTTTTGTTCTGGTCTGTTGGGTGTTAGTGTTGTTAGTGTTTGAGGGCGAAGCTTTATTCTTGACGTCTTCTGGACGGGTACACGGTGCTGCTGCTGGTTTAGCTAAACTTCTTTGACCGGCAATTATTGATTTATTGATTATCGATAGTGTACTCTTTCCCCTCCTGTCCTCCTCCCTCTCCCTTCTCCTACCCCTAAACTCCATCCATTTTTGTTAGGACGGTGACAGTACAAAAATCTATACATGTGCTAAACTCACCGAATGTTTGACGAATATAGCACATGTTTGCTTTAAATTGACGATGTGTTTTTGGGGGGTTGGGAATTTGGGAATCGAGTGTGCACCAGCATTAATCAAAGTTATAACTAAGGACTTTTCTTCCAGTTCAGTTGGTCCTTTTTTTCCCCACGATGTATGATTTATATGTGTTTTTTTTTGCTATGACATCAACACTGAGGACCTCTCAAATCGTCTGCCACCGTTTTGTAGTTCTAGACTTTTTGAGCCATGCTCACTCATTGTTCAAAGCTAGAGTTTGGCAGTGAGTAACATACGCACTGAAACAGGCATAGCACAGGGACTTGTAACAGCCACACTGAAATGTGTCTAAGAAAAACAAATCTTGTTTTAACTGGACACTAATATTGGGTCTTAAAGGAACATAGTCTTTACTGGGAGATACATGTAGCGTAGACAGAGTATCAGAAAACCAGTCTCTAAATAGAGTGATTTTTTTTAAACCAATTTTAGGAGGTACATATAGTATACATTACACACAGAGGACAAAGCTCCAGCGAGAGACGTTTGACACGGAAAAGAGGTAAACCTAATACAGACATTTCAAAATGGAGTGACTGAAGGCGGCGAACGAAGCAAGATCAGGAATAGAGTTTTAGAACTTACCGCCAATGACATTGACAAACAAAGCACAAGACAAGACACGATGCATTTCAACCACTTGGGTCTTCATCAGGCGAAAAAATAAATCACATTTAACATGTGGGACAGTACAAACTACGAAAACAAAAAAAGAAAGAAAAATGACTTATCCGTTATTCTCCATGAAGGCGGAAATGACATGAGGCCAGGGGGATTATGGGAGAGGAAACAGAGGGGGGGGGGGGGGGGGGGGGGTTGCGTCAGGGGAGGTGTGTGTGTGTGATATGATAGGGTTGTGTGTCTAGTTTATTAGGATGGTATATCTTTGTGATGGTTGTGGTAATGGTGGATAGATAATAATGGAAAAAAAAAAAAAAAAAAAAAAAAGGTGTGTGTGTGTGGGGATTTAAGGGGAAGGATCAAAACAAAATTAAGATTAGATAGATGGAGGGTTGCTGTAACTACTAGTATGAAGTGAGTGAAGAGGATGTGGTGGTGGTGTATGTAAGTGTGTGTGTATGTGTGTGTGTATGTGTGTGTGTATGTGTGTGTGTTGGTAGGGGATATTGCCAACTGATGTGGAAGAGGTGGGTATGTGTGTTTGGTTATTGTTGGATATTGATTCCTTGGGGGTGTAGTGTGCCCAGTTTGGAAATGAGATGGGATTCTTGAGTTGAACGCACAACTCAAGAATCCCATCTCATTTCCAAACTGGGCACACTACACCCCCAAGGCATCAATATCCAACAATAACCAAACACACATACCCACCTCTTCCACATCAGTTGGCAATATCCCCTACCAACACACACACATACACACACACATACACACACACTTACATACACCACCACCACATCCTCTTCACTCACTTCATACTAGTAGTTACAGCAACCCTCCATCTATCTAATCTTAATTTTGTTTTGATCCTTCCCCTTAAATCCCCACACACACACACCTTTTTTTTTTTTTTTTTTTTCCCATTATTATCTATCCACCATTACCACAACCATCACAAAGATATACCATCCTAATAAACTAGACACACAACCCTATCATATCACACACACACACCTCCCCTGACGCAACCCCCCCCCCCCCCCCCCCCCTCTGTTTCCTCTCCCATAATCCCCCTGGCCTCATGTCATTTCCGCCTTCATGGAGAATAACGGATAAGTCATTTTTCTTTCTTTTTTTGTTTTTCGTAGTTTGTACTGTCCCACATGTTAAATGTGATTTATTTTTTCGCCTGATGAAGACCCAAGTGGTTGAAATGCATCGTGTCTTGTCTTGTGCTTTGTTTGTCAATGTCATTGGCGGTAAGTTCTAAAACTCTATTCCTGACCTAATACAGACAATTAGAAGAATGTTCCAGAGAAAACAAGTCTTCAAAAGGAAGAAGTCCTTTGTTTGTTTTGTGAATGGGATGTAAATCTGATATTCACAAAGGGGACATACAGTATTGTTCCGGACAAAAATACCTTTATAGATTTTAGAGAATCTTTACTGGCAGGTAATGTGATGCAGACAAAGGAGAAAGAAAAAAAAGATTAAAGAAAAATCACTATGCCGCAAAAAAGCGAAAGAAACAAATTATAAGACAAACACGACGCGTTTCGACCCCTTTGGTCTTCTTCAGGCAACACAAACAACATTCAAGACAATGACAAAGAAGCACGAACAGATAGATAAGTGACTGTTCGTCTTCGGCCTTGCCTGAAGAAGACCAAAGAAGAAACGCGTGGTGTTTGTTGGCATAGTAATTTGTCTTTTATGTTTGTTTCAATTTCCGCATGCAGACACCTCATTTTGAAACTCAAGGAGAAAATGTCCAAGAAACATAACATGTGTTTAAAGGGTGTGCTTTTCAAAGTACATGTAGTGTAGACAGGGGAGAAAAGTGCAGCAACTGACGTCTGTGAAGGGAGGAACTCTCTATTGGGAGGTACATGTAGTGTAGACAGAAAGCTAACTAGTGCAGAAAATCATTCTTTAAAGGGAGGTGGTCTGGACTCGGGGGATGAATTAGTCATCTGCACGAGGAATAAATCGTTCAAGGACAGAAAATTCCTGAAAGAAGCAGGGGAAGGAGGTGGGTCTTCATTAAATTTTATTATTTCAAGGTTATTTTTCTT